>CM076505.1:1692781-2002781 GCA_038429875.1 Poecile montanus | reverse complement strand
AGGGAAGAAAAACAAGAAGAAGAACAGGAGGAAGAGGAGGACAGGAACAAGAAGAGGAGGAGGAGAAGGAGAAGAAGAAGGGGAGAAGGAGAAGAAGAGAAGGAAGAGAAGAAGAACAACAGAGGAGGAAGAGGAGAAGAAAAAGAGGAGAAGGAAGAGAAGAACAAGGAGAGGCGGAGGAGGAAGAGGAGGAAGAGAATGAGAAAAAGAAGAGGAGGAGAAGGAGGAGAAGAAGAGAAGGAAGAGAAGATGAACAAGGAGAGGAGGAGGAAGAGGAGGAGGAGAAAAAGAAGAGAAGGAGAAGAAGAGAAGGAAAAGAAGATGAACACGGAGAGGAGGAGGAGGAAGAGGAGGAGGAGAAGAAGGAGGAGAAAAAGAGAAGGAAGAGAAGATGAACAAGGAGAGGAGGAGGAGGAGGAGGAGGAGGAGAAGGAAGGGAAGAAGAACAAGGAGAGGAGGAGGAGAAGGAGAAAAAGAAGAGGAGGAGAAGAAGGAGGAGAAGAAGAGAAGGAAGAGAAGATGAACAAGGAGAGGAAGAGGAGAAGGAAGGGAAGAAGAAGAATGAGAGGAGGAGAAGGAGAAAAAGAAGAGGAGGAGAAGAAGGAGGAGAAGAGAAGGAAGAGAAGAAGAACAAGGTGAGGAAGAGGAGGAGGAGAAAGAGAAAGAGGAGGAGAAGAAGGAGGAGAAGAAGAGAAGGAAGAGAAGATGAACACGGAGAGGAGGAGGAGGAAGAGGAGGAGGAGCGCAGAGGGGGCAGCGCAAAGCCGCAGCCGCGCTAATGAAGCGGCCGAGCCGGGCCGCAGCAGCCGCGGGCTGGGTGGGCTGCGGCGGCCGGCCGGGAGGGGGGCAGGGGGCGGGGGGGAGAGGGGCCGGGGGAGAAGAAAAAGTCCTTTCAGCGTGGCCTTTCCACACCCCCCAGCCCCAAATTCACAGCTGCTGTCAGATGCCATCTCCGTCAGCTCTGCTGACCCCGCCGCGCGGGGGTGACCGCGGCCCCCGGTGACAAAAGGGGACCCGAGGCGGCTCCACCCGCCGCTAATTGCTCCCGCTCGCCCGCCCTGCCCTCCGCAGCCCCCGCCGCCCCTCCCAGCCCCCCGGGCCGCAGGGCTCGGCTCCAAAGTGCGCCCGGAGCTCGCTGCCACCTCCCAGGGGGGTTTTGGGCTTGCGGGATGGTTGGGAAGGGAATTTAAGGAGAGTCGCGTTCCACCAGCTCGGTTGGATCCGGATCCATCCGACCCGGCCTTGGGCGCTGCCAGGGATCCAGCGGCAGCCGCGGCAAATCTGGGAATTCCAGCCCAGCCAGGAATTCCTTCCCCAAATCCCTCCCCAGTCTCCTCTTTCCCAGTGGGGAAATTTCCCATTCCCGTTTTTTGCCACCCTCTGGGCCGGGTGTGCAGCGAGCGATGCTCAACCCCCGCCGCACATTCCCGAGCTGGGGAGCGGGTGGGGACACACCCGGAGCAGAGGCGGGAAGCAGGAGGGATAAACAGCCCCCAAACGCCCCAAATCCCCTGTCCCGGAGCAAAGCCGTGGGTGCAGGGCTGTGCCAGCAGCTCCAGAGCCCATCCCGAGCCCCCCGGGGGCACTGGGAGGGTCCCCGGTGTCCCCCAGGGCACAGAGGGGGGACCCCAGCCCTGGCAGGGAGGGGCAGAGGGTGCCGGGCACGAGGCTCTGGATGGGGCTGGATCCATCCCTGGAATCCCCCATCCCTGGAAGTGTCCTGGCTTAGCTGGGACGGGACTTGGAGCAGCCTGGGACAGCGGGAGGTGTCCCTGGCTGGGCTTTAACCTCCCTCCCAACCCAAACCAGCCCGGGATTTCAGGATCCCAAGGAATTCCAGTTGAATTCCAACCCCAAAGCCGCCACATCCCCCAACCTCCAAAATCCACCCCTCCTCCTCTTCCTCCTCCAAACCCCTCCAGCCCCACCCTGAGACTTTTCCGACAATCCCTAAGCGACCGCTTCCCCCTCCTCCTCCTCCTCCTGCTCCAAAGCCTTCCTCAAACCTGCCCATTGTGCCGTGTGTCACTTTGTGTCACTTTGTGTCACTTTGTGTCACTTTGTGCCGCGCTGTCAAGCCGGCGGGGCTGGCCCGGGGCTGGCAGGGGCTGTGAAAAGCCCGGTGGGGGGTTCACACTCAATGCCACTAATTAGGGCCCGGCGGCCGCGGGTTCCCAGACACACCTGCACGGGCATGGGGAGGGGGGGAGGCCGGGGAAAGGCGGCCCCAGCCGAGCGTGAAGGCAGGAGGAAAGAGTAAAATTAGGGGGAAATAACAACAAAAAAAATCCCTCCCAAAAAAACCCCAAGAAACGCCACAAAAAAACCCCCAAAAACCGCAAAAAAACCTCAACCCCCCCCAAAATCCCCCATGAAAATCCCCCAAAACCCCCAAAAAATTCCCCCCAAAACCCCCCCAAAAACCCCCAACCCCCACAAAAAAACTCAAAACCCCACAAAAACCCTCGCAAAAAAACCCCAAAAATCCCCCCCAAAATCCCCCCAAAAAATCCCCCCCCCAAAAAAACCAAAAATCACAAAACCCCAAAGAAACTCCAAAAGTCCCCCCAAACCCCAAAAAACCCTCAAAAAAACCCCAAAAAATCCCCGCCAAAAAACCCCAACCCCTCCAAAAAAAGCCCCCCAAAAATCCCCCAAAAAATCCCTCAATAAACCCCAAAACCCTCCAAAAAAACCCCAAACCCCTCTCAGGTTCCCAGACACACCTGCACGGGCACGGGGAGGGGGGAGGCCGGGGAAAGGCGGCCCCAGCCGAGCGTGAAGGCAGGAGGAAAGAGTAAAATTAGGGGGAAATAACAACAAAAAAAATCCCTCCCAAAAACCCCACAAAAATCTCAAAAAAACCTCAACCCCCCCAAAAAATCCCCCATGAAAATCCCCCAAAAATTCCCCCCAAAAAATTCCCCCCAAAAACGTCAAAATCCCCACAAAATCCCCGCAAAACCCCCCCCCCAAAACCCGCCGCAAAAACCCCCCCAAAAATCCCCCAAAAAATCCCCCCCCAAAAAAACCAAAAATCACAAAACCCCAAAGAAACTCCAAAAGTCACCCCAAAACCCAAAAAGAACCTCAAAAAACAAAACAAAAAAATTCCCCCCCAAAAAACCCCAACCCCTCCCAAAAAAGCTCCAAAAAACGCCAAAAAATCCCCCCAAAAATCCCTCAATAAACCCCAAAAAAATCCCCAAAAAAATCCCTCAATAAACCCCAAAACAATCCCAAAGAAACCCAAAGAAGATACAACTCCCTCAAAAAAAACCAAAAAAATCCCCCCCAAAAAACCTCAAAACCCTTCCAAAAATCTCCCCCAAAAAATCCCCCCTAAAACCCCAAAAAACCCCAAACTCCTCACCCAAAATCCCCCAAAACCCCCCAAAATTCCCCCCAACCCCCCCAATACCTCAAAATCCCCCCAAAACCCCCGCAAAACCCCCCCAAAAAACCTAAAAAAATCCCCCCCAAAAAACCCAAAAATCCCAAAACCCCAAAGAAACTCCAAAAGTCCCCCCCCAAACCCCAAAAAACCAAAAAGAAATCCCCCTCAAAAAACCCCAAAAAATCCTGAAAAAATCCCCCCCAAAAAACCTCAAAACCCTTCCAAAAATCACCCCCAAAAAACCTCAAAACCCTTCCAAAAATCCCCCCCAAACCCCAAAAAACCCCAAACTCCTCGCCCAAAATCCCCGCAAAAACCCCCCAAAAATCCCCCCCAAGAAAACCAAAAAAACCAAAACCCCAAAGAAATTCCAAAAGTCCCCCCCCAAACCCCAAAAAACCCTCAAAAAAACCCCAAAAAATCCCCCCCAAAAAACCCCAAAAATTCCCCCAAAAAATCCCTCAATAAACCCCAAAAACCCTCAAAAAAAAAACCCAAAGAAGATACAACCCCCTCAAAAAAACCCTCAAAAAACCACCAAAACCCCACAAAACCCTCCCAAAAATCCTCCCAAAAATCCCCCCAAACCCCCCAAAAACCCCCAAAAATCTCCAAAACATTTCTAAGCCCCCAAACCCTCCAAAAAAAACCCCAAACCCCTCTCAGGTTCCCAGACACACCTGCAGGGGCACGGGGAGGGGGGAGGCCGGGGAAAGGCGGCCCCAGCCGAGCGTGAAGGCAGGAGGAAAGAGTAAAATTAGGGGGAATAACAAAAAAAAAAAATCCCTCCCAAAAAAACCCCAAGAAACGCCACAAAAAAACCCCAAAAAACCTCAAAAAAACCTCAACCCCCCCAAAAAAAATCCCCCATGAAAATCCCCCAAAACCCCCAAAAAATTTCCCCCAAAACCCCCCCAAAAACCCCCAACCCCCACAAAAAAACTCAAAACCCCACAAAAACCCTCGCAAAAAAACCCCAAAAATCCCCCCCAAAATCCCCCCAAAAAATCCCCCCCCAAAAAACCAAAAATCCCAAAACCCCAAAGAAACTCCAAAAGTCCCCCAAACCCCCAAAAAAACAAAAAAAATCCCCCTCAAAAAACCCCAAAAAATCCTGAAAAAATCCCCCCAAAAAAACCTCAAAACCCTTCCAAAAATCCCCCCCAAAAAACCTCAAAACCCTTCCAAAAATCCCCCCCAAACCCCAAAAAACCCCAAACTTCTTGCCCAAAATCCCCGCAAAAACCCCCCAAAAATCCCCCCCCCAAGAAAACCAAAAAAACCAAAACCCCAAAGAAATTCCAAAAGTCCCCCCCCAAACCCCAAAAAACCCTCAAAAAAACCCCAAAAAATACCCCCCAAAAACCCCAAAAAACCCCAAAAATTCCCCCAAAAAATCCCTCAATAAACCCCAAAAACCCTCCAAAAAAAAACCCAAGGAAGATACAACCCCCTCAAAAAAAAACTCCAAAAAACCACCAAAAACCCACAAAACCCTCCCAAAAACCCTCCCAAAAATTCCCCCAAACCCCCCAAAACCCCAAAAAAATCTCCAAAAAAACCTCAACCCCCACCAAAATCCCCCACCAAAATCCCCCAAAAATTCCCCCCCAAAAATTCCCTCCCAAAAAACCCCAAAAACCTCAAAAAACCCTCAAACCCCCCCCCAAAATCCACCATGAAAATCCCCCAAAACCCCCCAAAAATTCCCCCCCAAAAAACCCTGAAAAACCCCAAACCCCCCACAAAATCCCCGCAAAAAAAAACCCAAAAAATCCGCCCCCCAAAAAAACCAAAAATCACAAAACCCCAAAGAAATTCCAAAAGTCCCCCCCCAAACCCCAAAAAACCCTCAAAAAACAAACAAAAATCCCACCAAAAAAACCCCAACCCCTCCCAAAAAATCCTCCAAAAAACCCCAAAAAATCCCCAAAAAAATCCCTCAATAAACCCCAAAACCCTCCCAGAAAACCCCAAAAAAGCTACAACCCCCTCAAAAAAATCCAAAAAACTCAAAAACCCTCAAAACCCTCTCAAAAATCCCCCGAAAGAGTCCCCCCCAAACCCCCCAAAAACCCCAAACTCCTCACCCAAAATCCCCCCCAAAAATCCCCCCAAACACCCAAAAATCTCCAAATCACTCCCAAGCCCCCAAACCCTCCAAAAAAACCCCAAAACCTCTCTCAAAAAAGCCCCCAAAAAACGCCCCAAAATCCCCCCAAAAAACCTTAAATACTCCCCCAAAACCCCCCAAAAAACCCTCAAAAAAACCCAAAAATTCCCCAAAAACCAAACAAAAAAACCCCAAAAGACTCCCCCAACCCCCCCCAAAAACTCCAAAAACCCAAAAAACCCTCAAAAGAACCAGAACCTCCCCCCAAACCCCAACCCCCCACCCCAAAATCCTCCAAAACCCCCCAAAATCCCCCAAAACCCCTCCTTAAAAAACCCAAAAAACCCAAAACCCCCCCTCAAATAAAGAAAAAAAAATAAAAAAGGGGGAAAAAGCCCCAAAACCCCAAAATAAAAAAAAAACAAACCCCAAAACCCAAAAATCCCAAAATAAACCCAAAATCCCCAAAAATCAAGAACAAAGGAAAAAAAACCCCAAAATCCACCCCCAAAAAACCAAAAAAACCCAAAAATAAAAAAAAAATCCCTTTCAAAAAACCCAAAATCCAAAAAAAATCCCAAAAAACCCCAAAAATAAAAAAAAAAATCCAACCAAAAATCCCCAAAGCCCCAAAAAAACCCCAAAATACCCCAAAATACCCCAAAAACCCCCTCAAAAAATCCTAAAAAAAACCCCTCAAAAGGAACCTGAAAGAAAAGGAAAGGATAAAAAAGAAATGGAAAAAAAAGGGAATTTCAATCTCCGGGCTCTTCTTGTTGCGGATTTTGCTGACGGAAAAATTGGGATGGGAAGGAAAAGGGAAGAGGGAATTTGGGGATGGATCCTAAAGGATTTGGGGATGAGGGGAAGGGTGGGGGGAGGTGGTGGGACACGGGGATGTGGGGCAGGGTGGTCCTGGGTTGTCCTCTGCTGATTCCCGGGATCCCAACCCCACCGGGAATCGCTTCCGGAGGCGCCGACATGGAGCAGGAGAGGGGTGGGAAAAGGGGGACAGGTGGGAGGTGGCAGTGTCACAGCAGAGGTGCTGTCATCCATCCATCATCCATCCATCATCCATCATCATCCATCCATCCATCATCATCCATCATCCATCATCCATCCATCATCCATCCATCATCCATCATCCATCATCCATCATCCATCATCCATCATCCATCATCCATCATCCATCCATCATCCATCATCCATCATCCATCCATCCATCCATCATCATCCATCATCCATCATCCATCCATCATCCATCATCCATCATCCATCATCCATCATCCATCATCCATCATCCATCATCCATCATCCATCATCCATCATCCATCCATCCATCATCCATCCATCCATCATCCATCATCCATCATCCATCATCCATCCATCCATCCATCATCCATCCATCCATCCATCATCCATCCATCCATCATCCATCCATCATCCATCCATCATCCATCCATCCATCCATCATCCATCCATCATCCATCATCCATCATCCATCCATCATCCATCCATCATCCATCATCCATCCATCCATCATCCATCCATCATCCATCCATCATCCATCCATCCATCCATCATCCATCCATCCATCCATCATCCATCATCCATCCATCATCCATCATCCATCCATCATCCATCCATCATCCATCCATCATCCATCATCCATCCATCATCCATCCATCATCCATCCATCCGTCCATCATCCATCATCCATCATCCATCCATCATCCATCATCCATCATCCATCATCCATCCATCATCCATCATCCATCCATCATCCATCATCCATCATCCATCATCCATCCATCATCCATCATCCATCCATCATCCATCATCCATCCATCCATCCATCATCCATCCATCATCCATCCATCATCCATCATCCATCATCCATCCATCATCCATCATCCATCCATCCATCCATCATCCATCATCCATCCATCATCCATCCATCATCCATCCATCATCCATCATCCATCCATCATCCATCATCCATCCATCATCCATCCATCCATCATCCATCCATCATCCATCCATCATCCATCCATCATCCATCATCCATCCATCATCCATCATCCATCATCCATCATCCATCCATCATCCATCATCCATCATCCATCCATCATCCATCATCCATCCATCCATCATCCATCATCCATCATCCATCCATCATCCATCATCCATCATCCATCATCCATCATCCATCCATCATCCATCCATCATCCATCATCCATCCATCATCCATCATCCATCATCCATCCATCATCCATCATCCATCCATCATCCATCATCCATCATCCATCCATCATCCATCATCCATCCATCATCCATCATCCATCCATCATCCATCATCCATCCTCCATCATCCATCCATCATCCATCATCCATCCATCATCCATCCATCATCCATCCATCCATCCATCATCCATCATCCATCATCCATCATCCATCCATCCATCCATCATCCATCATCCATCCTCCATCATCCATCCATCATCCATCATCCATCCATCATCCATCATCCATCATCCATCCATCATCCATCATCCATCATCCATCCATCATCCATCATCCATCATCCATCATCCATCCATCATCCATCCATCCATCATCCATCCATCATCCATCCATCATCCATCCATCATCCATCATCCATCATCCATCCATCATCCATCATCCATCCATCCATCCATCATCCATCATCCATCCATCATCCATCCATCATCCATCATCCATCATCCATCATCCATCCATCATCCATCATCCATCATCCATCCATCATCCATCATCCATCCATCCATCATCCATCATCCATCATCCATCCATCATCCATCATCCATCATCCATCATCCATCATCCATCCATCATCCATCATCCATCATCCATCCATCCATCATCCATCCATCATCCATCATCCATCCTCCATCATCCATCCATCATCCATCATCCATCCATCATCCATCCATCATCCATCCATCCATCCATCATCCATCATCCATCATCCATCATCCATCCATCCATCCATCATCCATCATCCATCCTCCATCATCCATCCATCATCCATCATCCATCCATCATCCATCATCCATCATCCATCCATCATCCATCATCCATCATCCATCCATCATCCATCATCCATCATCCATCATCCATCCATCATCCATCCATCCATCATCCATCCATCATCCATCCATCATCCATCCATCATCCATCATCCATCATCCATCCATCATCCATCATCCATCCATCCATCCATCATCCATCATCCATCCATCATCCATCCATCATCCATCATCCATCATCCATCATCCATCCATCATCCATCATCCATCATCCATCCATCATCCATCATCCATCCATCCATCATCCATCATCCATCATCCATCCATCATCCATCATCCATCATCCATCATCCATCATCCATCCATCATCCATCATCCATCATCCATCCATCCATCATCCATCCATCATCCATCATCCATCCTCCATCATCCATCCATCATCCATCATCCATCCATCATCCATCCATCATCCATCCATCATCCATCCATCATCCATCATCCATCATCCATCCATCATCCATCCATCCTCCATCATCCATCATCCATCATCCATCCATCATCCATCCATCATCCATCATCCATCATCCATCATCCATCCATCATCCATCATCCATCATCCATCCATCATCCATCCATCATCCATCCATCCATCATCCATCATCCATCATCCATCATCCATCCATCATCCATCCATCCTCCATCATCCATCATCCATCATCCATCCATCATCCATCCATCATCCATCATCCATCATCCATCATCCATCCATCATCCATCATCCATCATCCATCCTCCATCATCCATCCATCATCCATCATCCATCCATCATCCATCATCCATCATCCATCCATCATCCATCATCCATCATCCATCCATCATCCATCCATCCATCATCCATCATCCATCCATCATCCATCCATCATCCATCCATCATCCATCCATCATCCATCCATCATCCATCATCCATCCATCATCCATCCTCCATCATCCATCCCATCCCACCACCCTTCTTGACCTTCCCAGTTCTCACAGCTCTGGGCACTGGTTTCTACTGGGGATAATGACACTGCTGTGCCCCAAACTGGGATCCCAAACTGGGACCCCAAACTTGGACCTTAAATTGAGACCCCAAACTGGGATCCTGAACTGGGAGCTGAAACTGAGACCTCAAACTAGGAACTGAAACTTTGATTCAAACTGGGAACTCAAACTGGGATCCCAAACTGGGACCCCAAATTGGGAACTCAAACTGTGACCCCAAACTGGGACCCTACACTGGGACCCCAAACTGGGACCCCAAACTGGGATCCCAAACTGGGAACTCAAACTGTGACCCCAAACTGGGACCCTACACTGGGACCCCAAACTGGGACCCCAAACTGGGATCCCAAACTGGGATCCCAAACTGGGAACTCAAACTGGGACCCTACACTGGGACCCCAAACTGGGACCCCAGACTGGGATCCCAAACTGGGAACTCAAACTGGGACCCTACACTGGGACCCCAAACTGGGGGAACCCCGCCCCCCCCCTGAGCTCCGGCACCCCCAGCCCCCCTCTGCCCCTCCCCCATATCCAGGGGGTGTCCCCACCCCTCCGAGTGTCCCCCCAGGTCCCCCCAGCCGTGCCACCTCACCATGTCCTTCCTGCCACCTCCGCTGTCACCTCCTGGAACATTTTGGGGCTCTCCTGGGTGACAGGGACACACCGGGGGCTCTGTCCCCACCCGGGCGGGGGGGAGGTGACAAACGCGTCCCCCGAGGGGACAAACGCGACGGGAGGGGACAAATGGGGGCGGTTTTTTCTGGCGAGGGGACAGGCGGGTGACACCCGAGCCAAGGGCTGGCGCTCGGCCAGGTGACCCGGGCGGGAGCCACCCGCGGGTGGCCGCTGTTGACAGCAAACACGCTTGGGGACCGGAGCCACCCGGTTGGGGACAAAGGGAGGTGACATCTGAAGGAAGTGACTCCCAAACTGGCCGGGCCCGGCAGCGAAGGTCGCGAAGGACGCGCTTGGTGACAGCGGGGGCTTGGGGACAAGGTGACAGGGGGAGAGGCCGTCCCACTGTGGCGGTGGCACAGTGCCAGGTGTCCCGATGTCGCCGTGGGATGGGGACACAGCGGGAAGGGACAGCCGGGGCACCTCTGGGGTGTCACCGCAGGGTGGGGACACCTTCCCCGGTCCTTGTGGGGGCGGTGCCCAGGAGGGGACAGCCCCGCAATGTCCCCCTGTCCCCCCGAGAGACACGCGTGGCCCCTGTGCCACCCTGCCTGTCCCAGTGCCACTCACCTGTCCCTGTCACCCCTCCTGTCCCACTGCCACCCCTCTGTCCCCTGCCTGTCCCAGTGCCACTAACATGTCCCTGTCACCCCTGCCTGTCCCACTGCCACCCCTCTGTCCCCTCCTGTCCCAGTGTCACCCCTCTGTCCCTGCGTGTCCCAGTGTCACCCACCCATCCTTGTCACTCCTTCCTGTCCCAGTGCCACTCACCTGTCCCTGTCACCCCTGCCTGTCCCACTGCCACCCCTCTGTCCCCTCCTGTCCCAGTGCCACCCCTCTGTCCCCTCCTGTCCCACTGCCACCCCTCTGTCCCCTGCCTGTCCCAGTGCCACTCACCTGTCCCCTCCTGAGCCGGTGTCACCCACCCATCCATCCCTCCCACCCCTGCCTGTCGCAGTGTCACCCCTTTGTCCCCTCCTGCCCCAGTGCCACCCCTCTGTCCCCTGCCTGTCCCAGTGCCACTCACCTGTCCCTGTCACCCCTGCCTGTCCCACTGCCACCCCTCTGTCCCCTGCCTGTCCCAGTGCCACCCACCTGTCCCCTCCTGAGCCGGTGTCACCCATCCATCCCTCCCACCCCTGCCTGTCGCAGTGTCACCCCTTTGTCCCTTCCTGCCCCAGTGCCACCCCTCTGTCCCCTCCTGTCCCAATGTCACCCACCCATCCCTGCCACCCCTCCTGTCTCAGTGCCACCCTCCTGTCCCTGCCACCCCTGCTTGTCCCAGTGCCACTCACCTGTCCCTGCCACCCCTGCCTGTCCCACTGCCAGCCGTCTGTCCCCTCCTGTCCCAGTGCCACCTCTGTGTCCCCTCCTGTCCCAGTGCCACCCACCCGTCCCTGTACCTGCTCCAGTGCCACCCACGCGCTCCTGCTCGGTGTCACCCCCTGGTCCCTGCCACCGCCACCGCTCTGCTCGGGGACAGAGGGATGTCCCCCCCCCCCCTCCCCGGAGTCTCGGTGTCCCCTCTGTGTCCCCTCTGTGTCCCCTCGGTGTCCCCTCGGTGTCCCCACTCACTCAGCCGCGGGTTGCTGTGGAAGTCTCGGGTCACGGCCAGCCCGTGCTCGCGCGCTGCCGCCAGCTCTGTCGCCGCTGTTGTCACCTTGGTGGCGGCCATGGTCCTGTCCCTGTCCCCAAACCTGTCCCTGTCCCTGTCCCTGTCCCTGTCCCTGTCCCCGTCACGGTCGCACCCCGGGTTTTGTAGCCCCGGCCCGGCCCCCGCCGGTCCCGCCCCGCCCGCGACACCGGCGACACTCGCAGCAAAGTGACACCAGCGACACCGGCAGGAAAGGCGACACCGGCGACACAGGTGACACCGGAGACACAGGTGACACCAGCGACACCCGCAGCAAAGTGACACCGGCGACACAGGTGACACCGGCAGGAAAGGCGACACCGGCCACACAGGTGACACTGGCGACACAGGTGACACAGGTGACACAGGTGACACAGGTGACACAGGTGGCCCCGTGTTGTCTGTAAACAGCGGGAGGGAGCGGCCGGAGCCGGGATGGGGGCAGGGAATGGGAATGGGACAGGTCTGGGGACAAGGACAAGTCTGGGACAGGGACAGGTTTGGGGACAGGGACAGGTTTGGGGACAGGTCTGGGACAGGGACAGATTTGGGGACAGGGACAGGGACAGGGACAGGGACAGGGACAAGGGCAGGGGCAGGGACAGGTTTGGGGACAGGAACAGATTTGGGGACAGGGACAGGGACAGGTCTGGGGACAGGGACAGGGACAGGTTTGGGGACAGGGACAGGTCTGGGGACAGGGACAGGTTTGGGGACAAGGACAGGTTTGGGGACAGGTTTGGGGACAGGTTTGGATACAGATTTGGGGACAGGGACAGGTTTGGGGACAGGGAGAGGTTTGGGGACAGGGACAGATTTGGGGACAGGGAACAATGCGAGGTTCCCCCATCGGGGGCTCTGAGGACAGAGCAGAGCGGGCAGGGGTGGCCCTGGCGATGTCCCCGCGGTGTCACCCGGAGCCGAGATCGAGGCCACGGAGGAGGCGGAAGGAGGCAGGAGGTGACTTTTATTAACATTAGAAACCATAAAAAAAACACATTTTCCCTTAAAATTGTCCCATCCAGATTTTCCCATCGGGAATCCCAGACTGGAGGAGCCCCCAGCACCGGGTGGGACAAACTGGGGATGTCCCCAAACTGTCCCCACCCCCAGCTCGGGGAAAAGGAACTTCGGGAAAGCTCCGGATGGCATTTGGGATTTTTGCGAGAGCAGCTTTTGGGGTGAAATGGGCAAAAAAAAAAGAGCAGCCAGGGAATTCCCGCAGATCCCTTGGGAAAATCCCAAAGGATATTCCCGCATCCCAAATTCCCAAATCCCAAAGTTTTGTTTGCCCCGAAATGTCCCCAAATCCCAAACCTTTGTTTGCCCCGAAATGTCCCCAAATCCCATCTGGGCGCGGAGCTTGAGGGGTTTGGGGGGGGTCCAGAGGGTTCCTCTTGATGAGCCCAGGAAATTTTGGGAATTCCAGGTTGGAAAATCCCCGCTGGAATGGGGAAGAGGGAAAAACAAAACCCAAGCGAGGCCCGGGGTGGGGTTGGGGACAGAATTCCAGAGGGATCGACATAAATGAAGGGACGAGGGCTCTGGAAAAATCCCAAATATGGCTGGAGCAATTCCAGGAGAATTCCAGGTTTGCGCCGGGGGTGGGGACAGGCGGGATTGTCACCTGTCCCTTTCCCTGCCTCAGTTTCCCCGCCCGAGCTAAAAAAGCTCCAAAGGGAGCAGAACAATAAATAAAAATTCCCAAAAAACCGGGAAGGGGGGGAATAAAAAAACCCTAAAAAAATTAAAAATGACGGAAAACTTCTCATAAAATCATTTATTTTAAATATTTCCCTGCAAAATCCTGGGAATTGGCGGCTCCCCGGGGATGTGTCCCCGTCAGGGAGCGGCAGCCCGGGGGTGGGGGAGGGGGATGCTCGGTGTTAATGATCATTATTCATTAATTAATTAATCAACAGCAGCGGGGGGGTTGGGGGTGTGGGGGGAGCCCCCAGGGGAGGGGCTGGGGGTGGGGGAGGGGGGATGGGGGTGTCCCCCCCGCTCCTGTCACAGCCGGGTCCCCGCGGGGGGAGGGGGACAGCGGGGGGGGGGGGGGGAGGGTGGCACTTCGGGGTGGTGGCACCGCAGGGTGGTGGCACCCCAGGACACCCGGAAAAGGTGGTGACACCCCAAGGTGTCCTGGACAAGGTGGTGGCACCACAGGACACCTGGACAAGGTGGTGACACCCTAGGATGTCCTGGACAAGGTGGTGACACCGTGGGGTACCTGGTGATGCCACCACAGGATGTCCTGGACAAGGTGGTGACACCCCAGGACACCCAAAATGGTGCCACCTCTGCATGTCCTGGCAAGATGGTGACACCTCAGGAGATTTGGACAAGGTGGTGACACCCCAAGGTGTCCTGGACAAGGTGGTGACACCGTGGGGTACCTGGTGATGCCACCTCTGCTTGTCCTGGACAAGGTGGTGACACCCCAGGACACCCAAAGTGGTGCCACCTCTGCATGTGGTGGCACCTCAGGACACTTGGACAAGGTGGTGACACTGTGGGGTATCTGGTGATGCCACCACAGGGTGTCCTGGACAAGGTGGTGGCACCCCAAGGTGGTGGCACCTCAAAGTGGTGGCACCCCAAGGTGGTGGCACCTCAAAGTGGTGACACCCCAGGATACCCAGACAAGTTGGTGCCACCTCCACATGTCCTGGCAAGGTGGTGACACCCCAAGATGTCCTGACCAAGGTGGTGACATCGTGGGGTACCTGGTGATGCCACCTCAGGATGTCCTGGACAAGGTGGTGACACCCCGGGGTGACAATGCCATCACAGGATGACAAAGTGATGCCACCCCAGGACACCTGCACAAGGTGGTGCCACCCCAAGGTGTCCTGGACAAGGTGGTGCCACCTCAGGGTGACAATGCCATCACAGGATGACAAAGTGATGCCACCCCAGGACACCTGGACAAGGTGGTGCCACCCCAAGGTGACAATGCCATCATAGGATGACAAAGTGATGCCACCCCAGGACACCTGGACAAGGTGGTGACACCCCAAGGTGTCCTGGACAAGGTGGTGACACCCCAAGGTGTCCTGGACAAGGTGGTGCCACCTCAGGGTGCTGCCACTCTCCCCAAGGGCCACCTCCTGCAAAGTCCCCGCTGTCCCCAGCCCCACGGCCAGCCCCGCGGGAAGCCACTGTCACCCTGGGGGTGACACAGCAGCTCTGGGAAGGGACCTGGCTGTGACAGGGTGACACGGGGGGGGTGTGGCGGTGCCAGGGTGGCGCCACCGCGGTGCCACCCCAGAGCAGGTTTGAGGTGCCACTGTCACTGCTGTCCCCTGGCGGGGTTGGGACACCTCGGGGGGGTCCCGGGGGGGTTTGTCAGGGTGGGGCGGCCCCAAAAGGGACCCCGGGGAGGTTTTTGGGGGTCTGCAGGAGCCTGGGGGTGTCCCAGGGGTGGCTTGTCCCCATCGCGGGGACAACCGGCGGGGTTGGGGACATCACCCAGGCCACCGGAGCCACCCTCGGAGGACAAACCCCCACCGGAGCACCCGCGGTGACCTCAGCCAGGACACGGCGCGGGCGGGGAAACTGAGGCACGGCGCTTCTCCGAGGCCACGGCGGGGACAGAACCTCGCGCTGTCCCTTTTGTCCCCCAGGGAAGGGACACCCCCGTCCCCCCTCAGGCTGCTCCTGCCCCCCGGAGCTTTTTGGTGACACAAAACCCTCCCCGAGCCACCCCTGGGGGACACCCGAGGCTCCAGCAGCGGGGAGCCGCCGTTCCCACGGGCATGGAATTCCGGGAATTCCGGGCTGGGACAATTCAGGATTGGGATGGGAGGGGAGTGAGGTGACACAGCTTTTTGACACTTTGAGGGAGAGATTGGATGGGTTTTTGTTTTTTTGGGGTGGGTTTTAAGAGCTCGGCTTCTTGCTGGCTATAGAATTGTCCTTCCTCTCCAGCCGCGTGTAAGGCTCGAAGGCGGACGCTCCCGCTCCGTAGGCACCGGGCAGATCGTGCAGGCTGCCCAGCAGCGGCCCCCCAAAACTCAGCGGCCTCCCCGGCAGCCGCGGCGACGACGAGGACGATGAGGATGAGGAGGAGGAGGCGAGAGAAGGGAGGTGCAGGCCGAAAGCCGGCGGGACTGGGGGGCTGCTGCCGCCCGCCAGCCCCGGGGACGCGGGGCCCGGTGTGGCCAGGCCGCTGCCGCTGCCCGCGGGGCTGGAAGCGGGGGACAGCAGGCTCGGAGGGGCCGGCACGGACAGCAGGCGGCCTTGCTCCAGCAGCCGCAGGATGTTGCAGGTGGCGAAGGACTCGGAGGTGCCGGAGGAGCGTTTTTCAGAGTCCCTGCTCTGGTCCTTCTTCTGCTTCGTGCGGCGGTTCTGGAACCACACCTTGACCTGGGGAGGGGTGGGGGAGGACCGGGGGGGAGGGACAGGAAGGCACGGACGGAAAGAGAGCGCGGAGGGGCCGGGGAGAGAGAGGCGAGAGCCAGGAGAGAGCGAGAGATACGAGAGAGAGAGAGATGTATTAAAATAAACGGGCAAGCGAGATCCGCCCTCCGCCGCTTCCAGGGAAAACGGGAGAATTCCTGCGGGGACGGCAGGGTGGGAGCCCGGGAATGAGAGAACAAGGGTGGGACTTGGAAAAGGAGCCCAGGGATGGGAGCCCGGGGATGGGAACCCAGGGATGGGGATCCCAGGCTCCTGTCCCTGGGATGGGAGCCCGGGAATGAGAGAAAAAGGGTGGGACTTGGAAAAGGAGCTCAGGGATGGGAGCCCGGGGTGGGAACCCAGGGATGGGAACCTGGGGATGGGAGCCCGGGGATGGGAGCCCGGGGATGGGGATGCCAATCTCCCGTCCCTGGAATGGGATCCCGGGAATGGGATTCAGGACAGGAGCCCAGGAATGGGGATGCCAGGCTCCTGTCCTTGGGATGGGACCCCGGGAATGGGACCCCAGGAATGGGATTCAGGACAGGAGCCCAGGAATGGGGATCCCAAGCTCCTGTCCCTGGGATGGGACCCCGGGAATGGGATTCAGGACAGGAACCCAGGGATGGGATCCCAGGAATGGGATTCAGGACAGGAGCCCAGGGATGGGAACCTGGGGATGGGAGCCTGGGGATGGGTCCCCATGGATGGAATCCCAGGAATGGGATGTCAGGCTCCTGTTCCTGGGATGGGAGCCCAGGAATGGGATTCAGGACAGGAGCCCATGGATGGCATCTCAGGAATGGGGATCCCAGGCTCCTGTCCCTGGGGTGGGAGCAGGGGATGGATCCCCATGGATGCGATTCAGGACAGGAACACATGGTTGGGAACCTATGGATGGGATCCCAGGAATGGGATCCCAGGACCCCAGGACTGGCACCCCGAGGATGGGATTCAAGACAACCACCCAGAGATGGGACCTCAGGAATGGAATTCTGGGCACCCCAAACTCCTGTCCCCGGGATGGGACCCCAGGGATGGAATTCTGGGCACCCCAGACTCCTGTCCCTGGGACGGGACCCCAGGGATGGAATTCTGAGCACCCCAGGCTCCTGTCCCCGGGATGGGACCCCAGGGATGGGATTCAGGACAGGAACCCAGAGATGGGACCCCAGGGATGGAATTCTGGGCACCCCAGACTCCTGTCCCCAGGATGGGACCCCAGGGATGGGACTTTGGGGTCGGGAAGGAGCTCGTGCCGTGCTCGGCTCTCCCTGCGTTGTTTTTCCCGGGAATGCTGAGCTACGGGACAGGCTGGATTCTCCTCAACCCCAAATTCTTGTCCCCGGCTGCGACCCCTTCCCTGGCCGGGGTGACACCTGAGGGCATGGGGTGGCTTCTGGTGGCCCTGAATTCCTGGCTCCAGACCCAGCTGGGGACCGAGGTCAGGGGGGAAGCCGGGCTGAGCCCCGCGGGATCCCCGCACCCCAAAACTGCCCCTGCCCAGCCCAGGGCCCCCCGCCCGCGGCTCCCGACCCCCCTAAACTCCCGCTCGGGAGTTCCCTCCCTCCTTCCCTCCCTCCCTGGCAGAGCAGAGGGGCAGGAGAGGCAGAGAGAGAGACAGAGAGAGGCGGGAGGGACGGACAGACGGACACGGAGGTGAGGGAAGGACACGGATGGGAAGACACTCGGGTTAGAGCGCGCCGGGAGCTCCCGGGCTCCTCCCGGAGGCACCGGCGGCTCCTTGGGGACCGGGGGGGACACCGTGGGGACACCGCGGGGACACCGACACCGAGGGGACACCGACACCGAGGGGACACCGCGGGGACACCGACACCGAGGGGACACCGACACCGAGGGGACACCGTGGGGACACCGATACCGAGGGGACACCGCGGGGACACCGTGGGGACACCGACACCGAGGGGACATCGCCTCCCGCCACCGCCGGGCACTGCCAGCCCGCGCCTCCCCTCGGGGACGCGCACGACCCGCACGGGGACATCGAGGCACTCAATGGCACCAGGCATGGCCGGGTCCCCAGGGCTGGGTCACCATGGCACTGACCCCAGGGCTGGGTGACCATGGCACTGACCCCAGGGCTGTGTCACCATGGCACTGACCCCAGGGCAGGGTCACCATGTCACCAACCCCAGGGCTGGGTCACCATGGCACTGACCCCAGAGTTGTCACCATGGCACTGACCCCAGAGTTGTCACCATGTCACCGACCCCAGGGCTGATGTCCCCATGTCACCAACCCCGCTGGTCACTCTGCACTGACCACTGGGATGGTTCTGGGCACAGTCCCATGTCCCCAGGGCTGATGTCCCCATGTCACCGACCCTGCTGGTCACTCCATGCTGACCACTGAGATGGTTTTGGGAACAATGCCTGTCCCCAGGGCTGGTGTCCCTGTCCCACTGACCCCAGAGCTGTGTCCCCAACCCAGTCACCCCACTGGTCACTCCATGCTGACCACTGGGATGGTTTTGGGCACAGTCCCATGTCCCGAAGGCTGATGTCCTCATGTCACTGACCCCACCGGTCACTCTGTACTGACCACTGGGATGGTTTTGGGCACAGTCCCATGTCCCGAAGGCTGATGTCTCCATGTCACTGACCCCACCGGTCACTCTGCACTGACCACGGGGATGGTTTTGGGCACAGTCCCATGTCCCCAGGGCTGATGTCCCCATGTCACTGACCCCACCGGTCACTCTGTACTGACCACTGGGATGGTTTTGGGCACAGTCCCATGTCCCCAGACACGGTGACCTGACACAGAATTGTCCCATCTCCTGGAGCAGCTGAATCCAGGGAAATTCAGACCCCAAACCTGCAGTGGCCAAAGAGGACCCAGGCAGCCCCAAACCCCATCTAATTAGTGACACCTTAACGAAGATCCGGTGTGAATCCCTACAGGATGGACATTCCCTGCGCTCTCCGCTTCAAATATTCCCCATCCAGCAATTCAGGAGGAGCAGGAATTCCAGAAAATCCCTCAGTGGGATTTAGTCCTTGAGGACGGGACGAACCCATGGATCAGGTTTGGGACCTCCAGCGCCATCCCTGAGCCCCAAACCGGGGACTGCTCCAAAATCCCACCGCTCCAGGACACTCCCACCATCCCAGGTGGATCCGAGTCCATCCAACCCGGCCTTGGGCATTCCCAGGGATCCAGGGATCCACAGCAAATCTGGGAATTCCAGCCCAGCCAGGAATTCCTTCCCCAACTCCCACCCAAACCTCCCTTTTCCCAGTGGGAAGCCATTCCCTGTGTCCTGCTCACTCCGTGCTCCCGCTCCCATGGGATTCCAGACGATCCCTGCTGACCCCATCGAGCTTTCCCAGATCCCTGGATCCCTGGAAGTGCCCGAGGCCAGCCTGGAGCCACCTGGGATGGTGGGAGGTGTCAGAGCTGGAATGGGATGGGATTTAAGGTCCCTTCCCACCTAAACCATTCCATGGCTCCACCACGATCCCAACGCAGAATTCCGCTGTGGAACGGCGCCGTTGTGAAGAGGCGAAGAGGAGCCGCTCCCGGGAAGTTCCTCCATCCCAGATTCCCATCTCCAGCTCCTCTCCGTGCCCAGACCCCAAAAGCATCCCCTGAATCCCACAGGGTGGCCCCGGTGACATCGCGGGGGTGGCCGTGGCTGGAGTTTGTCCCCAGCCTGTCCCCGGCCAGCGGCTCCCTGTCCTTTTCAGCCTCCGTTATCCTCAACTTCCCGCCTGGATCCGCTCGAGCTTTGACAGATCCATCAGAAATTCCCCTCCGGACTCATCCTGCTCCATCCCCCCTCCACTCCTGCTCCTCCCACTCCGGAATCTTCCACGAATCCCACCGGAAACTTTCCCGAATGGGCTTTGGCGGGGATTTTCCTTCCCTAAAAAAAGAGGATTCGCTCCCCATCCACATCCCTGGGATGCCATTCCCAATTTTTCCTGGAGGAAAGGCAGAGAACATTCCCAGTGGGCACCACTCCACCCCTCTGGAATATCGTGTTTATCCATGGCAGGAAGGAGAGCGAGACCCAAGGCCATCCTTTTCCAAGGAAAACCAATTCCCAGATTTTTTTGCTCCGGGGACAGCAGGGCCATCCAGCTGGGAGGGAACGGGAATGAGGGGTTGGAATTCTGGGAATCTCCCAGGGCTGCTGGTGGCTGTAAATCCCAAACCCCAGGTGTGACGTTCCGGTGGGGTCGCACCCGGATGCAGGGAAGCGCCTCTGGAAGCGCTCGGGGAAGGGACGCGGGCGGTGACACGAGCAGGGGACACTCTGGGGACAGGGAGGACGGAGCCGCGTGGAGGAGCCGGCTCGGAAAAGTTCTGGGAGAGGCAGCGCCGAGGCTGAGGCATGAGGAGAGCGGGGATTTGTAAATCCCAGAATTCCAGAATGGTTGGGGATGGGAGGGATCTTAAATCCCACCCTGTTCCAAGGGCAGGGACAGCTCCCAGAATTCCAGGTGGATCCAATCCCGACATCCAGCCTGGCCTTGGGCATTCCCAGGGATCCAGGGATCCACAGGAAATCTGGGAATTCCTTGCCAAGATCCCAGCCCAATCTCCCCTTTCCCACGGGAAGCCATTCCCTGGCTCCTGTCCCTGCAGCCCTTTCCCAAATTCCAGCTCTCCTGGAGCTCCTTTAGGGACTCTGAGGATTCCCTGGATTTTTCCCTTCTCCAGGGGAACATTCCCAGCTCTCCCAGAGCAGAGGGGCTCCCAAATCCCAGACCTTTTTTTGTTGGAAGGGACCTTAAATCCCACCAATTCCAACCCCATCCATGGGCAGGGACAGCTCCCACCATCCCAGGTGGATCCAAATCCATCCCAACCTGGCCTTGGGCATTCCCAGGGATCCAGGGGCAGCCAGAGGAAATCTGGGAATTGCAGAATCCCAGGCAGGAATTCCTTGCCAAGATCCCAGCCCAATCTCCCCTTTCCCTTGGGAGGCCATTCCCTGGCTCCTGTCCCTGCAGCCCTTGCCCAAATTCCAGCTCTCCTGGAGCTCCTGCAGGGACTCTGAGGATTCCCTGGATTTCTCCCTTCTCCAGGGGAACATTCCCAGAATTCCCAAGAAAATGGGAATACGGGAAAAAGGAATCACAGCACAGAGACCTCAAATGGCCGCGGAAGGATTTGTGGGGAGCTACAAAATCGTGCAAAATATTAAATAACGGGAAATTAAATATAGAAAAAAATTATATATATATATATATATATATATATATATATATATACACACTATTTATAGTATCTAAATATATTGTTATTATTTTATATTTAATTACATCTTTATGTTTTCTAGATTAAATTTAATTACATCTTTATGTTTTTGTTTTCCATCGTATATTAAATATTCTATCGTTCAGATATTTCATATTAATTTATTCCTATGGTAATAGCTATTGTTAATATAAAACTATAAAATATATAATAATATATAATTATAATGTATATTTTATAGATTCTGAAGTATATATTTTTAGATTATATATTGATATATTTTGATATTGATTTTGATGAGTTTCCAACATGTTATTTTATTTTATTTTATTTTATTTTATTTTATTTTATTTTATTTTATTTTATTTTATTTTATTTTATTTTATTTTATTTTATTTTATTTTATTTTATTTTATTTTATTTTATATTTTTACTTTTTTTTAAAAAATTGAATTTTTAAAATTTAATTTAAATTAATTTAATTTTATGATTCCATTGTCTTCTATTTAATTTTTAGAATTCTCTTCTGCTTTATTTTATTTTGTTCTCTCCTCCTCTATTTTATGATTCTATTCTATTTCTTTTTTCCATCTTTTATTCCATTCTATTCCTTTTCCCTGATAAAATTTTATATTTTTTACAAAATATTTATTTATTTAAAAATTCTTGCTATTTTACATTTTACATTTTATATTTTACATTTTCTATTTTATATATTTTATATTTTATATTTTCATTTTACAGTTTATAGTTTATAGTTACTAGTCAACATTTTATATTTTATATTTTATATTTTATATTTTATATTTTATATTTTATATTTTATATTTATATTTATATTTATATTTATAGTTATAGTTATAGTTATAGTTATAGTTATAGTTATAGTTATAGTTATAGTTATATTTTATATTTTATATTTTATATTTTATATTTTATATTCTATATTCTATATTCTATATTTTAAATATTTTATATTTTATATTTTCATTTTAGAGTTTATAGTTTATAGTTAATAGTCGACATGTAATATTTTATATTTAATATGTTATTTTTCATATTTTATATTTAATATTTAATTTTATAATATTCCATATTTTTAATTTTATTTTTTAAAACCTCATTTAATTTAATTTTACATTTTCTTTTACAACATTTTACATTTCATTTTCTATTTTATTCATTTTTACTTATTTTATTTTCACCTCCCACTCCCTATTCCACGAATCCCCGCCATCCCGCTGGATTTCTCCCCTTCCCGCGGATCCTTTCCCTACGGATTCATCCCTTTTTTCTCCGGGAATTCAGGAAGGGCTCCCCGGCCCTCGGAATGTCATCCCAAATGTCACCGCGCTCGGAACGCCGCGGGCCGCGCTCCGGGGAGTTCCGATCCAGACGGCATCCGAGGGGCCGGAGCCTTGGGATGGGGTCACCCAAAATCCCCATCCCCTGATCCCAGCGGGGCGTGGGGAGCGGGGCGGGAATGGAGACGGGGATAAAAATGGGAATCAAAATGGGGATAAACATTAGGGTTTATGTAATGTAAATGGGAATAAACATGGGAATGAAAATGGGAATCAACATGGGAATGAAAATGGGAATAAACATGGGAATGAAAATGGGGATAAAAATGGGGATAAACAGGGGAATAAACATGGGAATGAAAATAAAAATGGGAATGAAAATGGGAATAAACATGGGAATGAAAATGGGAATCAACATGGGAATGAAAATGGGGATAAACATGGCAATAAACAGGGGAATAAAAATGGGAATGAAAATAAAAATGGGAATAAACATGGGAATGAAAATGGGAATAAACATGGGAATAAACAGGGGAAGAAAAACGGGAATGAAAATAAAAATGGGAATAAACATGGGAATGAAAATGGGAATAAACATGGGAATAAACAGGGGAATAAACATGGGAATAAACAGGGGAATAAGAAAACATGGGAATAAATGGGGGAATAAAAATGGGAATAAAAATGGGAATGAAAATAAAAATGGGAATAAACATGGGAATGAAAATGGGGATAAAAATGGGAATAAACAGGGGAATAAACAGGGGAATGAAAATAAAAATGGGAATAAACATGGGAATGAAAATGGGAATAAACATGGGAATAAACAGGGGAATAAAAATGGGAATGAAAATAAAAATGGGAATAAACATGGGAATGAAAATGGGAATAAACATGGGAATGAAAATGGGGATAAACATGGGAATAAACAGGGGAATAAAAATGGGAATAAGAATGGGAATAAAAATGGGAATGAAAATGGGAATAAACATGGGAATGAAAATGGGGATAAAAATGGGGATAAACAGGGGAATAAACATGGGAATAAAAATGGTAATAAACAGGGGAATAAACAGGGGAATAAGAAAACATGGGAATAAACAGGGGAATAAAAATGGGAATAAAAATGGGAATAAGAATGGGAATAAAAATGGGAATGAAAATGGGAATAAAAATGGGAATAAGAATAGGGATAAACAGGGGAATGAAAATGGGGATAAAAATGGGAATCAAAATGGGAACAGGAATAGGAATAAAAATGGGAATAAACAGGGGAATAAAAATGGGAATAAACAGGGGAATTAAAATGGGAATGAAAATGGGAATAAGAATGGGAATAAGAATGGGAATAAAAATGGGAATGAAAATGGGAATGAAAATGGGAATGAAAATGGGAATGAAAATGGGAATATAAATGGGAGTAAACATGGGAATGAAAATGGGAATGAAAATGGGAATAAACATGGGAATGAAAATGGGAATGAAAATGGGAATGAAAATGGGGATAAACATGGGAATAAAAATGGGAATGAAAATAAAAATGGGAATAAACATGGGAATAAACAGGGGAATAAAAATGGGAATCAAAGTGGGAATAAAAATGCGGACAAACAGGGGAATAAAAATGGGAATAAACATGGGAATCAAAATAGGAATAAACATGGGAATAAACAGGGGAATAAAAATGGGAATAAACAGGGGAATAAGAAAACATGGGAATAAAAATGGGAATAAAAAGGGGAATCAAAATAGGAATAAACAGGGAAATAAAAATGGGAATAAGAAAACATGGGAATAAACATGGGAATAAACAGGGGAATAAACAGGGGAATAAAAATAGGGATAAAAATGGGAATAAATAATGGGAATAAAAATGGGAATAAACAGGGGAATAAAAATGGGAATAAACATGGGAATAAACAGGGGGAAAAAATAGGAATAAAAATGGGAATAAACAGGGGAATAAAAATGGGAATAAACATGGGAACTCTGCATTATCCGGAGCCTAAGGAATCATCCAGAGCCCACGATGTCGGCTCCATCCCGGTTTTCCATGGCTGTTAGCACCGGGATGGAGCCCACGAGGGGTTGGATCCCTGGAATCCCGTGCCGTGACCTCGGAGAGCGTCGTATCCCAGGATTCCTTCTCCGGGGATCTGGGGCTGCTGCTCCCATCCCTGCCCTTCCCCAAAAACTTCTGAGGAATTATTCCCAAGATGGGAATCCCGATGGAAACCCCTTATCAGGGAAAGCAAAGGGTGGGAGTGCGTCATTCCATGGATCTCAGAGATCCTGGGATTTGTGAGGGTTTTCTGCCCAGTAACTTCATCCATCCATCATCCATCCATCCATCCATCCATCCATCCATCCATCCATCCATCCATCATCCATCCATCCATCCATCCATCCATCCATCCATCATCCATCCATCATCCATCCATCATCCATCATCCATCATCCATCATCCATCATCCATCCATCCATCATCCATCCATCATCCATCCATCCATCATCCATCATCCATCCATCATCCATCCATCCATCCATCATCCATCATCCATCATCCATCATCCATCATCCATCATCCATCCATCATCCATCCATCATCCATCATCCATCCATCCATCATCCATCCATCATCCATCCATCCATCATCCATCCATCCATCATCCATCATCCATCATCCATCATCCATCATCCATCATCCATCCATCATCCATCATCCATCATCCATCATCCATCATCCATCATCCATCATCCATCCATCATCCATCCATCATCCATCATCCATCATCCATCATCCATCCATCATCCATCATCCATCATCCATCCATCATCCATCATCCATCCATCATCCATCCATCATCCATCATCCATCCATCATCCATCCATCATCCATCATCCATCATCCATCCATCATCCATCCATCATCCATCATCCATCCTGCATCCATCATCCATCCATCATCCATCATCCATCCATCATCCATCCATCCATCATCCATCATCCATCCATCATCCATCCATCATCCATCATCCATCCATCATCCATCATCCATCATCCATCCATCATCCATCCATCATCCATCATCCATCATCCATCCATCATCCATCCATCATCCATCATCCATCCATCATCCATCCATCCATCATCCATCATCCATCCATCATCCATCCATCCATCCATCATCCATCATCCATCATCCATCCATCATCCATCCATCCATCCATCATCCATCATCCATCCATCCATCATCCATCCATCCATCATCCATCATCCATCATCCATCCATCATCCATCATCCATCATCCATCATCCATCATCCATCCATCATCCATCATCCATCATCCATCATCCATCCATCATCCATCATCCATCCATCATCCATCATCCATCATCCATCATCCATCATCCATCATCCATCCATCATCCATCATCCATCATCCATCCATCATCCATCCATCCATCATCCATCATCCATCCATCATCCATCCATCCATCATCCATCCATCATCCATCATCCATCATCCATCCATCATCCATCCATCCATCATCCATCCATCATCCATCCATCCATCATCCATCCATCATCCATCATCCATCATCCATCATCCATCATCCATCATCCATCATCCATCCATCATCCATCCATCATCCATCATCCATCCATCCATCATCCATCATCCATCCATCATCCATCCATCATCCATCCATCCATCATCCATCATCCATCATCCATCCATCCATCATCCATCCATCCATCCATCATCCATCCATCATCCATCACCCATCCCAAAGCACCACACGTACAGGACTGGAAGTGCCCTCCTCTCATTACAGCTCCCATTTTCCATCCTCATCCTCTGCTTCCCTCCACGTCGGGGCCGAGCCGCGTTTGGAATCGCTCCTGACTGGAATCCCAAACCCTCATCCCCGCCCGGGCAGATCCCAGGAATATCAACACCACACACTCCGCTCCTCCCACATTCCCAAAAAAAACTCAATTTATCCTCCAAACCGGACAATCCCGGCCGCGCTGCGCGACTCCGGGGCCGTGTTTGGGGTTTTTAGCTGGGTTTGTTTTGGGCAGCCCTGCCCCGGCGCTGACCCCGGCGCCGTCACGCGCTGCCGGCACACGTGTGGCCCCCGGCTCCGCCATCCCGCGCTATTCCTGGCTGCCGAGCGGGAATTGGCCGGGATTAGCTCCCGACCTCCGGCAGCTGACGCCCTGTGGGAGCCTGCGCTCCGGCATCATCCTGCTCCACCCTCCTCCTCCTCCTTTTCCTTTTCTTCCCTCTTTTCCCTCCTCTTTCTCCTCTCTCCGGCCCCGCTGCCGCTCAGATCCCGGATCCCGGCGTTGTTTATTCCATCGGGATCGCTGCCTGAACCCGCGGGTTTCGTAACGGCGGCTCCGTGACCTTTCCGCCTCTCCCTGTGCCGAGCGGGGATGGATTCATCCCTCGGCCGCCATTCCAGAGCATCCCAACCATTCCAAACCCTCCGCCACGGCCTTTTGGAATGCGTTTCCGGAATTGTCCCTGACCCTCACCGGGAGCCCATTCCCAGCACAGCCCCTTTCCTGCTGCTGATCCAAAATTCCAGCTGGAAGCCAGACTTGTGTCTGGCTTCTGTTCCAAAATTCCGGGTATTCCCAGCTCTGCAGCCAGGGAACCTCGCGGGCGCTCTGGCGCCGATTGGAAATGGAAAATTTGGAGATGCCGGCGAAGTTGGAAGGGAATTCCCCAATTTTTGGGGTTTTGGGAACCCACCACCCTGGCAGGGAGACCCTCCATGAAATCCCGGGAATCTAGCAGGGACCCGTGGGTGGGAATTCCAGCCCCAGCATCGGGATCAATTCCAAGACTCACAAAAACCATCACCAAACCCAAATCCCATAATTTTTTCAGGAAAACATTTAAATTACATCCACCTGGAGGATTCTGGGATTGCTCTGGGAAAACCCAGTTCGGCTTCATCGGGAATCAAAACTTTCCATCAGAAATTCTGAAATCTCGGGATTTTATTTGTTTTTTGGGAGTGGGTGGTGTGTGGGGGGAGGATTTTAAATCCTTAATGATAAAAATCCCCATTTTCCCCCCACCAATCATTTAACTCCCAACTCGAAGAATTCCGGAAGCACCCGGAAATTTTGACATCCCAAATATCCAACTCACCCATCCCACAGCAAACCCCAATTTCCCCGCTCCCCTTTTTAGGAATTCTCCCCAAAAATCTGGGATTGATCCCTCCCCAAGCTGGGATTTTGGGATCCCGAGGCCGGAATTCCGGAGTCTCCCGGGGCTGTGCCACCGCGGTGTCCCCGGATTTATTGTCCCCCCCGCGATCCCGCTGGGATTAGCGGGGCCACGTGAGCTGGGTTTGCTCCAGGAACGCGCTCTGACGCAGGCTGGGATGCGGGAACGGGATCCAACACCTGCTGGAGGTGCCCAAATCCCTGGAATCTCCGGTGTTCAGGAATTTGGGAATCCCAGGTAGTGGGATTTAGGATCCCCCTCTTTTCCAGCATCCAATCCCGTTAAATGTGGGATCATTCTGATGTTTCCCGCCGCCACCTATTCCCAAGGATTTGGCAGCCGCGGGATGCTGTTCTCAGACCCTCTGGAACAGCCCAGATCCCTCCTGGAATTGGCTCAAGGAGGCGCTCCAGGAAAACAGGGTGGGAGAGTTCATCCCATCCCAAAAAAACCTGGCAGAAGGGATGGAGGGATGGAGGCCTCCTCTGGAAAGAGCAACCAAATCCCAGAATTCCGGAATGGTTTGGGTTGGGAAGGACCTCAGAGCGTTTTTTCCGAGGGCAGGGACACCTGCCACGATCCCAGGTGGATCCAAGCCCAAACAAATCCTGGGAGACTCCTGAATTCCAGCATTGGGATCCCAAAAACCCAGCTGGGCGGGGGGGGATCAATTCTGGATTTTTGGGGAGCGTTCCTAAAAAGGGGAGCGGGGAAATTGGGGTTTGCTGTGGGATGGACGAGTTGGATTTTTGGGATGCCAAAATTTCCGTGTGCTTCCGGAATTCTCCAAACTGGGAGTTAAATGATCCCACATTTCCAGGGATCCAGGGGCAGCAAATCTGGGAATTCCAGCCCAGCCAGGAATTCCTTCCCAAGATCCCAACCCCGCCCTTTGGAAGTTCCAAAATCACCTGGGGTGGATCCTGATGCTTCCACCGCGTCCCGGTCCAGAGGGAAACGGGAACCACAGCGTTTTTTGGGCTCCCAGCTCTTCCCATCCTGATCTTTCCTGCTTTTTTTTCGTTCCCAGGAGAGGAAAAGCCGTGGCAGCCCCAGCCCCTGTCCCCTCCGTCTGTCCCTGCGGGGACCGGGAGCCGTTAACGAGCCGAGGTGATTAATTTTTAACGGCCTCCTCTTAATTGCCGGGCTATAAATAGACCTTCCCAGCCTTCCTCGGCCTTTCCCAGATGTTCTGCTCCACGTTGGGAATCCCGGGATGCTCCGGGGTCAGGGGGTGTGGGGCCGCAGGGTGGCCCAGGAGTTGTCCCCAAGAAGGTCTGGATGGAGCCCATGGGGACACCAGGAGAATTCCATGGATTTGCCAGCAGAAATCATGGAATTATGGGATCGTTTAGGATGGAAAAATCCCTGGGAACTCCTGAATCCAGGCACTCCTCCCAGCGCTGCCAAGGCCACTGCCGCTTCCCCAAGCGCCGCATCCATGGGGCTGGGAAATCCCCCCAGGAATGGGGATCCACCCCAGCCCTGGGCAGCTGGAAAACCCTTTCCATGCAGGAATTTTCCCTGAAATCCAACCTAAACCTTCCCTGGCACGATTTGGGATTGTCCCGAGTATCACCACCCTGTCCTGGCCCTAAAAAAGGCTGGAAAACACCGGGGTCACCTGAGCCTGGCACTGAACTCCTGATCCCGAGAGCAAATCCCTTCATCCCATCCCATCCCATCCCATCCCATCCCATCCCATCCCATCCCATCCCATCCCATCCCATCCCATCCCATCCCATCCCATCCCATCCCATCCCATCCCATCCCATCCCATCCCATCCCATCCCATCCCATCTCATCCCGCGAGGGATTTATGGGAATTCCACCCCCTCCGCCGTCCCCCCTCTGCCTGGGATTTTCCATCCCATAATAACACTGGAAAGGGGCACTTTTCCCTTCAGAATTCTGGCTGGTTTTCCCCAAAAAAAAGGCCGGATCCATGGATATGAGCTGCCCTCAGGATTTGGGATGGGTTTGGGATGCCCCTTCCACTTCCCAGCTCATCCCGAGGACCTCGGAGCTCGCCTCGGCCTCTCCATGGGAATATTCCCCCATGGAAACATTCCTCAGGTTAATTAAACCGGTTGAACCTTAATTGTATCCGTGGATTAATTGGGAAAAGCGGGGACGTGGATCCTGGGAGCGAGGAGGGATTCCCTGGATGGGTGGAAACAACTTTGCCTGAGCAGGATTGGCTCCGAAATTCCCTCCCACTCTCCCGGCTAATCCCTGCTCTCCCTGGATGATCCCACCCTCACTTCCCGGTGATTCCCATCTTTCCTGGGCAATTCCCATCTTTCCATGGTGTTTCCCATCTTACCTGGGCGATTCCCGTCTTTCCTGAGTGATTCCCATCTTTCCTGGGCAATTCCCATCCCTCCTGGGTGATTCCCATCTTTCCTGAGCAATTCTTATCTTTCCTGGGTGATTCCCATCTTTCCATGGTGATTCCCATCTTTCCATGGTGATTCCCATCTTTCCTGGGTGATTCCCATCTTTCCATGGTGATTCCCATCTTTCCTGGGAAATTCCTGTCTTTCCTGAGCGATTCCCATCTTTCCATGGTGATTCCCATCTTTCCTAAGTGGTTCCCATCTTTCCTGAGCGATTCCCAACTTTCCTGGGCAATTCCCATCTCTCCTGAGTGATTCCCATCTTTCCTGGGTGATTCCCATCCCTCCTGGGTGATTCCCATCTTTCCTGAGTGATTCCCATCTCTCCTGGGCAATTCCCATCTTTCCATGGTGATTCCCATCTCTCCTGAGTGATTCCCATCTTTCCTGAGTGATTCCCATCTTTCCTGGGAAATTCCCATCCCTCTCCTGAGTGATTCTCATCTTTCCTGAGCGATTCCCAACTTTCCTGGGTGATTCCCATCTTTCCTGAGTTATTCCCATCTTTCCTGAGCGATTCCCAACTTTCCTGGGTGATTCCCATCTTTCCTGAGTGATTCCCATCTCTCCTGGGCGATTCCCATCTTTCCATGGTGATTCCCATCTTTCCTAAGTGGTTGCCATCTTTCCTGGGTGATTCCCATCTTTCCTGGGCAATTCTTACCTTTCCTGGGTGATTCCCATCTCTCCTGAGCAATTCCCATCTTTCCATGGTGATTCCCATCTTTCCTGGGAAATTCCCGTCTTTCCTGAGCGATTCCCATCTTTCCATGGTGATTCCCATCTTTCCTAAGTGGTTCCCATCTTTCCTGAGTGATTCCCATCTTTCCTGGACAATTCCTATCTTTCCTGAGCAATTCCCATCCCTCCTGGGTGATTCCTGTATTTCCTGAATGATTCCTACCATTTCTGGGTGATTCCCGTATTTCCTGAACAATTCCCATCTTTCCATGGTGATTCCCATCTTTCCCGGATGATTTTCCTTCTCCTCTAAGTGATCCCTGCTCTCCCCTGGATGATCCCACCCTCTCCTCTGGGTGATTCCCATTTTCCCCTGAGCAATCCCAGATTTCCCTGGATCGTTCCACCTTCACTTCCAGGTGATTTCCATCATTTCTGGGTTGATCCCATCCTCACTCCTGGGTGATTCCCATCTCTCCTGGGTGATTCCCATCTTTCCTGAGTGATTCCCATCTTTTCTGGGCTGATCCCATCCTCACTCCTGGGTGATTCCCATCTTTCCTGGGTGATTCCCATCTTTCCTGGGTGATTCTCATCTTTTCTGGGTGATCCCATCCTCACTCCTGGCTGATTCCCATCTTTTTTGGGCTGATCCCACTCTTCCCCAGGTGATTTTCCCTCTCCCCTGAGCAATCCCAGCTCCCTCTGGATGACCCCACCCTCACTTCCCGGAAATTCCCATTTCTCCTGGGCAATCCCAGCTCTCCCTGGACGATCCCACCCTCACTCCTGGGTGATTCCCATTTCTCCTGGGCTGATCCCACTTTTCCCTGGGCAATCCCAGCTCTCCCTGGATCATCTCACTTTCACTCTCGGCTCATTCCCATCTTTTTTGGGGTGATCCCTCCTCTCCTCCCAGCCATTCCCTCTCTCCCATTCCCACAGCAGGACTCAGAGCCAAAAAAATTCCCAAATCCCGCATTCCCCAACCCAGCCAAACACCGGGATCAGCCGCCAGGAAAGCAAAACCAGACCCTAAATCCCTTTTTTTTTTTCTTTTTTCCCTATTTCCAGCAGGATTTCTGCAAGATCCCAGCCCCGCTCCCGGGAATTCCAGCCGCGATCACACCGTGTCTCTTCCCATCTCGTCACATTCCCTCCTCGCCGGGATGAATCATCCTTCTCCCGCCCCTCCTTTCCCAAACATCCACAAAAAAAAAAAAATCCCAGCCCTGGTGGCCCCTTTTCCTTCAGGGTTCCCGTCACATCCACAGGGAAAAGTCAGGAGCAGCTTCCTGGTCTTGGAATTAAAATCCAACCCGGGGAGGGGCTGGAAAAAATCTGTTCCCCATCCCAAAAAAAACCAGAGCCAGGAGAAGCTGCTGGTTGGGATCCATCACCAAAATTCCCTAAATTCTGGGAGCTGCTCTGGGAATGAATCACCCAAAATCCTGGGATTGCTGCAAAAATTTGGGTTTATCCCGGTTTGGAGGGGCTGGCGGGGACTTTTCCCTCTCCAGGCCACATCCAGGTGGGATCAGCACCTTCCAGATCCAAAAGGGGCTCAGAAAACTTGGTTTAAACCACTTGGAATTCCTGAGGAAAACATCCTGGCCACGAAAAAAAACAGGAATCGGGAAAAGGGGAGTGCGAAACCATCCCAAAATCCCAGAATTTGGGAATTCTGGGTGGCTGGGGGTAAAAAATCAGGCGGGCGAGGGGGAGCCGGGAAGGTTCTGGGATCTGGGAAGGGAAAACGGGTGTGAAAAGCAGGGAAAGGAATTTAAGGAGACAGGGATGAGGGAGGGAAGAGGGAGAGCGGAGGAGAAGCGACAGCGGCCGGCCCAAGGGGTGGGAATTTTCTCACCCAGGGATGGAGGCAGCAGCGGGAAAAGACGGGAATTTCATCCCTAAGGAAAGGCTGTGACCTCCTCGCAGCCCCGGCACCCTGCTGGGCACGTCCTGCCGTGGCCAGGGGAAAAGGGCTGGAAGTGGGAAGGGGGATTTAGGAAGGGGAATTTGGGGAATGAGATTCGGGAAGGGGGATTTGGGAAGGGGAATTTGGAAAAGGGGAATTTGGGGAGATAGAATTGGGAGGGGGATCATGGGAAGGGGGATTTGGGAAGGGGAATTTGGGAAGTGGGATTTGGAAGGGGGATTTGGGAAGGGGGATTTGGGAAGTGGGATTTGGAAGGGGGATTTGGGAAGTGGGAATTTGAGAATGGGGATTTGGGAAGGGGGATTTGGAAGGGGGATTTTGGAAGAGGGGTTTGGGAAATAGGATTTGGGAAGTGGGATTTGGGGAGTGAGATTTGGGAAGGGACATTTGGGAAGGGGGATTTGGAAGGGGGATTTGGGAAGGGGGATTTGGGGAGGGGGATTTTGGGAAGAGGGATTTGGGAAGTGAGATTTTGGAAGGGAGATTTTGGAAGAGGGATTTTGGAAGAGGGATCCTGGGAAGAGGGATTTGGGAAGGGGGATTTGGGAAGGGGGATTTTGGAAGGGGGATCCTGGGAATGGGGATTTGGGAAGGGGAAATTTGGGAAGGGGGAATTTGGGAAGAAAGACCCCGTGCCGGGGACACACAGCTTGTCCCCTGTCACAGCCAAAGCCACCCCTGTCACCCCTGGCTCTGTGGAGGTGACACCGGGACCCCCAGAGGAGAACATCCAGGAAAAGGGAATTGCAGTTCCCAGCTCCCTGGAATCCTCTGCTCCTGCTTTGCACAGTTCCTCATGGATCTGTGGAGGTGGCACCGGGACCTCGGGAAGAGAAAACCCGGGAAAAGGAACCTCGGGAAGAAAAACACCGGGAAAAGGGACCCCTCACCGGGGGGACAAAGCCATTCCCACAGTGTGACACGGCCAAGGCCACCTGTGACCCTCCTGGATCCATGGAGGTGACACTGGGACCTTGGGAAGAGAAATCCCAGGAAGAGAAATCCCGGGAAGAGAAATCCCGGGAAAAGGGACCTCGGGAAGAAAAACACTGGGAAAAGGGACCCCTCACCGGGGGGACAAAGCCATTCCCACAGTGTGACACGGCCAAGGCCACCTGTGACCCTCCTGGATCCATGGAGGTGACACTGGGACCTTGGGAAGAGAAATCCCGGGAAGAGAAATCCCGGGAAAAGGGACCTCAGGAAAAGGGACCTCGGGAATTGGGAACCCAAGGCCGCTTTTCTCCCGACCATGGCGCAGCCGAATCCCACCCCAAATCCTCCTCCACCACCAAAATAAATCCTGGAATGCCGATTTCCCCTCACCCAGCAGCAGGATCCCCCTCAATCCCATCCCTCGGAGCCAGGGACTGGCCGGGATGGGTTTGTTCCATAAAAAAGGGTGGGAAAAATCGGAATTTTTCCGATCGAGGGAAGCTCTGCTGCTGCCAGACCTGGCAGGGAAGGGGTGGATGGGGCAGAATTATTATTATTATTATTATTATTATTATTATTATTATTATTATTATTATTATTATTACTATTACTATTGCCATTACCATTACTATTATTACTATTATTACTATTATTACTATTATTACTATTATTACTATTATTACTACTACTACTATTAATATTATTATTACTATTATTATTATTATTGCTATTGCTATTGCTATTATTACTATTATTATTACTATTATTACTATTATTACTACTATTCCATTGTTCCATTATTCCATATTATTATTATTCAATTATTCCATTGTTATCCCAGTATTAATAACATTTAATTAATTACGATTAATTACGATTATTATCCGATTATTAAATTAATTACGATTATTTAATGACAAATTTCCAAGCCAAAACCATCACCACCATCCCGGCTCTCCCCAGCACATGGAAAAACCAGGAAAATCCCTTCCCATCATCTGAGGAAGGCGATGGAGAAGAGATCCAGGCCTAATTCCAGCGGCAATCCCGCCGGGATTGGGGCGCAGGAAAAGCGGGAGCAGCCCCCCAACCCCCACCTCGTGTCACCGCTGTCACCCCCCTCCTGCTCCTTTCCTCTTCCCGCTTTTCTCGGGATCACGGAATGGCTTGGAAACGACCTCAAAGCTCATCCAGAGCCACCTTCCCCCATCCCAGGTCGCTCCGAGCCGCGTCCAACCTCACCTGGACCCTTTTTTGGGACACTCGCGGTGCCACCACCGCCTGGAGGGTCCCCACAGACCCCTCAGCGTTGTCCCCAACCCCATCCCAACCATTCCAAAGGGCGGGACGGCGGAAAACCCCGGGATGGGAACGTCGCGCTCATCCCGCGGGCTCGGGCACGCGGCAGGGTCTCACCTGGGTCTCGGAGAGGTTGAGCTGCCGCGCTAGCTCCGTCCTTTCCCGGCCCACCACGTACTGGCAGCGCTGGAATTCCAGCTCCAGGCGGTAGAGCTGCTCCGCCGTGAAGGACGTCCGCGTCCGCTTGGGCCGGTCCAGGTCCAGCCCTTTGGGCAGCACGATCTCCCGGATCGTCCCTTTGGCATCTGGGCGGGAAACAGGGAGAAATTCAGGGAAAAAAACAAGGAAAAACTGAAAGAATCCGCCCAAAAATCCCCAAAAATTCGGTTATTCTGGGGGGAAATGGGAAATAAATGGGATTAAAGAGCGGCTCTGTGGAATGCCCACAAGCTGGAGGTAAATCGTGGCTCAGTTCTTCTCTCTGGCTCCAAATGTGGAAGGTTTGTAAATATCCAGGGAAAAAAAGCAAAGAAAACCTGAAAGAATCCGCCCCAAAATCCCCAAAAATTTGGTTATTCTGGGGGGAAATGGGAAATAAATGGGATTAAAGAGCGGCTCCATGGAATTCCCACAAGCTGGAGGTAAATTATGGCTCAGTTCTTCCCTCTGGCTCCAAACGCGGAGAGTTTGAAAATATCCAGGGAAAGGCAACAAATCTCCGTGAATTTGGGTTTTTTTAAAGACATAAATAGAAGCTAAAATGTTTTTCTTTTGGAAAACGGAGCGTTTCATCCTGGAAATAATAATCTGGAAAAGGGGATTTATGCCAAGGAAGAATTCAAATTAAAGATTTTTTTTTGGTAATTTTTATATAATTTTTGATTTCTGTCCTTCCTTGGGAATACCGGCAAAAATTCACCTCTGTTAAAATTCCCGTCTCTCCAGAATTTTATCCTCTGAAGGAACATTTCCTTGGGAAGCTCAGCTCCCGTTTTGGGGTGGTTTCCTATTAAAGGATAAATTTGGGAAGCTCTGTGGGCGCCGAGCTTCTCCTGGCTGTGGATTTTTTGGGGTTGGGAATATCCAGGGAAAGAAAAACTTGAGGGATTGGCTCCATCCCAGGCCGTGGGAAGCGGCTCCGGAGGAGCTTCCGTGGCTTCACTTCCCACCAGGAAAGGACAAACTCCACTAAAAAAATCCACAGGAATTCTGTCCCAGCTCCCAGGAATTAAAATGAGCCTTGGGAATCGCCCGCTGGGATCTTCCCAGATCCCAAATCCCGGCTCGTTTTGGGTGAGCTCTCCCTGCAGAGCTCCCAGGGGCTTTTCCAGAGGGTTAAAATCCAGCCAGGAAGTTCCCCAAGCCCCAAGCCAGGCCCTGATTTTGGGATGCTGGATCCCAATTCCGGAGAGATCCCGGTTGGAGGTCAATGGCTCTCCCTCCCTGCGGCTGAGTCCGGCATGACGGGATTATAAAAATCCCGGGATAGGAAGGGGGAAAACAGCCAGGAGGAGCCGGGAATGGGGTGATGGAGATGGGGTGGGGAGGGTGGAGATGGGAATGGGGGCGTTGGAATGGGAATGGTGGAGCTGGGATGGGAATGGTGGTGTCAGGATGGGAATGGTGGAGCTGGGATGGAAATGGGGGAGCTGGGATGGGAATGGTGGAGCTGGGATGGGAATGGTGGTGTCGGGATGGGAATGGGGGCGCTGGGATGGGAATGGTGGTGTCGGGATGGGAATGGTGGAGCTGGGATGGGAATGGTGGTGTCGGGATGGGAATGGGGGTGCTGTGATGGGAATGGTGGTGTCAGGATGGGAATAGTGGAGCTGGAATGGGAATGGTGGAGCTGTGATGGGAATGGTGGAGCTGGGATGGGAATGGTGGAGCTGGGATGGGAATGGTGGTGTCGGGATGGGAATGGGGGCGCTGGGATGGGAATGGTGGTGTCAGGATGGGAATGGTGGAGCTGGAATGGGAATGGTGGTGCTGGGATGGGAATGGGGGTGCTGGAAAGGGAATGGGGGAGCTGGAATGGGAATGGTGGTGTCAGGATGGGAATGGGGGCGCTGGGATGGGAATGGTGGAGCTGGAATGGGAATGGTGGTGTCAGGATGGGAATGGTGGAGCTGGAATGGGAATGGGGGCGCTGGGATGGGAATGGTGGTGTCAGGATGGGAATGGTGGCATCGGGACTGGAATGGCGGCGCCGCAGTGGAAATGGCAGCACTGGGAAAGGAATGGTGATGCTACGATGGGAATGGCGGAGCTGGGATGGGAATGGGGGCACTGGGATGGGAATGGTGGCACCAGGATTGGAATGGTGGTGCTGGGATGGGAATTGTGGTCTCGGGATGGGAATGGTGGCACTGGGATGGGAATGGTGGTGCTGGGATGGGAATGGTGGCGCTGGTATTGGAATAGCAGTGCTGGGATGGGAATGGGGGCACTGGGATGGGAATGGGGGCACTGGGAAAGGAATGGCGGCACTGGTATTGGAATGGCGGCGCTGCGTTGGGAATGGTAGTGCTGCGTTGGGAATGGTGGCACTGCAGTGGGAATGGCAGCGCTGGTATTGGAATGGCGGCGCTGGTATTGGAATGGCGGCGCTGGTATTGGAATGGCGGCGCTGGTATTGGAATGGCGGCGCTGGGATGGGAATGGCAGCGCTGGGATGGGAATGGCGGCGCTGGTATTGGAATGGCAGCGCTGGGATGGGAATGGTGGCACTGCATTGGGAATGGCGGCGCTGGTATTGGAATGGCGGCGCTGGTATTGGAATGGCAGCGCTGGGATGGGAATGGGGGCACTGGGATGGGAATGGGGGCACTGGGATGGGAATGGGGGCACTGGGAAAGGAATGGCGGCACTGGTATTGGAATGGCGGCGCTGCGTTGGGAATGGCGGCGCTGCGTTGGGAATGGTGGCACTGCATTGGGAATGGCAGCACTGGTATTGGAATGGCGGCGCTGGTATTGGAATGGCGGCGCTGGTATTGGAATGGCAGCGCTGGGATGGGAATGGTGGCACTGCATTGGGAATGGCGGCGCTGGTATTGGAATGGCGGCGCTGGTATTGGAATGGCGGCGCTGCGTTGGGAATGGTGGCACTGCCCGTAGGATCGGCAGAACTGGGATGAGGACGGAGGAACTGGGATGAGAGCGGTGCATCCAGCACCGGGATGGTGGGAATGGGGACCAAACACCTATTTGGGAAAGGGACCCCAATCCCGGAGCCACTTTCCCACCGTGGAGCCGCTGGACACGGCCGAGGCGCCATCCCGGAACGCGGCACCGAAGGAATCCCGAGGGCTCGGGGACATCTGGGGTGGCACAGGGGGTGGTGGCACCTGCCCCACACCCCAAACCCCACGGCTTGGCGCGGAGCTGCCGGCAAGGAAAGGGCTTGTAGGCGGATCAGCGGCTTTTCCGGCGGGATCAGCGCCGGGAACCATTTTGTGTGGGAAGAGCCGTGGCGGTGACGATGCCCAGGCCACGTCCGCATTCCCGTGCCCGCATCCCTGCCCACGTCCGTGCCACGGCCCCGGCACAACAACAGCCGGGAACGCCGGGGCTGCCGGATCCGGGGCCGCAGCTGCGCCCTGGGCTCCAACTCGGGCATTATTTATTGTTATTCCCTGGCAGCTGGAGCTGCTCCGGAGGGACGGCAGGGAAAAGGGCACGGCCGCGGTGCCAGCGTGGCACAGGGGACACCAAACCCCACGTGCCGGCCCTGCTGACCTTCCCCAGTGTGGGTTTTGGGGTGCTCAGGCCATTCCCCCATTCCAGCCCAGAGCCTTTTCCCATTCTGGAGCCCCAAACAATTCCCGGGTCCTGCCGGGGCTGCCCGAGGGGGTTCCGGAGCCTTGGGGCTCGCTGGTGGCACGTCCTGCTCTTGGGGACCGGGGTGCATCTGGTGGCTCTGGAGCCAGGACAGGGCTGGGTTTGAAATCCCCCGAAATTCCCAAATCCATGGGGACAGTTTTCCCGGCACGGGGACACCCCCATGCCCAGCTGGGGTCCCGCACCAACACATCTGCCAGGACCTTTTGGGGTGCAGGACACCCCCCCGCCAGCCCCCAGGGTGTCCCCTTCGTGCCATGGGGTGGCCGTGGTGGCACCTGGGCACCAAACGCCACCGAGGCCTCTCCACGTGCTCTGCGGCCACCGGGCCCAGCCCCGGGAGGTGACCGGGATGTGTCCCCAGCCCGGCGGTGACAGCGGGGACCGGCCCCGGGGCCGCCCAGCTCCCTCCTTGTCCCGTTTGTCCCCGGGAGCCGCTCCCGGAGAGACGGGAGGTGACGAGGAGGTGACCGCGAGGCTCCGTCCCGCACGGTCCCTCCCCGGTACCGCGGGACCGGCGAGCGGACCGAGACCCCCAGAGGACCCCGCCGATGTGAGGGGGTCACCAGGACCCCCCGGTTTCACCGAAAGCACCGGGGCTGCACCGGGGCTGCACCGGAGCTGCACCGGAGCTGCACCGGGGCTGGCGGCAGCTCCACGGCAGCCGCTCCTCACCGGGGCCGGGGCTGGCGGAGCCCCTTTCCCAGGCCAAGGAGCGAGGGCGAAACTCGAAATATCAAAATAAAATTATTTTAAAACATAAAAATGAACATTTTAACCTCCCGCTTCGCACAAAAACCCAGCGGGCGGCTCTGCCCGGGCCCAGCCGCTGCTCGGCCCCGGCCCTGCCCGGCTGCGGGTGGGGAGCGGCGGCTCCGTGTCCCCGCAGCCCGGGGTGGCCCCGCCAGCTTCCCCCCGCTTCATTTCGGTTCAATCCCGGTGATTTGCGGCGTTTTCTCCCCGCCACCATTTTGTCCGCACCGTGGCGGCTGCAGCAAGATGGTGAAACCGGGCGCTCCCGGTGAGGGTCCCCGGGGCCGGCGGGAGCGGAGACCCTGCCCCGGCCTTGGCCACCGACCCCCGGCCTTCTCCCGGTGCCGGCACCGTCGGGGCGGCCTCGGTAGGGCTGAAACCGGCGGAGGAGAGGCCTGACCCCAGCCTGACCCCGGCGGGACCGGCGGTAGCTCCGCTCGGCGACCCCCGGGGACGCGGGGACACCGCGGGCGGGACCCCGGGGCTCGTTCCCGAGCGCTGCTCGGCCGCTGTCCTCGCTTCGGACCGCGACAACCGCGCTGTCGGCGAAGGGCGCCTATCGCGACAGCCGGGAGAGGCTTCGCGGAGCGGCGGGGCGCTTTTCCCGGGATGCCCCAGCCCGGGATGGCGATGGAACCGGGAGCCGGCTCCGGTCCCCGCGGCGGTGAGGAGGGAGGTGACAGCCGCCGCTCCGGTCCCTGCCGCGCTGCCCGAGCGCAGCGCTGGGCACCGGGAGGCCTCGGCCCTGACCGCCGAGCGGCCGCCGAGCCGCTCCGGGCTCCGGGCTCCAGGCTCCGGCAGCGGCGGAGGAGCGGCGGGGACGCGGAGCATCCCCGGGATCCCGGAGCCGCCCGGCGCTCGGGACCCTCCCGCCTGCCACAGCCGCGCCAACCCCAAAACTTTCCGGGGTTCGCCGCAAGCCAGAAGTGGTCCCGGCGAGTCCCGGGCCGGCGGGGACTGAGCGCGGGCGGGATGCGGGATGTGGGATACGGGACGCGGCGGCTCCGGGGAACGGCGAGCCCCAGCCGGGGCCAAACCGGTGATATTATAAAGGGGAAAAAAGAAAAAAAAAAATAAAAAAATAACCCCCCCCTCGCCCGCCGCCGCTCCGTGACGCTTTTCTCCTGCGACATCGCTTCCAACGCCGAGCTGATGCTGTCCCCCCTCTCCCGCCGCCCGCGCGTTCCCCACGGGGCTCCGGCGGCTCCGTGGCCCCGGGGCCGTTCCCCTGGAGCCCTCCCGGCCGCCCGCTGGCCACGGCCCCGCTCCCAGCCCGCTGCCGGCGGAGCCGGGCTGGGGCAGCGGGCCCGCTCCGTGGCGCACGCAGCGGAGCCGGGGCAGAAGCGGCGGGGCCGGGAGGCCGGAGGTCGCAGCCCGGGAAGCTCCCGGGATGCGCTGGAAGCGGTGGCGGGGATGCCCCGAGCCCGGAGCGGGAAGCCCCGGCCTGGGGAGCAGGGAGCGGGGAGCGTGCCCGTACCTCGCACCAGGATGCGGCGGCAGTAATCCGCCTCGCCGGTCCCCGACGGGCTCTCGGTGTCCGGGGCGCACTGTTTGGAGGAGCCGGGGCTGACCGCCGACGTTCCCGGGATGTCCTTGAAGCCGCCGGCGGCTCCGCCGCTGCCGCCGCCGCCGCCGGCGCGCAGGGCGCTCTCCAGCTCCGCCCGGGTCGGCAGCTTCTCCCGGGCCCGCCCGGTGGCCGCGGGCTCGGCCAGCAGCACGGGGCTCCCGCCGGGCTCGGCCCCTCCATCGCTCATCCCTGCGGGCGCCGCGGCGGGATCAAACATCAGGAGGCAGAGAGAGACACGGGGAGAGGGAGAGAGGAGGCAAGGCTGGGCGGGGGGGGATGGGAGGGAGCCCCCCCCCACCCTCCCCAGACCCCTTCCCCTCCCCGCCCCTCCCCGGCCCCCCCCGGGGCTCGGCGCCCCAGCTCACCCCCATGGCCGGGGACCACCGGGGGCCGCCGCCTGCCGCCCTCTCCCAGCCGGGGCCCGGCATTTAAAGCGCTCCCCCCTCCCCGCCCCGCCGGCCGGGGGTGGTACCGGGGCTGGGGGGGACCCGTCGGGGCGTCCCGAGAGGGTGCGAGGCTGGGGGGGAAAAGGAGTTTCAAACTTTGACAGGCGGCCGAACCCCCCCTCCCCATCCCCCGCGCCCCCTCCCCAGCTCCACCTCCCGCTGCACCTCGCTCCGGGCAAACTTCAGGCGCTCCGGCCGCAGCCGCTGCCCTTCCATGGAGCGCCGGTGCCGGTGCCGGTGCCGGTGCCGGTGCCGGTACCGGCGGGAAGCGTCGGGAGCCGCCGGCGGTGCCCGGGCTCGCCGCGCTGCGCTCGGGATTCGCGGGCGGGGGAAATCAATACCGGCAGATTGGGGGGGATGATTTTAGGGGGGTGAGGAGAGAAGGGGGGGCGGGAGGGGAAAGGGAGGTCGAGGGGAGGGAGCTGCGGAGGAAGCGGCCGGGGGTGGGACCGACGAAGAAGAAGCCGGGTCCTTATTCCTCCGGCCCGGCCCTCCCCCGCCGCCGCCGCCGCGCTCCGCTGCGCATCCCCCGGTGGGGACCGGAGCGGGCAGCGGGGAGCCCCCGCCGCGCCCGGGAGCGGCTGGGGGTGAGCGGGGAGGGAGGAAAGAGCCCATTTTAAATTAACGGCCCGGTACAGACGCAATTTCCTGCCCTCCCGTTCTGTGACACCGATTGGTAAACAAAGAGCCCGAGAGCGGCGGCGGCAGCGGTGGCGGCTCCGCTTCCCGGTTCATTCCCGGGGGATTCACCCTTGGGGACCCCCGCCCAGCCGGGGCAGGGCCGCCAGAAGCGGCAACGAATAAAGAAATCCCCCGGTCCCGGTGGGCGCTGCCGCTCCCCGGGCCGGGCGGGGGTCGGGGGGGCTCCGGTCCCGCTCCTCCGCTGCTCTCGGGGTTCCCCCCTTTGCCTCCCCGGGATGGAGCAGCGGGGGAGTCCCGAAATTCCCTGATCTGGCACAGCCGCTCCCGGCAGCGGCACCGAGCGGGGTTTCCAGCCGGGAATGCCGGACCCGGTGCGTGCAGGGGTGTCCTGGGCATCTCGGGGGGCTCCGTTCCACCGCAATGGGGCAAAACCGGGAGGAAAAAGCGGCGGAGGCTTCACCGGGGGCGGCCGCTCCCCTCCCCGGTAGTGCCTGGGATCGGAAGGGTCGGATTAAAAATAAATAAATTAACTTTAAACCCAAGCAGCCCCGAGATTCCGTAGCTCCGCCTCACCCACGGCCCGGTACCGAGCATCGCACCGGGCCGGGGGGACCCGCAGGGGTCTGGGAACGGCTCCGGTACCGGGCGGAGGCGGGAGGTGCCCGGTTCGAGCTGAGTTCGAGGCCTTGGGCTGGAGTGGCCGCTGAATGTCCGAGCCTGGAGCGGCCTGGGCCCGTCCCTGAAATCACCGGAACAGCGAGGGGGGAAACGCAGCAGGAGGAAAAAAAATAAAAATAAATTAAATTAAAAAGAAAAAAAATTAGAATTAAAAGGCGAAATTAAACTGCGGGAATAAAGAAAATTAAAAGGAAAGAAATCAAAAGGAGGGAAAAGAGGAAGGGAATTAAGCGGACGGAAAAGGCCGAGCGGGGAGAGCGCAGAGGACGGGCCCTGCTCAAGGCCGGTGCTCCCGGGCCGCACCCCCGGTTCTGCGGGGCCCGGAGCGGGGATGGAGCCGCCGGTCCCGGGAAGGCGCGGCTGGAAACGGTTCCCCGCTCCCCGTTCCCTTTTCCCGGTTCCCCACTCCCGGTTCTCCTCTCCCGGGGCTGCGGCAAGGCCGGGGCCGGACAGGCGGACAGCCGAACAGGCGGACAGCCGGACAACCGGACAGGCGGACAGCCGGACAACCGGACAACCGGACAGCCGAGCTCCGCTCTGCCCCGCCACCGGGCCCGGTGCTGGATGTGCCACCAAAGATTTTTAACGAAAACCAGGAAAATTACCCCGAAACCCACCCCGCCCTGCGGCCTCAGCCCCCCAGCACCGCGGGGAAAGGCTGCGGGCCGGTCCCACCGGGAAGACGGAGGGCAGCGACCTCCCGGGAGCTGCTGGATCGAAAATTCCTCCTTTCGCCGAGCCCCGGCCCCGAGCGGCGGCTGAGGCTGAGGAGAAGCGGCCCCGGTTCCCGTTAAGCCGCCGGTGCCCGCTCAGCCCCCGCCGCCTCCTCACGGATCCCGCTCCTTTCCTGCTCTTTCATTTATCTTATTTTATTTATTTTTTTTCCCCCGTTATCCCCACGATTAGCGCGATTAATAACGGGAAAAGGAATTGCTCCGGGAAAAGGGGAAGCGGGGAAAAAGGGGGAAGTGCCTGGAGGAGAAGGGACCCGCGTCCTCAAAATCAACAAAATTATATTAAAAAAAATAACACTAATAAAAATTCCTGACTTCATTGCCTCGTCGCTGTTGTTTTTGTGTTGGGTTTAGCGCTGTTGTTGTTGTTTTAATTAGCGTTAATATTAGCGGTATTAATTCCACCATTAGCCTCGCTATTATTAGTGGCGTTGCTATTGCTATTATTAGTCCTATTAGCGCTATCAGCACAATTTATCGGTGTTTTTAATTATCGATATCCCCGTTTTTCCTCGCTCCCGAGCACACCCAGCCCAAGCCAAGCCCTGCCCGGGGTGGGAGCGGCCGCGGTCTCCCGGAGCATCCCCATTCCCGGCGCTCCCACCCCGCTCCCGGCCCCGCCGAGCCCCCGGGGCCCTCCCAAGCCGCCGCCCCGCTCCGGGACCGGAAAAATCCCGCACGGAATTCCTCGGTTTTCCCGGTTTACAGCCGGATCCGCCGCTCCTCGTTTCTCCCGGTGGCCCGGAGATGGAGGTAAGGCCGGGCTCGGGGAGCTGGGCTCGGCCCCGGGCCTGGCTGCGGGGTCCGCCGGTGGCGGAGCCGGGGCTGCTCCCGGTACCGAACCGCTCCCGGTGGGGCTCGGGGGGCACCGGGAGGGGGACTCTGCTCATTGTCCCCGCCAAGGAACGGCTGGGCCGGGGACAGCCCCGGTGGGGACCCCGCTGAGGGACCCCCGGGGACCGAGCGGCGGGGATGAGGCCGCGCCCGGGCCGGGAGGGAGCGGCGGAGACCGGGAACCGTGCGGGGACACTGAGGGGACACGGGGGACGCTGAGGGGACACGGGGGACGCTGAGGGGAGACGGGGGATACTGAGGGGACACTGAGGGGGACACTGAGGGGGAACGGGGGACACCGGAGGGGACACGGGAGACACTGAGGGGACACCGGAGGGGACACAGGGGACACTGAGGGGACGCGGGGGACACTGAGGGGAAACGGGGGACACTGGCTGGGACACGGGGGACACCGGCGGGGACACGGGGGACGCTGAGGGAACACCAGAGGGGACACGGGGGACACTGAAGAAACACGGGGGGGACTGCGTGGGGACACGGGGGACTGAAGGGACACGGGGGGACACTTTAGGGGACACCCGGGACTGAGTGGGGACACGGGGGACTGTGAAAACACCGGGGAACATTGAGGGGACACCGGGGACTGTGACGGGACACAGGGGGACAGCGTGGGGACAGTGTGGGGACAGTGTGGGGACACGGGAGGCTGAGGGGAAACACGAGGGGACCATGAGGGGACACGGGGGGACAGTGAGAAAACATTGGGGGAACTGCACGGGGACACGGGGGAATTCTGTGGGGACACGGGGGGGACCGTGAAGGGACACGGGGTGACAGCGTGGGGACAATGAGGGACAGCGTGGGGACACGGGGGGACAGCGTGGGGACACTGTGGGGTGTGAAGGGACACGGGGAGAAGTTCAGGGGTATGGGGGAGCAGTGAAAAAAAATAGGGGGACACTGAAGGGACACGAGGGGACACTGAGGGGACACTGGGGACACTGAGGGGACACTGGGGACAGTGAGGGGACACGGGGGACAGTGAGGGGACACGGGGGACACTGAGGGGACACTGGGGACAGTGAGGGGACACGGAGGACAGTGAGGGGACACGAGGGGACACTGAGGGGACACGGGGGACAGTGAGGAGACACTGGGGACAGTGAGAAGACACGGGGGACAGTGAGGGGACACTGGGGACACTGACGGGACACGAAGAGACACTGAGGGGACACGGGGGACACTGAGGGGACACGGGGGACAGTGAGGGGACACGAGAGGACACTGAGGGGACACGGGGGACAATGAGGCGACACGAGGGGACACTGAGAGGACACGGGGGACACTGAGGGGACACGGGGGACAGTGAGGGGACACTGAAGAGACACGAGGGCAATGCCCACGGCTGCCGTGGGACGCTGCCCGGCTGGTGTGAGTGGGCACGGCCACACGGCCACACGGCCACGGTGTCACCGGTGCCACCCCTCCCGTCCCCTGCCTGGCGGCTTTGGGGCGGCTCGGTGGCGTTTGAAGGACATCGGGGTGGCGGAGTGCGAGTGGCACCGTGTGACCGCGCAGGGACACCCGAGCAATGTCCCCAGCCCGCTCTGTCCCGGGGCCACCCTCGGGGACACCCCCGCGTGTGCCCGGCCCCGTTGGGCCCGCACCGAACCCCGGTAGCTCCGGTTTCGTTACCGGAGCCGCCGCTCCCGGCGAGGCCGGGGTGTCCCCGGTGCGGGGAGGGGTTGGGGACACCCCCGAAGGCCTTGGGGACACCCCAGCCCCGGGCCTGGCTGTCCCAAACCCCGCCAGGGTTTCCCGAGGCTGGGCGCACTCCTCCCGGCCCGGCCCCGCCGCGCCCGCTCGGATGAAAAAGAAATAAAACGAAATTAAAGGGAATTAAACGAAATCGGGGGGGCCCCGTCCGGCAGCAGCCCTGGACAGCCCTGACCCGACACCGAACCCGCGGCCGAACCCGCCGGCACCGAGGGGACCCGGCCAGCGCTGCCACCCCCGGTGTCCCCACCCCAAACGAGTGCGGGGACGCGGGGCCGGGGATCCGGGAGCCCTCGGCATTCCTGGGATCCCGGAGCCCTCGGCATTCCTGGGATCCCGGAGCCCTCGGCATTCCTGGGATCCGGGAGCCCTCGGCATTCCTGGGATCCGGGAGCCCTCGGCATTCCTGGGATCCGGGAGCCCTCGGCATTCCTGGGATCCCGGAGCCCTCGGCATTCCTGGGATCCCGGAGCCCTCGGCATTCCTGGGATCCCGGAGCCCTCCACATTCCTGGGATCCAGGAGCCCTCCACATTCCTGGGATCCCGCTCCTGGGATTTCCTCCTCTGCCATCCCTGTTCCTGGGATCCTAAAACTGGGATTCTGATCCTTGGATTTCCTCCTCTGCCATCCCAATCTCGGGATCCCAATCCTGGGATCTTAAACCTGGGATTCCTCCTCCTCTGCCATCCCAATCCTGGGTTCCTAAAACTGGGATCCTAAACCTGGGATCTCCTCCTCTGCCATCCCTGTTCCTGGGATCCCAATCCTGGAATTTCCCCTCCTGGCACCCCTGCTCCTCATCGGATCCCGCTGCTGGGATCTCCTCCTGTGCCATCCTTGTTCCTGGGATCCTGAACGTGGAATCCTGGCCCTGGAATCCTTTCCTTTGGCATCCCTGCTGACCCTGGGATCCTGATCCTGGGATCCTGCTGCTCCTGGGATCCTGCTGACCCTGGGATCCTGATCCTGGGATCCTGCTGCTCCTGGGATCCTGCTGACCCTGGGATCCTGCTGCTCCTGGGTTCCTGCTGCTTCTGGGATCCTGATCCTGGGATCCTGCTGCTCCTGGGATCCTGCTGCTCCTGGGATCCTGATCCTGGGATCCTGATCCTGGGATCCCGCTGCTCCAGTGATCCCACTGCTCCCAGGATCCTGCTGGTCCTGGGATCTCCTCTGTCCTCCCCACTCCTGGGATATCCCGCTGCTCCTGGGATCCTGCTCCTGGGATCCTGTTCCTGGGATTCTGCTGCTCCTGGGATCCTGATCCTGGGATCCCACTGCTCTCGGGATCCTGATCCTGGGATCCTGCTGCTCCTGGGATTCCTGCTCCGGGGTTTCCCACTGCTCCCGGGATCCTGATCCTGGGATCCTGCTGCTCCTGGGATTCCTGCTCCCGGGATCCCACTGCTCCCGGGATCTCCTCCGTCCTCCCCGCTCCCGGGATATCCCGCTCCTGGCACCCCGATTCCCGGGATCCCCTCTCTCTCTCTCTCCATGATCCCGGCTGCTCCCCCCGGGATCCCAGCTCCAGGAATCCCTCTCCAGACCCTGCTTTGGGGAATGGGGGGGAGGGGGGGAGGGGCGTGCCTTGGTTGTGTCCCCCCCCAAACCTCAAACACCCCCCAAAACTGATCGGTGCCTCAGTTTACCCCTTCCACAACATCCATGGGGAAATGAGGGGGTTCAGTCCCCGTCCCCCCGCTGTGGGGACCCCGGTGTCACCCCCACAAGGAAGGGGACACCAGGAGGACAAGGGGGGACCCCAAAAAACCTCAGGGGGGGACCCCGAAGGCAGCGCCGGGGCTGGGGGGGCTCTGTCACTGCCGTGGGTTTTGGGGGGACCCCGGGATGAGAAGGGAGGGGATGAGCCCCGAATTCCTCCCTCTTCCCACGGCACGGGGGGGTCTGGAGTGGGTGACAGGGACACCCCGACCCCGCTGGGGACAGCCACGGGTGACAAGGGGACAGGGAGGGGGTGGCAGGGGGTGTCGCTGTCGCGACAGGCGATGGATGAGGCGGGAAAAGCGGGATGGGTTCGGCGGAGGGCAATAAAGCCCGCAGGGGACAGGCGACACGCAGGGGACACTGCTGGGGACACCCGGGGACATCCTGGGAATCCTGGAGTGGGATTGTCCTGGAATGCGCCGGGGGAATTCCCGCACCTCGCCCTGGAGGGAGCGGAGGGGCCCAGGGAGGGACACGGGTGTCACCAGGCATGGGGACAGTGACACAGAGTGTGACATCGGCATGGGGACAGTGACACTGATCACAGGGTGTCACCAGGCATGGGGACAGTGACACAGGGTGTGACATCGGGCTTGGGGACAGTGACACTGATCACAGGGTGTCACCAGGCGTGGGGACAGTGACACAGGGTGTCACATCGGGATGGGGACAGTGACATTGTTCACAGGGTGTGACATGGAATGGGGACAGTGACACAGGGTGTGACATCGGCTTGGGGACAGTGACACCACTCACAGGGTGTCACCAGGCATGGGGACAGTGACACTGATCACAGGGTGTCACATCGGGATGGGGACAGTGACATCGCTCACAGGGTGTCACCAGGCGTGGGGACAGTGACACAGGGTGTGACATCGGGATGGGGACAGTGACACTGATCACAGGCATGGGGACAGTGACACCACTCACAGGGGGTGTCACATCGGGATGGGGACAGTGACATTGATCACAGGGGGTGACATCGATCACAGGGTGTGACATCGGGATGGGGACAGTGACATCGCTCACAGGGTGTCACCAGGCGTGGGGACAGTGACACAGGGGGTGTGACATCGGCATGGGGACAGTGACACCGCTCACAGGGTGTGACACATCGGGATGGGGACAGTGACACTGATCACAGGGTGTGACATGGAATGGGGACAGTGACACGGCTCACAGGGTGTGTCCCTCTGCACGGTGACAGTGACAGCGCTCACAGGGTGTCACATCGGGATGGGGACAGTGACACTGATCACAGGGTGTGACACGGAATGGGGACAGTGACACGGCTCACAGGGTGTGTCCCTCTGCACGGTGACAGTGACAGCGCTCACAGGGTGTCACATTGGGATGAGGACAGTGACACTGATCACAGGGAGTGTCACCAGGCACGGGGACAGTGATAGCGCTCACAGGGTGTCACATAGGGATGGGGACAGTGACATTGATCACAGGGAGTGTCACCAGGCACAGGGACAGTGACAGCGCTCACAGGGTGTCACATAGGGATGGGGACATTGTGACACCGCTCACAGGAGGTGTCACACCTGCACTGGGACAGTGACACCACTCACAGGGTGTCACCCTGCATGGGGACACCACAACATTGTCCACAAGAGGTGTCACCCTGCACTGACAGTGACACCGCTCACAGGGAGTGTCATGGGGACAGTGACACCGCTCACCGGGTGTCACACCTGCACTGGGACAGTGACACCGCTCACAGGAGGTGTCACACCTGCACTGGGACAGTGACACTGCTCACAGGAGGTGTCACACCTGCACTGGGACAGTGACACCGCTCATAGGGGGTGTCATGGGGACAGTGACACCGCTCACAGGGGGTGTCCCCATTCACGCCCCCCCCACCCCCCCGCCCCCTGCCATCCCCCCAGCGCGGTGACAGCGCGGCGGGAGCCACCATCGCCGCTGTCGCCGCGGTGACCGGAGGACAGCAAATCCCTGTCCCGCTGCTCCGGGGAGCGCCGAGCACGTTCCTGCCCGGTGGCAAATCCGCGGCCTCCCGTTCACCTCGGGCCTGGCCCGGTTCCCCCGCCCTGCCCCGGGCACCATGTGACGGGAGGATTTGGCTTAGCGTGCTCCGGAGGGGAGGGAGGGAGGGGAAGCAGCTCAGAGAGAGCCCGGAGGTAATCGCTGGCTCCGTGCCCGCCGCGGGGGTGTTCCTGCTGGGCTGGAAAGGGTTAAACCTCCCAGGCACCCCAATTCCTGCTGGGCTGGAACGGGTTAATGCAGCTGGACACCCCAATTCCTGCTGGGCTGGAAAGGGTTAAAGCAGCCGGGCACCCCAATTCCTGCTGTACTGGAAAGGGTTAAAGCAGCCATGCACAGCAATTCCTGCTGGGCTGGAACGGGTTAAACCTCCCAGGCACCCCAATTCCTGCTGGGCTGGAACGGGTTAAAGCAGCCGGGCACCCCAATCCCCACTTTTCGGGGGAGTTCCTGCTGGGCTGGAAAGGGTTAAACCTTCCAGGCACCCCAATTCTTGCTGGGCTTGAACGGGTTAAGGGCTCCGGGCCCCCCAATTCCTGCTGGGCTGGAACGGGTTAAACCTCCCGGGCACCCCAATTCCTGCTGGACTGGAAAGGGTTAAAGCAGCCAGGCACCCCAATTCCTGCTGGGCTGGAATGGGTTAAGGGCTCCGGGCACCCCAATTCCTGCTGGGCTGGAACGGGTTAAGGGAGCCGGGCACCCCAATTCCTGATCCCCCCCTCTCTCCCGGATCTTCCTGCTGGGCTGGAAAGGGTTAAACCTCCCAGGCACCCCAATTCCTGCTGGGCTGGAAAGGGTTAAACCTTCCGGGCACCCCAATTCCTGCTGGGCTGGAACGGGTTAAACCTCCCAGGCACCCCAATTCCTGCTGGGCTGGAAAGGGTTAAGGGCTCCGGGTCCCCCAATTCCTGCTGGGCTGGAACGGGTTAAACCTCCCGGGCACCCCAATTCCTGCTGGGCTGGAACGGGTTAAACCTCCCGGGCCCCCCAATCCCCGCTCCCGGCTCTCCCAACCCTTCCCGCGGAGCTTCAGGACGGCCGGAGCCCAGTCCCGGCTCTGTCCCCACGGATGGAGACCCCTCAAATCCTGGGATCACCCCCCAAAGCCTTGGATCACCCCCAAATCCCGGGATCACCCCCAAATCCCGGGATCACCCCCCAAAGCCTGGGATCACCCCCAAATACCGGGATCTCCCTCAAATCCCGGGATCACCCCCCAAATCCCGGGATCACCCCCAAATCCAGGGAACTCCCCCAAAACCCGGGATCACCCCCAAATCCCGGGATCCTCCCCCAAAACCCGGGATCACCCCCCAAAGCCTGGGATCACCCCCGAAATCCCGGGATCTCCCCCAAATCCAGGGATCACCCCCAAATCCCGGCATCACCCCCAAAGCCCGGGATCACCCCCAAAGGCCGGCATCACCCCCAAATCCCGGGATCTCCCCCAAATCCCGGGATGCCCGCTCCCCAACCCCCCGATCCCGCTCCACGGGGAATCCAGGCTGGAATTCCTGAGCTCCAGGAGGAGGAGGAGGAGGAGGAGGAGGAGGAGGAGGGGGAGGAGGGCGCAGGTGGCCGAGCAGGACGCGGCGGTGGCGCTGGGGGCGGTGGCTCCGGAGCGGAGGGTCCTTGGAAAGGTGACTGCCAGCCCCAGGGAGGGAGCGGCCGGGTCACCTTTGTCACCAGGCGGGCGCAGGTGACAAAGTTTGACCCCGCTGCCCCTCGGTGCTCGCAGGGACCGCGGGGAGGAGGCGGCGCTGGCGTGGGGGGGAGGGTTGGTGACACCACCTTGTCACCCCCGCGCTGTCGCCACCCTGCTGCCACCCTGCCAGCACACTGTCACCAGACTGATGCCACCCTGCTCGCGAGCCTGTCACCACCCCCCCGCCGGCCGGGCTGGCCCTGGCCAGGGGACCGAGTGGGGACAGGGATGGGGACAGGGATGGGGACAGGGTGGAGGTGGGGACAGGGATGGGGACAAGGATGGGGACAGAAATGGACACAGGGGTGGGGACAGGGATGGGACTGGGGTGGGGACAGGGATGGGGACAAGGATGGGGACAGGGATGGGGACAGGAATTGGGGACAGGGATGGGGACAAGGATGGGGACAGGGGTGAGGACAGGATGAGGACAGGGATGGGACTGGGGTGGGGACAGGAATTGGGGACAGGGATGGGGATGAGGACACAAGAGGGGACAGGGATGGAGTTGGGGACAGGGAATGGAGACAGGGATGGGGACAAGGATGGGGACAGAGATGGGGACAGGGGTGGGGACAGGGATGGGACTGGGGTGGGGACAGGAACTGGGGACAGGGATGGGGATGAGGACACAAGAGGGGACAGGGATGGGGACAGGGATGGGGACAGGAACTGGGGACATGGATGGGGACAGAGATGGGGACAGGGATGAGGAGACAAGAGGGGACAGGGATGGGGACAGGGATGGGGCTGGGGTGGGGACAGGGATGGAGCTGGGGACAGGGATGAGGAGACAAGAAGGGACAGGGATGGGGACAAGGATGGAGTTGGGGACAGGGAATGGAGACAGGGATGGGGCTGGAGGTGGAGGTGGGGACAGGGATGGGGACAGGAATTGGGGACAGGGATGGGGACAGGGATGGGACTGGAGGTGGGGATGTGGATGAGGCTGGTGATGGAAATGGGGATGGGGACAAGGACCAGGACAGGCTCGGTGGCAGGACTGGGGACAGGGACACGAACAGTGACAGGGATGGGGACACGGAAAGGGACACAAACAGTGACAGGGATGGGGACATGGACGGGGACACGAACAGTGACAGGGATGGGGACACGGACAGGGACACAAACAGTGACAGGGATGGGGACAGCCCCACATCCTGTTCTCTCAGCGGAACGGGCTGGATTTTGGGTATTAAACACCCCAAATCCCAAAGCTCCCCCATTCCCGGGAAGCTCCAGCTCCATATCCCAGAGCCCCATCCCCGCCGGGGCCGTGTCCGGTGGCGAGGTGGCCGCAGAGTGACCTCTAACGGCGGCGGTGACACCGCCAGAGGGGACACGGCCCAGCTGCCACCAGGCTGTCCCCAGCCCCAGGTCCCCTCATGCCGGGCACCGAGGGGACACGGGTGGCTTGTGTCCCCCCTCTCCAGGGCAGGGAGAAGGGACAGGAGCACGGTGGTGACAGACAGGACGTTCCCGGCACCCGGAGGTTGGATTTTATTATTTTCCCGGGATTTCCCAGCCCGGAGCTGTCACCGGCGCCTGGCACGTGAGGCGGTGACCGGAATCCATCGGGAAGGGACGAGGGGCTGGAATGGGGCTGGGGGGTCCCCAGGGGAGTCCCTGGATCCAGCCAGGATTGGGAAATTCCAGCGGGCACAGCAGGTCTGGGATCCAAGAGCTGCCAGGTCAGGATGCTCCGTCCATCTGGAAAAGGTTGGGAACGGCTGGGGACACTCCATGGGGACAGAGGAGCATCCCGAGCGTCCCTGGAGGGGCTGGCACCCATCTGTGCCTTGGAGCCCCTCTGGAATGAGGCTGGGACGGGGATTTTGTGTCCCCACCGGGCTCTGTCCCTCCTGTCCCTGTGACAGTGACACCACGGCTGTGGTGGCACCGCGGGGCTGGGCGGGATCCTGGATCCACATCCCATTCCCAGCCCGGGGATTCCCGGGAAGGACCCCCCCGGGAGCTCAGGGGACCCCAGGGCTGTCCCCACCGAGGTCCCCACCTGTGACAGGTCCTGTTTGCTCCTCAGCTCCAGGGTGTCCTCGGCACGGGACCAGCTCCGGAACCTCCTGATCCTGGCAGGGAGCACGGGGAGCTGCCACCCCTGGGGCTGGCTCAGCCCGGGGGCCCTGTGCCACCACCCCGGGGTCCTTGTCACCACCCCAGGGGCACTGTCCCCTGATCCCGGGGTCCGTGTCCTGATGCCAGGGTCCTTGACCCTGGTGTCCCTGTCCTCTGATCTGGGGTCCCTGTCCCCTCACCCCGTGGTCCCTGTGCCACCCCAGTGTCCCTGTCCCCCCCTCCCAGGGTCCCTCTGCCACCCCGTGGTCCCTGTGCCACCCCGGTGTCCCTGTCCCCCCACCCCGGTGTCCCTGTGCCACCCTGGTGTCCCTGTCCCCTGATCTCAGGGTCCCTGTGCCACCCTGGGGTCCCTGTCCCCTGATCCCGGGATCCCTGTGCCACCACCCCAGGTTCCCTGTGCCACCCCTGGGTGTCCCTGTCTGCCCCTCACAGGGTCCCTGTGCCACCCTGGGGTCCCTGTCCCCCATTCCCGGGGTCCCTGTGCCACTCTGATGTCCCTGTCCCCCACTCCCAGAGTCTTTGATTCACCCTGGGGTCCCTGTCCCCCATTCCCGGTGTCCCTGTGCCACCCCACTGTCCCTGTCCCCCCACCCCAGGGTCCCTGTCCCCCGACCCCAGGGTCCCTGTCCCCCACTCCCGGTGTCCCTGTCCCCCACTCCTGGTGTCCCTGTCCCCCCACCCCAGGGTGCCTGTGCCACCCTGGTGTCCCTGTCCCCTGATCTCAGGGTGCCTGTGCCACCCCGGTGTCCCTGTCCCCCCACCCCGGTGTCCCTGTCCCCCACTCCTGGTGTCCCTGTCCCCCCACCCCGCCCCATCCAGGACGTCACCTGGGCCACACCTTCATGGCCAGCAGGACCACGATGGTGATGGCCACGATGGCCACGAGCAGCCCGGACAGGAGCCGGTAGGTCCACAGGTGTCTGAGAGCTGCGGACAGAGGTGGGGTCAGTGCCAGCGCGACCCCCCCAGACCCCGAGAGGGGTGAAGGGGACACTGGGGTGACAGCCAGACCCCTTGGCAGGGGTGGGGACACACGTGGAAGGGGACAATCACTGCTCCTGCCTAGCCCTGTCCTAAAGGCCACCCTACCAGGGAGCACGAGATGTCCCCAAGTGCCACCACCCCCATATTTTACCGCTCCACCCCAAGCCACCTCCTGGCTCAATTCTCACCCTCCAGCACCATCCCACTTCCCACTTCCAGGGATTTATTTTGGTTTTAGGATTCCCCCGGCCCCGCGGGAGCGTCCGGCCCCACTCACTGTGGACATCCAAGTCGGCGCTGGCCGTGGCGTTGCCCAGGGCGTTGGTGGCCACGCAGACGTAGCGTCCCCCGGCCGCTGTCCCCAAGGCCACCAGCTCCAGGCGCAGGGCGTTGTGCGAGGGGACGGCGCGGAGCCCCGGGGTGACAGCGGGGGACAGGCTGGTGGCCAGCAGGTGGCCGCGGTGGTGCAGGGCCAGCCAGGAGGGCGGGTGGCTCTCGGCCGTGCACAGCACGATGGCCCCGCGCCCGTCGCGGTTCTCCAGGAAGGTGCTGACCGAGACAGCCCGAGGAGGGTCTGTGAGGGGACAGGGAGGGTGGCAGTGGGACACGGGGTGGGACAGTCCCCTCCAAAAGTGGTTGGGAGTGTCCCTGGGTCTGTCCCATCCCACTCATCCCGGAGCTGGGGGATTCAAACTCTCTCCAGTCCTTCTCTTGCCACCCCAAAGCTGGATAATTTTCCTGACTTGGAGCTTCCAGGCTCTAAACCTGACTTTGGAGGGGCCAATCCTAAAACAAATCCCAAATCCCTTTCCCAAAAGCTTCCTAACGCGTCCCTCCTCCAGCCTGGAGCATCCTCACACCCTCTCCAGCCCTTCGATCCCACCTCCAGCTGGAGAATTCCTCAGTTTGGAGCTTTTTGGCTCCAAATCCAAACTCTGAATTCTAAAAATTCTAAATTCTAAATTCTAAAATAAAAAACAAACATAAAACAACCCTAAAATCCCCTTCCCCGGTGTCATGGGGTGACTTTACCTTTTTCTTTATTCCTTTTAAGTTTTAAGCCTGTTTTGCTCTTGTTCTAATCCATATCTCACAGCAAGAAGTAAGTAAGTTTTCTAGTAATTTTTTTTAGTTACTGCTTTAAAACCACGACACCCAGGTCACCAAGAGCTTCCAAACTCATCCCTTCTCCATCCTGGATCATCCCCACCCCACCCACCCCTGCCCCGGTGCCTTCCCATCTCCCCCAGCCCCTCATCCCACACCCAACCAGGGAATTCCTCCGTTTTGGAGCTTTTTTGGCCCCAAATCTACCTAAAAAAAAAAAAAAAGACCCCAAAATCCCCAAAAGGGATCAGGGCAGGAAGAGGAAGAAACTCTTCCCTTGGGGAGGTGACTCCCATGGGCTGGGGACACCCAGCTTGTCACCAGCTGTGCCTGGGGACACTCACAGAGGACACTGAGGCTGGTGGGGACGGAGGTGGCCGTGCCCCACGTCCCGCTGGCCTGGCACTGGTAGGAGCCGGCGTCGGCGCTGGACACGCGGTTGAGGACGAAGGAACCGGACTGTCCCTCCCAAAGCCACCGCCCGTCCCGGTACCAGGTGTAGTTGACGCCTTTGTCCCCCCACGCGGTGGCCTCGCAGCTCATGGTGGCCCTGGTGCCCTCGGGGACCTCCTGCGAGGGCTCCACCGTCAGCGTGACCCCTGAGGAGGGACATCGGCCACTCAAGGAGCTCCAGAAGCTGCCGGAGCTGGGACAACCCCTCAGCTTGGGGACAGGGGGACGCGGTGACAGCTCACCTGTCACTTCCAGCCGCAGGGACGCGGTGGCCGAGCCGCGGCTGTTGGTGGCCGAGCACAGGTAGAGCCCCGCGTCCCCGGGCTCCAGCCCCGCCATCGCCACCCGCAGCGACGTGGGGGTGGCCCGGACCTCCAAGCGGGGGTCAGAGGTGCCGCGGCTGGTGGCCAGGGGTGGGTGGCCCTGTCCCCTGCTCAAGGCGATGTCGGGCGGGGGGACACCGTCGGCCGAGCAGAGCAGCACCGCCCGTCTCCCCCCACGGGGCTCCAGCAGCGCCGAGAAGCTGGGCTCCTGCGGGGCATCTGCGGCGACAAGGACACCGGCGTGTCCCCCCCAGCCCCGCGCGGGGAGGTGCCACCCCCGAGGAGGGGCCGCGGGGTGGCGACACACACCGGGCAGCGACATCCCCCGCGTGTCCCGCTGTCCCCTCCCGCCCCTCCCGGAGGTGTCGCCCCTCACTCACAGAGCACGGAGAGGGCGGCGGGGGCGGCGGGGGGACCCCGGCCCGCCCGGCAGCCGTAGAGCCCCGCGTCGGAGCGGTGGCCGCGGAGCCCCAGCGAGGGCTCGGCTCCCTCTGTCACCCACCGGCCGTTCTTGAACCACGTGTAGAGGGTCCCCGGCTGCGCGTGAGGGGCCTGGCACGTCAGGGTCACCTCTGTCCCCTCCGGCACCTCGGCCGAGGGTCGCACCAGCACCTTGGTGGCTGCGGGGAACCGAGAGGATTTGGCCGCGCTTTCCCCTTTGAAGCTCCCCCCGACCCAAATTTCAGAGGGGGGTGGGTGCTCACTCTGGGTGTCCCCAACCTCCAGCCCTTCCAAAACGGGGTACCCCCAATCCTGACCCCTTCGATGCCCCCCTGGGTGTGTCCCCGAGTGTCCCCATTGTCCCCTTGTCCCCTTCCTCACCTTGCACGCGGAGCGTGAGGGACGCGCGGGCGTCGCCGAGGGCGCTCCGTGCCTGGCACTCGTATTCGCCCTCATCCTCCTCGGAGGCTTCCCGGAATTCCAGGCGCAGCGCGTTGGGAGAGGGGGACACGCGGATGCTCTGCCGGGGGGTGTCACCTCCTCCGGGGGGGCTGGAGGCCAGCGGGTGTCCCCCCCTGAGCAGCGTCAGCTGGGCCGGGGGGTGGCTGTCCACGGCGCACAGCAGGATGGTGGCCGTGCCTTGGCTGCTCTCCGCGAAGGATTGCAGCCGCAGGTTCCTGGGAGGGTCTGCGGGACCGGGAAAAAGCATGGAGAGTGGGATAATCCTGGAATCGGTTGGGTTGGGGAAGCCTTGCGAGCTCACGGGGTCCAGCTGTCCCCACCCGGCACTGGCCAGGCCACCGCTGAGCGTGTCCCCAAGTGCCGCATCCCAAGGAATTTCCAGGAGGAAAATTCCTGATATCCAACCTAAACCTCCCCTGGCGCAGCTTGAGGCCGTTTCCCTTTGTCCTGTCTGAGACTTTCCCGGCTCCCTCAGCTTTTCCTGCTGCTCCAACCCCTTCATGCCAGGGATTCCCCGTGCTCCAGGGCCTCCATCCCGCATTCGTCATGAAGATTTATAAATTAACACCATCTTTTTCTCGTAAAAAAGGGGGAAAAAAAATTGTCATGTTCTGACTCGCAACAACATTTTTCCCTTTTTTTTTTTTTTTTTTTTTTTAGAGTCTGGTTTTGATTTTCCCAATCAGGGATAAAAAATAAAATAATAAAAAAAAATTTCCTAAATCCAGCATTAATTTCTGAAAGCCAAGGATTTTCCTGCTGGGTTTGGTGAGGAGCACAAGGAAACCTGGAGAAGGTTTTGGGGATGGTGTGGGGGTCTCTGGGCAGGTCTGGGGTGTGAAGCTTGGCTTAATTACCCTCTGGGATACATTTTTTCAACCTCCCCCTAATTAATTAATCCCCCCAAATTAAACCAGGCCTTACTGCCCCATCTCTCCAGCCAAAGGAACCGACCGAGGGGTGACACCAGGTGACACCAGGCTGCCCTTGGGGACTCACAGAGGACGCTGAGGGTGGCAGGGATGGCGCTGTGGTTCCGGGCCGGGGTCCGTATGGAGCACTGGTAGGAGCCGGCGTCGGAGGCGGTGACCCCAGGGAAGGTGAGATTTTGGGAAGAGCCGGTGGCCAGCCACACCTGGTTCCGGTACCAGGTGTAGCTCAGCACGTCCTGGTCGCCTCCTGCCACCGCGCAGGTGAGGGTGACAGCGTCCCCTTCCCGCACGTCTGGGGACGGCCGGATCCAGACCCGGACAGCTGTGCGGGAAGGGAGGAAAATGCGGTGATCCCTCGTTTTCCAGGGCGGGAAAAGTCAGGGAGTTGCAGGGCAGTAAAAAGAGGGAATGGCCACTGTATCCCACAGGTGGCAGCATTCCCATGGATTTGTTCGGGATGCTCCATCCCTGGAAGGACAGGTTGGACAGGGCTTGGAGCAGCCTGGGATGGTGGAAGGTGTCCCATGGCAAGGGTGGGATTCATGGGATTTCAGGTCTCTCCCAACCCAAACCATTCCATGATTCCTGGGGTGATGGAGGGCGGTGCCATGGATGGACACAGCACGGCCAGCCCTTGGAATCACATCCAAGCAGAGCCGTGTCCCTTTGCCACATGCCTGAGACACCCGCAGCAATTTGGGAATATCTCCACCCCCAAAAACACGGATTTTCCACAGTTTTTCCCCCCATTTTCATCCTGTCCGTCCTATTCCAGCTGCTCTCCGTGTTCCCTCCCCCATTCCCATCCTTCCCCATTCCTTCACCTCGCCACCATAACCGCAATCCCATCACTCCACCTGCTCTCCATCCCCTTCCTACCCTATTCCCTTTCCCATTCCCATTCCCATTCCCATTCCCATTCCCATTCCCATTCCCATTTCCATCCCATTCCATCCCATCCCATCTCATCCCATAGTTCCCATCCCATGGATCCCATCCCATAGTTCCCATCCCATGGATCCCATCCCATGGATCCCATCCCATCCCATCCCATCCCATCCCATCCCATCCCATCCCATCCCATCCCATCCCATCCCATCCCATCCCATCCCATCCCATCCCATCCCATCCCATCCCATCCCATCCCATCCTCATCCCATCCCATCCCATCCCATCCCATCCCATCCCATCCCATCCCATCCCATCCCATCCCATCCCATCCCATCCCATCCCATGGATCCCATCCCATCCCATCCCATTCCCAGTGACTCACCACCTCCGGAGAAGTTCCTGGCAGTGCTGGTGTTGCCGTGGGCGTTGGTGGCCACACACCGGTACTCGCCCTCGTCCTGCAGCAGCACGGGGTGGACACGGACACGCAGCGCGTTGGTGGCCGAGGTGACACTGAGCCGTGGCCGGGGGACAGGCGGTGACAGCGCCGTGGAGGCCACCAGGGCCCCGTCCTTGAAGAGGGCCAGCTGTGCCGGCGGGGAGCTGTCCACGGAGCACTCCAGGATCCCGCGCTGTCCTGATGGAGGCTCCAGGAAGGTGCTGAGCACCGGCGCCCGTGGGGGGTCTGCCCAGGAGGGTGGGAGAGGCTTGAGGATGCACCCAGAGACCCCCGGGGACACAGCGAGGTGCCAACGTCCAGCTCGGCACCGTCCCATGGGTGCCATCCCAGTGGTGCCATCCCATGGGTGCCATCCCATGGGCGCCATCCCATGGGTGCCATTCCAATGGTGCCATCCCATCAGTGCCACCTCATCAGTGCCACCCATTGGTGCCATCCCATCAATGCCACCCCGTCAGTGCCATCCCATCGGTGCCACCCATCGGTGCCATCCTATCAATGCCATCCCATTGGCACCATTCCAGTGGTGCCATCTCATTCCAGCACCATCTTCTCCCTGGCAACATCTCACTGGCACCGTCCCACCATCCCCATCCCACTCCCATCTCACCATCCCATCCCATGGATCCCATTCCATGGATCCCATCCCATGGATCCCATTCCATGGATCCCATCCCATCCCATCCCATCCCATCCCATCCCATCCCATCCCATCCCATCCCATCCCATCCCATCCCATCCCATCCCTTCTCCCACTCACAGCAGACGCTCAGGGTGACAGCGGGGGACGCGCTGCTCCCCGCGGAGCTCCGGGTGCGGCAGTGGTAGAGCCCGGTGGCGGCGCTGGTGACACGGGACAGCACGAGGACGCTGTCGGGACCCTCCTGGAGCCACCTGCTGTCCTTGTACCAGGAGTAGACGGTGTCACCCAGTGGCTCTCCGGCCACCTGGCACATCAGGGACACGCTGTCACCTTCCAGCACCTCCGAGGACGGTGAGATCAGGACTCGGGTGGCTGGAGCAGGGACAGTGCCAGCTCAGAGGGGACAGGGCAGAGCTCGGCACTGCCGGTGTCCCCTCGTCACTTCCATGACCCGTGGGGTGTGATATTACTGCTCCGTCCAAGGATTCAGGATGGCTCCCATGTCCCATTGGTGCTCCCTGTCCGCTTTGAGTGTCCCCAGCTCCTGGAGATGCCCAGGGCTGAGGTGCTGGAACACGGGCAGGGGGTGGCACTGGGAGAGATCTGGTGGCACTGTGAGGGATCTGGTGGCATTGGGAGGGGTCTGGTGGCAGTGGGAGGGATCTGGTGGCACTGGGTGGGATCTGGTGGCACTGGGGGCACAGACATGTGGTCATTCCCACGGGATGGACCCTTCTGATGCCTGGGGTGGATCTGGTGACATTGGGAAGGGATCTGATGGCACTGGGTGGGGTCTGGTGGCACTGGGAGGGATCTGGTGGCACTGGGTGGGGTCTGGTGGCACTGGGAGGGATCTGGTGGCACTGGGTGGGGTCTGGTGGCACTGGAAGGGATCTGGTGGCACTGGGTGAGATCTGGTGGCACTGGGATTGCAGACACGCGGTCATTCCCATGGGATGGGCTGCTCTGGTCCCTGGGAGGGATCTGGCAGCACTGGGTGGGATCTGGTGGCACTGGGAGGGATCTGGCGGCACTGGGAGCACAGGCACGCGATCATTTCCATGGGATGGACCCCTCTGATGCCTGAGTGGGATCTGTTGGCACTGGGAGGCACTGGGAGGGATCTGGTGGCACTGGGTGAGATCTGGTGGCACTGGGAGCACAGACACGCGGTCATTCCCACGGGATGGGCTGCTCTGGTCCCTGGGAGGGATCTGGCAGCACTGGGTGTGATCTGGTGGTACTGGGAGGGACCTGGCGGCACTGGAAGGCACTGGGAGGGATCTGTTGGCACTGGGAGGGATCTGTTGGCACTGGGAGCACAGACACGTGGTCATTCCCACGGGGTGGACCCCTCTGATGCCTGGGGTGGATTTGATGGCATTGGGAGGTGCTGCGAGGGATCTGGCGACACTGGGTGAGATCTGGTGGCACTGGAAGGGATCTGGTGACACTGGGTGGGGTCTGGTGGCACTGGGAGGGATCTGGCAGCACTGGAAGGGATCTGGTGGCACTGGAAGGGATCTGGCAGCACTGGAAGGCCCTGGGAGGGATCTGGCAGCACTGGGAGGGATCTGGCAGCACTGGAAGGGATCTGGCGGCACTGGAAGGCACTGGGAGGGATCTGGCAGCACTGGGAGGGATCTGGCAGCACTGGGAGGGATCTGGCAGCACTGGGTGGGGTCTGGTGGCACTGGGAGGGATCTGGTGGCACTGGGTGAGATCTGGTGGCACTGGGAGCACAGACACGCGGTCATTCCCACGGGATGGGCTGCTCTGGTCCCTGGGAGGGATCTGGCAGCACTGGGTGTGATCTGGTGGTACTGGGAGAGGTCTGGCGGCACTGGGAGGCACTGAGAGGGATCTGGTGGCACTGGGTGGGGTCTGGTGGCACTGGGAGGGATCTGGCAGCACTGGGAGGGATCTGTTGGCACTGGGAGCACAGACACGTGGTCATTCCCAAGGGATGAGCCGCTGCGATCCCCCAAACACGCTCTCCCCACCTTGCACGCGCAGGTGCACCCGGCGCTCCGCGGAGCCGTGCGCGTTGGTGGCCGTGCACCGGTAGCTGCCATCGTCTGCCGGTGTCACCTCCCGCATCTCCACCCGCAGCGAGTTGGGGACAGCGGAGACGGTGACCCGCGGGCTGCTCCCGCCGGCGCTGGTGGCCACCGGCTCCTGGTCCCGGAACAGGGCCAGCTGGGCCGGGGGGTTGCTGGCCACGGAGCACTGGAAGATGGCCAAGGAGCCCTGCTCGGCCTCCAGGAAAGCCGTCAGGAAAAGGTCCCGGGGAGGGTCTGTGAGGGGGGAAAGGGATGAGAGGCCGGGAATTCCATCGGGAGAGGGGTCCTGGGGAGTGGTCACTGCTCTGGGGGTCTGGGAGGGGATGGGAGGGGAGGGAAGAGGGAAGAGGGAAAAGGGAAAAGGGAAAGGGAAAGGGAAAGGGAAAGGGAAAGGGAAAGGGAAAGGGAAAGGGAAAGGGAAAGGGAAAGGGAAAGGGAAAGGGAAAGGGAAAGGGAAAGGGAAAGGGAAAGGGAAAGGGAAAGGGAAAGGGAAAGGGAAAGGGAAAAAGAAAAGGGGAAAGGGAAGGAGAAAGGGAAAAGGAAAGGGAACAGGAAAAAGGGGAAATTGGAAAAGGGAAGAGGGAAAGGGAAAGGGGACAGGGGAAAGGGGAAAAGGGGAAAGGGAAAAGGGGGAAAAAAAAAGGAAGGAAAAGGGGAAACAGGAAAGGGGAAAGGAAAAGGAAAAGGAAAAGGGAAAAGGAGAAAAAGGGGAAAAAGGGGAAAAAGGGGAAAAAGGGGGAAAAAGTGAAAAAGGTGAAAAAGGTGAAAAGAAAGGAAAAGGAAAAGGAAAAGGAAAAGGAAAAGGAAAAGGAAAAGGAAAAGGAAAAGGAAAAGGAAAAGGAAAAGGAAAAGGAAAAGGAAAAGGAAAAGGAAAAGGAAAAGGAAAAGGAAAAGGAAAAGGAAAAGGAAAAGGAAAAGGAAAAGGAAAAGGAAAAGAAAAAGGAAAAGAAAAAGGAAAAGGGAAAAGGAGAAAAAGGGGAAAAAGGGGAAAAAGGGGAAAAAGGTGAAAAAGGTGAAAAAGGTGAAAAAGGTGAAAAGAAAGGAAAAGGAAAAGGAAAAGGAAAAGGAAAAGGAAAAGGAAAAGGAAAAGGAAAAGGAAAAGGAAAAGGAAAAGGGGAAAAGGGGAAAAACAGAAAAAGGGAAAAATGGAAAAAGGGAAAAAAGGAAAAAGGGGAAAAAGGGAAAAAGGGAAAAAGGGAAAGGGAAAGGTACGCACACAGCACATCCAGGAGGATGTCAGGAGAGCTCCGGCTGCTGCCTGCGGTGCTGGCCTGGCACCGGTAGAGCCCGGTGTCCCTGCTGGCCACTGGCCACAGCAGCAGCGAGGTGGCCGAGCTCCCGGTGACCTGCTGCCCGTTGTGGTACCAGGTGACGTTTGGGACAGCTGTGGAGCCGCTGCTCAGGTGACAGGTGAGGGTGGCATTGTCACCCTCCAGCACGCGGGGGGGATGGGGACACGGTGACATTGGCAGCTGTGGGCAGGAGCAAACGGGGTCTGGTGTCAATGGTGGGGTGACAACCCCCCAAAGCCACCAAGGACAAATTCCAGCTGATCCCACAGTGCCGTGGTGGGGACAGCTGTGAGCCTGGCAGTGCCACCAGCCCAGGGACACCGCTTGGCCACATTTTGCTCTGTGCTCCTGTCACACACAGCCAGGGAATCCCCACCAGGGGCTGGAATGTCATGGGGGAGCCACCATGTCTGGATTTCACAGACTCGTGGCATTTCCATGTGGCATTTCTGCGTGTCATTTCCATGTGGCATTTCCATGTGCCATTTCCATGTGCCATTTCCGTGTGGCATTTCCATGTGCCATTTCCGTGTGGCATTTCCATGTGGCATTTCCGTGTGGCATTTCCATGTGCCATTTCCATGTGGCATTTCCATGTGGCATTTCCGTGTGGCATTTCCATGTGGCATTTCCATGTGGCATTTCCATGTGCCATTTCCGTGTGGCATTTCTATGTGGCATTTCCATGTGGCATTTCCGTGTGGCATTTCTATGTGGCATTTCTATGTGGCATTTCCATGTGGCATTTCCATGTGGCATTTCCATGTGGCATTTCCATGTGTCATTTCCATGTGTCATTTCCATGTGTCATTTCCATGTGTCATTTCCATGTGGCATTTCCGTGTGGCATTTCCATGTGGCATTTCCATGTGGCATTTCCGTGTGGCATTTCTGCTCCTCCTGCCACCATCTCCTGAGCTTGCCTCCTTCCCCAGCATTCCCTTCCCGCTCTCCCCTCTCCCAGAACCTCCCCAGATGCCACAATCCCGTCCCCTGTCCCCTCTCCCCACTCACTGTCGGCCTTGAAATCCACAGTGGCGCTGGCGTTTCCTTGGGAATTCCCAGCCTGGCACACGTAAATCCCCTCATCCTCCACTACCACATCCCGGATTTCCACCTTCAGGCTGTTGTAGGACCTGGTGACGTGGACCCTGGGGCTGGTGGCTTGGGGACAGCCCTGGCTGCAGGCGATGACATCGTCGCCTCTCCGGAGGGTGAGGTTGGACTCGGGATCGCTCTCCACGGAGCACTGGATGATTCCCAGGTGGCCGCCCTGGCTCTGCAGGAACGAGCTCAGCACCGGCTGCCTCGGGGGGTCTGTGGGGGGAAAACTGGATCTGTGAAGTCGGGAAAACTCCCAGAATCCAAGGGATTGGTGCTTCCAATACCGCCTGATCATCCAGGTTGGGTTCTGGAATAATCTGGGAGAGTGGAAGGTGTCCCTGCCAAGGGGAGAGGGGTTGGGGGTAGAAAGGGCTTTGAGGTCCCTCCCAAACCAAACTAGGGACAAAACACGGCTGGATCTGTTGGGAAAACCCTGAGAATCCAAGGGATTGCCTGAGAAACTCTTGCACATCCAGGTTGGACCTACCTGGTGCCGTGGGAGGGGTCCTTGCCCATGGCAGAGGGGTCAGAATGAGACGGGCTCTGAGGTCCCCCAAGCCCAAACCATTCGTGGTTCTGTCACCATTTATTGTTCCTGAAACTCTCGGGAAGGTGGGAATTCTCCAAATTCCTCCTGCCTCAAATTCCCAGATTGACCCCCCAAAGGGAATTTTTCACCCTCCCCACATTCCCGCCCAAGAGCTCCTTGGCTGGTGGGGATGGGGGAAACCTCAGGGTGGGAGCAGCCCCAGCTCAGCCCCGGGACCCTCTGGAATTCTCACGGGACACTCACAGAACACTCGGAGCGGAACAGCCTCCGACGTGTCACTGCCGTTCCTGCTCCTGACCTGGCACTGGAAGGCGCCGGCGTCGTCTCCGCGGACAGACGGGAATTCCAGGGTCGGGAACGAGGTGTCCTGGAGCCTCTGGCCGTTCCTGTACCAGGTGTAGAGCGGCTTCTCGGCCGTGTCCCCTGTCCCCACGCAGGTCAGGGTGACCGCGGTCCCCTCCGCCACCTCTGCCGAGGGCTGGATCAGGAGCCCTGCAGCTGGAGGAGGAGTGGGATATCAGGGAAAGCGGGAAATCCTTCCCATGGATCCATCCAGCTACAATTCCCTGTTCGGCTTCCCTGAGCCGCCTCTCTTGCTGGAGTTCTGTGGGTTCTGTGGGTCTCTGGGAGGTGACATTCCCTGGGGACACTGCACAGGCCAACTTCCTGACCCTTTCCTGATTTTCCCAAGTGCCAGGTTCATCCAGGTGAATTTTTTCCAGGACAGACACTGTCCCCTCTTCCCACTGGCTGGCCTTGTCCAAATTCCAGTTCCCACACCCAAATCCAGGTTTGGATTCTCTGGAATTGCATCTTGAGATCTCTTTTTGGGTTTTTTTTTAGATCCTAAAGGATGTTCCCTCTTGGACATGAATTTGGGGGACTTTTCTCTCCTTCTGCTTCCTCTGTCACCCCAAATTATCCAGACTTGGGGGTCAGGCGACAGTGACCGGTGGGGATGGATGGGGCAGAAAAATTTGGATAAATTTACTGGTTTTTGGCATTTTTGGAAAACAAAACCCGGGAGCCCCTCCAGCTCCAAAAGCAGCTCTGACCCTGCTGAGGGGGGACAGCCCCCAGTGCCACCCATGTCCCCCAATGCCACCACAGGGGTCCCTCCTGCTCCGTGGGCTGCGTTCCCCCCAATTTTGGGGGTTCACCGTCACCCCAGACCCAAGATCAGCTGCGCCACCCCGGGACTCACCGCGGGTCACGAGGACTTTGGTGGCACTGGCGTTGCCGTGGACGTTGCTGGCGGTGCAGCCGTACTTCCCGCTATCCTGGGGTCCCGCATCCCGGATTTCCAGCCGCAGGGAATTGCGGGAGGTGGTGACACCGAGCCGTTGGCGCAGGGCCACCTGCGCCCCGCTGGTGGCCAGCACGGTGCCGTCGCGGTCGATGGCCAGGGTGGCCGGAGGGTGGCTGTCCACAGTGCAGCGGACGATGACCAGCCGGCCACCCTGGGTCTCCTGGAAGAGCGTGAGGGTGGGAATTCGGGGTGGATCTGTGGGATGGGAGAGGATGCTGAGGTCGGGATGTCCTCGTGGTGTGGCCACAGGGAAAATCCAGGAGTGGTTTGAGTTGGAGGGGACATGAAATCCCAGCTGGGCCCATGGGCAGGGACACCTTCTACTGTCCCAGGTGGCTCCAAGTCCCATCCAACCTGGCCTTGGGCACTTCCAGGGATGGGAAGTGTCCCCCCACCCAACCCAGATGTCACAACCGGCTCGTCCCCTGTGTCACTGGGTCAGATTTACCCCAAAATTGTCACAACCAACGCATGGCTGGGTTATTTTCCCCCTCAGAACCTCCTGAGCTGTTCTTATCCCTCTGGATTCTCCATGAGAAACCTCCCCAGATCTTACGGAATGGAGGGGACTAGCGAGAGATGCTGTGATGGACACGTCCCAAATGTCACTTAATGTCACCTTCACACTTGACCCATGGCCGGAGTTTGTTGTATTCCCATAAAATTCAACCAGCAGGGCTGACCCCCTCCCTCCCCCTACATCTGCCCCCAGGGCATTCAGGAAGAGGCTTTTCCATGAATTTTTTGGGGGATCTCCTGGATTTTTGGGGGGTTTTGCACAGCCCCGCGTGGCAGGAGCTGGTGGCACTCACACGTCACGCTGAGGCTGATGGCCTGGGCCGTGTCACTGCCCTGGCTGTTGGTCACTTGGCAGGAGTAGTAGCCGGCGTCGCCGGTGGTCACCGCGGGGAAGAGGAGGGTGTGGGCCGGGCCCTCCTTGAGCCACGCGCTGTTCTTGTACCAGGTGTAGGTCAGCTCCTCGGGATGTCCCTCCCGCCCGGGGACGTCGCAGGACAAGGTGGTGGCCGTCCCCTCCAGCACCTCGGCCGCAGGGCTGGCCGAGATCTCTGCGGCTGAGGGGGAAGGGACGCGTCCAGGATGGCCCTGGAGACAGGAAAACAGAGCCCCCACCCCAAATCCCCCATTCCAGAGCCTGGGAGGAGATGGGAGTCCCTCAGGGGGTGACAACACAGCTGGGGGATGTTTGGGTTTGTCCCCTGCCACCAGCTGGGGACAGATGGCTTTGGAGCAGAGCCTTGGGGACAAACTCACGGTGGGTGGGGAGGGGTCTGTCACCTCTCAGGGTGGGCACGGGGGGCGCTGGGGGGAGCACAGGGACCCATCTGGGGGGAGATGCTCCCTGTGGGATTCCAGCTGGGCAGGGAAGGCTGGGATTTGTCTTTGCTGTGGGATTTGCTGGGAACAGGAACCTCTTCCCTTCCCCGAGGGGGTGGGGAGGGGCTGGGCTGGAATTCCCAGAGAAGCCGTGGCTGCCCCCCTGGATCCCTGGAAATGTCCGAGGCCAGCTTGGACATGGCCTGGATCCAGCTGGGATAGCAGGAAGTGCCCCTGCACACGGCAGGGGTGGGAATGATCCATGAGGTCCCTTCCCACCACGGCTCTGCATCTCCACGAGCTCCCAAACCCTTCCCAGATTTCCCTTGGCTGGAAATCCCACCCTGTTTTTTGGGATCACAATGACAAGGGACACAGGGGAGGTGGAATGGGGCCACCACCCTCCTCCTGCACGGACACCCCAATTCCCGGACCTCCAGCAGCACCAGCCGCCTCCATCCATCCCAGCCCACCCCACCCCAACGTGGGACGCTCGGACACGGATGTCCAGCCCGGCAGAGCTCCCGTGGCACTTACAGAACACGCGGAGGGTGACATCAGGTGACACCCCGGTGCCGAGGACGTTCTGGGCCTCGCAGCGGTACCGCCCGTGGTCCTGGCGGCGCACGCCCCGCAGGGCCAGCACCCGCTCGGTGCCCACGGCCACCCCGTCCTTGTACCAGTGGTACCCCGAGACCGGCGGGTGGCTGCTGCCAACCTCGCAGCTCAGTGTCACCGTGTCACCCACGCCGATGTTCCCCGAGGATGGGCTCAGCGACACCCGGGTGTCCTTGGGGGTGTCTGCGGGGGGCACAGAGGGACGCGGTGTCACCACCCTGGGGCAGGGGAAGGGGGAGGTGGGTGACACGAGGTGGCGCCTAAGGGACAGAAGTGGCCAGGGAGCAGGAAAGGGAGGGAGAAGCGGGAGGAAAATGCCGCAGGGCAGGAGGGGGTGGCAGGAGGGGGATCTGGCCGTGGTGGCCGTGGCAGAGGTGTCCCCTGTCCCCACCCCACGTACGCCTGACCCGCAGCACCACCTCCGTGCTCGCCCTCTTGGATCCGTCGGAAACCTCGCAGAGCAGCTTCTTGGAATGGTCCTTCCAGGAGAAGGAGCTGGTCAGGTTCACCTGGTGGCTGACCCCGCTGGTGTCCAGCTGGACGCGGCTGGACACCTCGGACACCCGGGGGTCGTAGCCCTCCCAGCGCAGGACGATGTCACCCCCGGGACAAACGTAGGGTGTGGAGCACTCCAAGGTGGACCTTTGTCCCTCGGTCTGCTCCTCGCTGCTGGTGACGCTGGGACTCTCCAGATCCTCTGGAATGGAGAGCAGAGGCCAGGATGACCTCATGGAATGGGCAAGAAGGGAATTTTTGGGGGGAATTTCGGTGTTTTACCCACCCGAAACGCTCAGGGTCACATCCCGCGATGCCGACCAGCGGTCGCCGTTGATGATCTCGAAGCGGAACCTGTAGAGGCCACTGTCCCCTGGTGTCACCCCCCGCAGCAGCAGGGTGCAATTCCGGGCCATGGGGTCCCCCAGGAGCTGGGCACGACCCCCAAAACGGGGATCCACATCCTGGGGGGTGGTGGAGTGGAACACCAGCGTCCGCTGGCCATCGTAGTCCTTGTACCAGATGGCCACGATGCCGTCGGCGGTTGTCACATCCGCGGGGTAGCTGAAGGTGCAGGGGACAACCAGGCAGGACCCCCCGCTGGCCTGCAGGGACTCGGGGTAGGAGACCCCCCAGGAGCCGAGGGCTGTGCCAGGGAAAATGGGGATCAGGGGGCCAGAAGTGTCCCCACTTCCCTCCAGGACACATTGGGGACACGTTGGGGACACGATGGGGGCACTTTGAGGACAAGCACGGGACCTGTGCTTGACGGGGAAGGTGGGAGAGGAGGTGGGATTTGGGATAAACCCCCCCCCAAGAGGAGGTTTTGGGGTGGGGAAGGGGGAGATAGCTGGGAAAAGCTGGATCTTTTGGGCCTAAATAACGAGGAAAAAGGGGGAAGCGATCAGTTGGGCTCCTGAATTTATTTCCTCACCCTGTTTCCTCATCCTGGCTCCTTGTCCTTGCTCCCATGGCCTGGCTGTCCCCTTGTCACCCCATCCCTGCCCGTCAGCAGCTTGGGATCACGGTGAATCCCCCCAGGAGCACCCGCTGTGCCAGGAACAGCCTCGGGATCCCCCAAATTCCATCCTGGCTCCCACTCCCATCCGTGACGGGGCCAATCCCGGCCTCCAGTGCCCCGGGGGACAATCCCAAGGGTGTCACTGTCCCCATACCTGGCGGGATGAGGCTGGCCAGGAGCAGGAGGCAGCGGGGCAGGCGCATGGTGACACTGCCGGGGGACACCGGGGACACGGGGGACACGGGACCCTGGGGACAAGAGGAGGTGGCTGAGGACCTTGGAAGGGGTGGGATGGATCCCTGTGGGATAAATCGTGATGGAGGCGCTGATGGAATGAGAACAGTCCCCAAGATGGGGAGGAAAATAAAAAGGAAGGGGAAAGGGAAAGGGGAAAGGGGAAAGGGGAAAGGGGAAAGGGGAAAGGGGAAAGGGAAAAGGGGAAAGGGGAAAGGGGAAAGGGGAAGGAAGGAAGGAAAATGAAAGAGGAAAACAAGGGAAAAGGGAAAAGAAAAAGAAAAATAAAGAAAGAATGAAAAAAGGAATAAAGAAGTGAAAAGGCAAAAGGCAAAAGGCAAAAGGCAAAAGGCAAAAGGCAAAGGAAAAGGAAAAGGAAAAGGCAAAGGCAAAGGCAAAGGCAAAGGCAAAGGCAAAGGAAAAGGAAAAGGAAAAGGAAAAGGAAAAGGAAAAGGAAAAGGAAAAGGAAAAGGAAAAGGAAAAGGAAAAGGAAAGAGAAAAAGAAAAAGAAAAAGAAAAAGAAAAAGAAAAAGAAAAAGAAAAAGAAAAAGAAAAAGAAAAAGAAAAAGAAAAAGAAAAAGAAAAAGAAAAAGAAAAAGAAAAAGAAAAAGAAAAAGAAAAAGAAAAAGAAAAAGAAAAAGAAAAAGAAAAAGAAAAAAAAAAAGAAAAAGAAAAAGAAAAAGAAAAAGAAAAAGAAGAAACCAAGAAAAGGAAAAGAAGAGAAAACCCAAAAATAAACAGAGAATTATTTAAAATGTTTTACGGCTTTTTGCAGCTCCAGACAAACTTCTGCCATTCCTTTCCTTCACCCCTCATCACTCTGTGACAAACCAGAATAATTTCACCCTGAAATGTTTCCCAGGATCACGGAAATCCACGATCAGATTGCTGCGAGTTTCGATTCTTCCCTGAGCACTCCTGGGGCTCTCCCTGAGGAACGAGGCCTCTCCCAGCCCCCAGCTCCGGCCTTTCCCTCTCCACCATTCCCTCCTTCGCTGATACCTCCTTTTTCCACATCTGTATCCAATTTCCTTGCTGCTCCTTGGATTTCGGGGTGGATTTCCCGCTCCCGAGAGCTTGGCTTGGGATTTTTCCCAGGCTACGAGCACAGGGAATGTCTGGGGTGTCCCCCTGGGTGTGGATGCTCGGAGGGGGGACGATGTGAAGCCACAAATTGTCACGGGATTTGTGCCGGAAGGGGAAGGAAGAGCCGGGATCCAGCCCCCAGCTGGTGCTGCTGCCAAGTTTCGTTTCTTCTCTGGGCTTTCGATTCCTGGGGGCCTCAAAGGGCAGGATGGGATCCCTCGGGACGGGGATCTAATGAGAGCAATGGCCCTTGGTGGGGCCCTGCTGAGCCTGGAATTCCAAGGGTTGTAAAGATTTCTAGGAAAACACTTTTGGAGTGGGGCTGGAGGGGGCTCGGAGACACCTGGGGAGGGGAAGGTGTCCCTGGTGCCCCTAAATGGGATTTAAGGAAAGGGTTGGGACGGGAGGGGTTGAAATCTCATCTCATTCCCATGGGCAGCGACACCTTCCACCATCCCAGGTGGCTCCAAACCCTGTCCAACCTGGCCTTGGACGCTCCCAGGAATGGGGCAGCCACAGCAAATCTGGGAATTCCATTCCGGAACCTTCCCACCCTCAGAGGGAGGAATTTTCTTCCAATCTCCCACTTATCCCTGCAGTTCAAAAGTCACTTTTTGGCACAGGAATGAGCACAGAGAGGGGACATTCCTGGTGTGGGACCCTTCAGCTCCATCACATCCCAAAAACCAGAGAAGCAGGGACCATGGGCTGGTGGGACACCGTTCCCCGGGATAAAGGATGGATGTCACCCCCTTCAAGCCTGGATCTGATTCCTGGATTTCCAGGTACTTCCCTGGCTCCTGGCAGGAGATGGACGAGGCTCATCCCAAAGGGATCCTCCACCCCCACCCCTCATCCCAGAATTCCCGTCCTTTCCCATCCCTGGAGAACCACGGCGTTACCTGGCGGTGGCTCTGGCAGTGCCACCTCTGGAGCGGTGACATCGGGAAACCGCCTGTCCCCGTGCTCAGGGACGTCCCTTTATTGGCCGGGGGAGGAGGAGGAGGAGGAGGAGGAGGAGGAGGAGGAGGAGGGTGAGGAGCCCCAAACCGCAGCACTTCCCTCTTCAATGTCCCTGCCCTGATTCTGGGAAGTGACAGCAGCAGCTTTTCCCTAATTCCGGGTTTTTGGGGCCAGGATGGATTTGGAATGCTCCGAGGTCTCCGGGTTTAGGGTCCTGCTGGTGGGGCTGGGGCAGGGTTGTGTTTGTTCCCTGTGGGAAGGGTTTGGGATTTGTGCTGATAATTCGGGAATGTTTTTGTTGTGTCTTGCATGGAATCGAGGGCAGCTCTGTCCTCACCCTGCTCGGGAGGGGGTTGGAATTTCACTGGGAATCGGGGGAACATGGCCAGGAAAACTGATCCAAATCCACCCCTGGGATATCCTGGATCGTGTGCCTTGTGGATAAACTGGGAATGAAGGAAAGGGGAATGTTGGGAGTGATGGTGTTTGTCCTCCCACGTCACCAAGATGGATCCTGGTTGTCCTGGGAATGCTGAATGCTGTGAGGGCTGGAGCACCTCAGCTCTGGGAGAGCTGGGAATGTTCCCCTGGAGAAGGGCAAAACCCAGGGAATGCTGAGAGTCCCTGCAGGGGCTCCAGGAGAGCTGGAGAGGGACTGGGGCCAAGGGCTGCAGGGACAGGAGCCAGGGAATGGCTTCCCAAGGGAAAGGGGAGATTGGGCTGGGATCTTGGCAAGGAATTCCTGCCTGGGATTCTGCAATTCCCAGATTTGCTGGGGCTGATCCCTGGATCCATGGGAATGTCCAAGGCCAGGTTGGACATTGGGATTGGATCCACCTGGGATGGTTGGAGCTGTCCCCAAAGGCAGGAGAAGGCTCTGCCAGTGGAAATTCCCATAGGAATTCTCAGGATCTAGATCCAACCTCTGCCACCCGGAGCAAAGACACCCGGTGTGGTGGCACTGGTGGCACAGGGTGAGGCTGGCCTGTGGTGACCACTCAGGGTCAGTGCCCGACCTTGTGGCCCAGCAGCGTGGGAAAGTGCCCTGCGGCACCTCGGGCCCTTCCCGGCCGCTCCGGCACCGTGCCAAGCAGGATGCTGAGTCAGCAGGGACATGCCCACAGCACCCAGTGCTCCTCCGGCCATGCCACAGGCTGGGAAATGGCCCCAGATCCCACCAGGAGGTTACTGGTGTGGGGCTGGGCCAGTCCTGGGGGGCTCTTGGATTTGGGAACCGTGCCAGGCCTGTGGGTTACTGGATTTGGGAACCGTGCTAGGCCTGTGGGTTACTGGATTTGGGAACCATGCTAGGCCTGTGGGTTATTGGATTTGGGAACCGTGCTAGGCCTGTGGGTTATTGGATTTGGGAACTGTTCCAGGCCTGTGGGTTATTGGATTTGGGAACTGTGCTAGGCCTGTGGGTTATTGGATTTGGGAGCTGTTCCAGGCCTGTGGGTTATTGGATTTGGGAACTGTGCTAGGCCTGTGGGTTATTGGATTTGGGAGCTGTTCCAGGCCTGTGGGTTATTGGATTTGGGAGCTGTTCCAGGCCTGTGGGTTTCTGGATTTGGGAACTGTGCTAGGCCTGTGGGTTATTGGATTTGGGAACCGTGCCAGGCCTGTGGGTTATTGGATTTGGGAACCGTGCTAGGCCTGTGGGTTATTGGATTTGGGAACTGTGCTAGGCCTGTGGGTTATTGGATTTGGGAACCGTGCCAGGCCTGTGGGTTATTGGATTTGGGAACCGTGCCAGGCCTGTGGGTTATTGGATTTGGGAGCTGTGCTAGGCCTGTGGGTTATTGGATTTGGGAACTGTGCTAGGCCTGTGGGTTATTGGATTTGGGAGCTGTGCTAGGCCTGTGGGTTATTGGATTTGGGAACCGTGCTAGGCCTGTGGGTTATTGGATTTGGGAACCGTGCTAGGGCTGGGGGTTATTGGATTTGGGAACCGTGCTAGGCCTGTGGGTTATTGGATTTGGGAACCGTGCTAGGCCTGTGGGTTATTGGATTTGGGAACTGTGCTAGGCCTGTGGGTTATTGGATTTGGGAACTGTGCTAGGCCTGTGGGTTATTGGATTTGGGAATCATGCTAGGCCTGTGGGTTATTGGATTTGGGAGCTGTTCCAGGCCTGTGGGTTATTGGATTTGGGAGCTGTTCCAGGCCTGTGGGTTACTGGATTTGGGAGCTGTGCCAGTCCTGGTGGACTCATGGATTTGGGAGCTGTGCCAGGCCTGATGGGATCTTGTGGTGGGGGTTGTGCCAATCCTGATGGGCTCCTGGAACTGGGAGCTGTGCCAGTCTTGGTAGGCTGTTGGTGTGGGAACTGTGCCAGGCCCGGTGGACTCCTGGATTTGGGAGCGGTGCCAGGCCTGGTGGACTCCTGGATTTGGGAATTGTGCCAGTCCTGGTGGGCTCTTGGATTTGTGAGCTGTGCCAGGCCTGGAAACTTCTGGAACTGGGAGCTGTGCCAGTCCTAGTGGGATCATGAAATGGGAGCTGTGCCAGGCCTGTGGGTTCTTGGAATTGGGATCTATGCCAGGCCTGGTGGGATCTTGGTGTGGGAGCTCTGCCAAGTGCTGCGGGCTGTTGGTGCCGGAGCTGTGCCAGTCCCGGTGAGTTCTTGGAGCTGGGAGCTGTGCCAGGCCTGGTAGGACCATGGAATGGGAGCTGTGCCAGGCCTGGGTGGGTTCCTGGAGCTGGGAGCTGTGCCAATCCCGGTGGGCTCCTGGATTTGGGAGCTGTGCCAGGCTTGGGTGGGTTCCTGGAGCTGGGAACTATGCCAATCCCAGTGGACTCTTGGAAATGGGACTTGTGCCAACCCTGGTGTGGTGCCAGACCGGGTGGGCTTTTGGATTGGGAGCTGTGCCAATCCTGGTGAAATCCTGGATCTGGGAGCTGTGCCAGTCCCAGTGGGCTCCTGGATTTGGGAGCTGCCAGTCCTGGTGAAAACCTGGATTTGGGAGCTGCCAATCCTGGTGAAATCATGAATCTGGGAGCTGTGCCAGTCCCAGTGGGTCCTGGATTTGGGAGCTGTGCCAGTCCTGGTAAGATCCTGGATTTGGGAGCAGTGCCAATCCCAGTGAGTTCTTGGAGCTGGGAGCTGTGCCAGGCCTGGTGGGACCATGGAATGGGAGCTGTGCCAATCCCAGTGGGCTCCTGGATTTGGGAGCTGTGCCAGTCCCGGTGGGCTCTCAGAAGTGGGATCTGTGCCAGGAGCACCATGCACTGTCCTGGCACCAGGAGAGCTCCGTGTGATCCACGCCAGGGCCGTGCCCATCCGGAGCAGCCGCCCAGCCCTGGCCAGGAAAGGCTGGGGCAGCCTGACCCAGCTCCAGCCTCTCTCTGCCCCTGCTTCCGGAGCCTCCGCTTCCTTTCCGCTTCCCCCGAGCAGTGCCGTGCCCACGGTGCCCTGGCTGTTGCCCTCCCTCGAGCCCTGGCTGTTGCCAGCTCTGGATGGGACCCCTGGATCCGCCAGGATTCTCCCGGCATTCCCGTAGTGGGCAGCAGTGGGATCCAGAAGGATCCAGAAGGGATCCAGATCCATCCCAGTCCCTTTCCTTGGATACCTGCACCCTTTTCCAGGACATCCAGGGTTGCCAGCTGACATTGTCCCAGCTCCACAGAAACCTGGGAGCTGCCAGAGCCCTCTGGCCCCGGGCTGTGCACGGCCCTGTCCTGTTCCTCTTTCCAGGTCCAGGGTGGGACCAGCTGGAAAAAGGAACCATCCCGGGAAGCTGAAATGAATGGAAAATCAGGGAAAGGTGCAAAGGGATGGAAAACCCAGTGGGTGTCTCCTGGGCAGGGAGGGAGGGGTGGCTGTGCCTGGGGATTGGGATCCTCCTGGGAATGGGAACCTTCCTGGGATCCAGGATCCTGATGGGAATGGGAGCCTTCCTGGGATCCAGGATCCTCTTGGGAAATGGAACCTTCCTGTATACCAGGATCCTTCTGGGAAATGGAACCTTCCAGAGGACGCAGGATCCTCCTGGGAATAAGAAACCTCCAGGGGACCAGGATCCTCTTGGGAAATGGAACCTTCTGGGGTATCCAGGATCCTTCTGGGAATGAGAACCTTCCAGGGGATCCAGGGTCCTCCTGAGAAACAGAACCTTCCAGGGGACCAGGATCCTCTTGGGAATGAACATCCTCCTGAGACCACCATCCTCCTGGGACCAGCATCCACCTGGGAATGAGAACCTTCCTAGGAATGAGAACTTTCCTGGGGTCCACCACCCTCCTGGGACCTGCATTTTCCTGGGAATGAGAACCTTCCTGGGATTGAGAAGTTCCCTGGGGTCCACCACCCTCCTGGGACCAGCATTTTCCTGGGACCAGCACCTTCCCGGGACAAAGCCCTTCCCTTGGGGTCCCGTGGGGTCCCAGCTCTCATTCCCGGAGCGGGCGGAGCGGGAGGCGGCTCATTCCATGCCCAGGAGGAATGTGGGATGGGCGGCGCGCCGGAGAGATAACCGGGAATTCGGCTGTGGGAGAGGAAAACAGTGATGGGAAGAGTGGGAATAAATCACTCGTCCTGTGGCGGGCTGTGCCAGGGACACCAAATCCAGGGCAAAACTCCACATTCCCTGGGAAACCTTTCCATTTCCATTTCCCATCATGGAGCAGCGGCCGCGGAGGGAGCGGGAGGAAGAGGAGGCAGCGCTGCGGGATGGGGCCGGTTCCCCTCCAGCCCCTCCCGCATTCCTCCCTTCCCTTTCCCGGCGTGAAAAGTTGAAGGAAAAGGACAAATCAAATAAATCTGGGCTCGGCGGGGACACCGCGGTGACACCCGCCTGGCACCTGAGTCAACACGGACTGCTTTTCTTTGGCTGGGGGGACTGGGAAGCGCTCTGGGGCTTCCAAACCGAGGGAAAAAACTCGGGAATTCCGGCTGCTGGGATGCTCCAGAGGCAGCGGGACATCCTCGAGATCCCCCTCCACTGGCGCTTCTCAACCCCGGACAGATGTTGGGGATCCCCGAACATCTGGATTCCCTCCGGCTGGAATCCGCCGGGCTTTCCAAATGGGGAGCGGCAGATGTGGAATTCTGCCCTTCTCCCCACCCCTCCCGGTCCCCAGGGCCAAGGGTCACCCCGGCCCGGGAACGCGGCTCCAGGCAGCGCCAGGGAAATGTTTGCTTTGGCACAGGGGTGGGAACGAGGCCCCCGGTGAGGCTGGGCGGCTCCCGGCTCCCCTCGGCTCCTCCCGGATCCCGCTGGGCTCCTGCAGCTCCTCCCGGCTCCTCTGGCTGCCCCAAATCCCCTCATTCTCTCCTTCCCAGGCTTCCCAGTTACCCCCTGGATCTCCCAGCTCCGCCCAGTTCCACACCCCAGTATTCCCAGTTCGCCCCGGTCTTCCCGGTTTCTGCGCTCCCCGGCTCTCCTCCAGCTCCCCCTGGCCCAAATCCCTCCCAATCCCTCCCAGTCCCTCCCAGTTTCCTCCAGTTCCCCCAGTTCTCCCAGTTCCCCCAGCATTCCCAGTTCCCCCAGTCCCTCCCAGTTCCCCCAGTTCCCCTAATTCCCACAGTTCCCCCAATTCCTCCCAGTTTCCCCAGTTTCCACAGTTTCCCCAATTCCCTCCAGCTCCCTCCCAGTCCATCCCAGTCCCTCCCAGTTCCCCCAGTTTCCCCAGTTTCCCCAGTTCCCCCAGTTTCCCCTGTTCTCCTAGTTCCCCCGTTTCCCCAGTTCCCCCAGCATTCCCAGTTTCCCCAGTTCCCCCAGTTCCCCCAGTCCCTTCCAGTTCCCACAGTTCCCACAGTTCCCCCTGTCCCTCCCAGTTTCCCCAGTTTCCACAGTTTCCCCAATTCCCTCCAGCTCCCTCCCAGTCCATCCCAGTCCCTCCCAGTCCCCCCAGTTCTCCCATTTTCCCCAATTTCCCCCAATTTCCACTCCAGGGATATTTGGGATCCTTCAAATCCAGGGATTCACAACCTCCAGCTCCAATTTCCACCCTGGGGATGTTTGGGATCCTTCAAATCCAGGGATTCACAACCTCCATCTCCAATTTCCACCCTGGGGATGTTTGGAATCTGTCAAATCCAGGGATCCACAACCCCAAGCTCCAATTTCCACCCTGGAAATGTTTGTGGCTCTCAAAATCCAGGGATTCCCAAACCCCAACCCCAATTTCCACCCCAGTTCCTGGGCTTATTCCAGCAGGAATTTCAGGCTGAGCTGCTGCCCAGCTCCAAGGAAACATTTTGGGTCAGATTCCGCTCATCCTGGAGACTTGTCCACTCCCACGTGTGCGAGCTTCCAAGTGGAAAATCGATTCCTAATGCACAAACCTGACTTTTACATTTTGGGAAGGCCAGGATGGAGCGGTCTCGAGTCACTGATCCCAAACGCCTCATTAGCTCCGGAGCGAGCCGGGTTCCCCGAGGAGGAATGGGATGTGAATTATTCCTGCGACACCGGCAGCGATAACAGTCCGAGGTAATGGGATATGACACGGCCCCGCTCCTGCTGCGCTAATTCCCGACTCCCGAAATCTGCCGCAGTGCCGAGGCCAGGCGGGGACACTCTGGGGACTGCAAGGGACCGGTGGCATCGCTCCAAACCCAAAATCCCAGGGTTTGCTTTTCCCCATCAGAGGTCCTTGTCTGTGAGGGGATCCCAAATCCAGCTGTCACAGCCCCATCCTGGCTTGGGATGATGATCCAGATTCCAGGACCTGGATCCAGGACAGCCCCATCAGGATGATGCTCCGTCCTCCCAGAACTGGAATTACGGCAGCCCTGTCCTGGCTTGGAATGATGCTCCATCCTCCTGGAGACACGACATTCCCGTCCTTCCTCAGGGGGATTCTCCATCCTCCCACACCCAGAGCCACAATGTCCCATCCAGGTTTGGGATGATGTTCCAGATCCCCAGACCCAGATCCAGTTCAGCTCCATCCTGGTTTGGGATGATGTTCCAGATCCCCAGACCCGGATCCAGGAAAGCTCCATCCAGGTTTGGGATGATGTTCCAGATCCCCAGACCCGGATCCAGGACAGCTCCATCCAGGTTTGGGATGATGTTCCAGATTCCCAGACCCAGATCCAGTTCAGCTCCATCCTCCCTCAGGATGATGTTCCAGATTCCCAGACCCAGATCCAGTTCAGCTCCATCCTCTCTCAGGATGATGTTCCAGATCCCCAGACGTGGATCCAGGACAGCTCCATCCAGGTTTGGGATGATGTTCCAGATTCCCAGACCCAGATCCAGTTCAGCTCCATCCAGGTTTGGGATGATGTTCCAGATTCCCAGACCCAGATCCAGTTCAGCCCCGTCCTCCCTCAGGATGATGTTCCATCCTTCCACCCCTGAAGCTGCGACATTCCCATCTCCCTTGGGATGATGCTCCAGCCTTCCAAACCCAGAACCACAATGTCCCTGTACTTCCTTGGGATCATATTCCATCCTCCCAAACCCTGGAGCCATGAAATTCCCATCCTGGTTTGGAATGATGTTCCATCCTCCCAAACCCCTGGAGCCACGACATTCCCAGCCTCCCTTGGAATGATGCTCCATCCTTCCACACCCAGAGCCACGACATTCCCTTGGGATAATGCTCCATCCTTCCCAGTGTGGCTTCATCAGGGACTGTCCCAGCAGCACCACCCCACAGCAGTGGGGCTGCTCCAAGGGCATCCCACGGAACATTCCAGGAGCTCCAAACGCCCCCCAGGTTCCATTCGGGGTGATAAAGGCGCTTGGGAATGTTTTGCTCCGAGGCCTGGGGCTGGATATGGCCTCGCTCCACCCTCACAGCCAGGATCCAGCTTTTCCCAGCTCTGGAATGGAACCTGGATCTGGAATGTGGGGATCCCAACCATGGAACGCTGGAGCACAGGGATGCAGAGCTGCCCTTGCTCCATCCTGGCCCAAATCCTGAGGGATCAAACCCTCAGCTCCAGGGGGCCATTCCCAAAATCCCCCCTCACTCCCACCTGTGGTGCTGCTGGCTTGGGATTTTCCCAGTGGAAAATCATCCCACAGACCCAAGGACTCATTTCCTTTTTGGGGTTGGGGCCGTGTCCCTTTTCCACACCCACCGGGCCCCCGGGAGATGCTTGGGATCCTTGGGATGAGCCCCTTGGTGCCAGGAGATCCCAGCACGGTGATTCCAGAGGCCGAGGGATGGAGAGTGGGATGAGGAACGGCTTTTCCCATCCGTGGGAGGTTTGGTGCGAGGAGCAACAACAGCAGCTTTGGGTTGGAAAGATCCCAGTTTGGCAGGAAAAGGCCGTTCCTGCCAAAAATCCTGGCAGGAAAACCGCAGCTTGGAACTCCCGGCGCTCGCGGGGGAGTTCAGGGAAAACAGCTCCTCTGGGAATGTTTGAAGCATCCTCTCCCATCCCACGTGTCCCCTGAGGGGTGCCCAGCTCCAGGGGACACCCCAGGGATGTCACCAAGTAGGACACGGGGACGTTTTTCCATCCCAAACCTCTCTGCAGAGCTCAGAGCCAAACCTTTGGGAATCTTTGGCTGCTGTGGCGGGTCCAGGATGCTCCTGACCGCTTCCACACCCTCCTGAAGATTCCTGGGATAGGGATGAGGATCCCAAAGTGCAGGATGTGTTTAACATCACTCAGGGACGGCTGCTGTCACATCGATGTCCCCAACACCGCTCTCACTTCCAGCACCTCCGGGAACGCGGGAATTGCAGCGGCTGATCCGCGCCGGATCCGTGTTCCCAATCCGTGTTCCCGCTTTGCAACATCGTTTTGCATTTTGCTCCTCATTTTTGCACTTTTCACGCCTTTCAGGACCTGAACCATCAGTCCTGGCAGCTGGAGGCGGCGGGAGCCCCCCCTTTTCCTGCCGCAGGGATGCGGGAGAATGGGAAGAGCCGTTTTCCACCCAAATCCTCAATTTTCCTCCCCAAGGAGAGGCCGGGGCTGTGGGCAATGGCTGAGGGGGGCTGTGAGACCCTGGGGAATTCCCGGCTCCCCAAATCCCTGCGGCCTCATCCGGCCATGAGGGATCCCCGAATTTGGGGTGCTCCAGAGAGCGGGAGGAGCAGAGGGACTGGGAACGCTGGGGATACTGGGGAGCGGGATATGTGGGAAACGGGAATGCTGCCGTGGGGTGGCAATTCCCATTGGAATCCCAATGGGAACGGATCCCAGACAGGGTGGGGGTCACTTTCCCCTCCCTCAACTCCAGGACAGCGATTTCTGGATTTAACCCCTCACAAGAGGAGACAAAGATCCCTGTGGAAAATCATTCCCAGGCTGCAGCCCCCGACTCCAAGCTGGCCTGGCTCCTTCATTCCCAAATCCCGGCTCCTGGTGGAGGGGAGGGGCGCTCGGGTGGGGTCCCCATCCCAGCGGGGTGGCGACTGTCACAGCGGAGAGGGGGACACCGCGGCACATCTGGGCACAGCTGGGCACGGGGAGGGGGCCCTGGGGACCCCAGCCCCCCCTTTGGGGACCCCAGCCCCCCCTTTGGGGACCCCACAGAGGCGGCGCTGCTGCAGCCCCCACCCCGTTCCGTGCCCCTCACGGTTTGTTTTCCTTTCCCGGAGAACTCCGGCTGACCCGGGGCTGGGAAGAGCCTCTGGAGCGGGGGGAGCCCGGCTGGACCCCCGGAGCAGCCCCCGGAGCAGCCCCCGGAGCAGCCCCCTCCTCTCGGTAATGGTTTGCAGCTGCCTCCTCCTCACCCTCCTCTTCCTCAGGGGGGCCTGCGGGACACCAGGACGCTGCCAGGGGCACCCGGGGAGGGGACAGGGGGACAGGGGGACACCAGGACACTGCCAGGGGCACCCGGGGAGGGGACAGGGGGACAGGGGGACACCAGGACACGGCCAGGGGAAGCCCGAGGAGAGGACACGGGGACAGGGGGGCTGGGGGACACCAGGGCAGTGGCAGCCGGGGAGGGGACACGGGGACGGGGGGGCTGGGGGACACCAAAGCCGGGGCACCTGGGGAGGGGACACGAAGGGAACCATGAGGGGAAGGGTGGAGGTGTGTGAGCACGCGAGTGTGCAAGTGTGTGTGTGTGTGTGTGTGTGTGCACATGGAGTGTGTGACTGGGGTGTGTGTGCATGTGTGTGTGTGAACAGGAGTGTGTACACGTGTGTGTGTGCGCATTGGGTGTGTGAATGGGGTGTGTAAATGGGGTGTGTGAACGGGGTGTGTGTACATGGGGTGTGTGAATGGGGTGTGTGAATGGGGTGTGTGAATGGGGTGTGTAAATGGGGTGTGTGAACGGGGTGTGTGTACATGGGGTGTGTGAATGGGGTGTGTGAATGGGGTGTGTGAATGGGTGTGTGTACATGGAGTGTGTAAATGGGGTGTGTGTGCACATGGGATGTGTAAATGGGGTGTGTACATGGGGTGTGTAAATGGGGTGTGTAAATGGGAGTGTGTGAATGGGGTGTGTAAATGGGGTATGTGTGCACATGGGGTGTGTGAATGGGTGTGTAAATGGGGTGTGTAAATGGGGGTGTGTGAATGGGGTGTGTAAATGGGGTATGTGTGCACATGGGGTGTGTGAATGGGTGTGTAAATGGGGTGTGTAAATGGGGTGTGTGAATGGGGTGTGTGCACATGGGGTGTGTTAATGGGGTGTGTGTGAACTGGTGTGTGTGCTCATGGAGTGTGTAAATGGGGTGTGTAAATGGGGTGTGTGTGCACATGGGGGTGTGTGGTGTTTGCCCGTGTGTGAATGGCTGTGTGTGTACATGGAGTGTGTGAATGGGGTGTGTGAATGGGGTGTGTGAGTGGGGTGTGTGTGTGCTCGTGGAGTGTGTAAATGGGGTGTGTAAATGGGGTGTGTAAATGGGGTGTGTGTACATGGGGTGTGTGAATGGGGTGTGTGTACATGGGGTGTGTGAATGGGGTGTGTGAATGGGGTGTGTAAATGGGGTGTGTGAACGGGGTGTGTGTACATGGGGTGTGTGAATGGGGTGTGTGAATGGGGTGTGTGAATGGGGTGTGTGTAATGGGGTGTGTGAATGGGGTGTGTGTGCGCATGGGGTGTGTGAATGGGGTGTGTAAATGGGGTGTGTGAATGGGGTGTGTGCACATGGGGTGTGTGAATGGGGTGTGTGAATGGGGTGTGTGAATGGGGTGTGTGAATGGGGTGTGTGTGCGCATGGGGTGTGTGAATGGGGTGTGTACATGGGGTGTGTGAATGGGGTGTGTGTACATGGGGTGTGTGAATGGGGTGTGTGAATGGGGTGTGTGAATGGGGTGTGTGTAATGGGGTGTGTGAATGGGGTGTGTGTGCGCATGGGGTGTGTGAATGTGTGTGTGTGAAGGGGTGTGTGTGCTCATGGAGTGTGTAAATGGGGTGTGTGCACATGGGGGTGTGTGAATTGGTGTTTGCACATGTGTGAATGGGGTGTGTGTGAAGGGGTGTGTGTGCATGTGTGTGTGTGTGTGTGTAAATGGGGTGTGTAAATGGGGTGTGTAAATACGGTGTGTGCGCAGGGGTGTGGCACACGTGTGTGCACACATGGGAGTGCAAACGCTCTGTCCCTGCGGGTGTGCAAGAACACCGTGAGTGTCTGTGTGGGTGTGCAAGAATGCCGTGAGTGTCTGTGTGGGTGTGCAAGAGCACCGTGAGTGTGTGTGGGTGTGCAAGAACACCATGAGTGTGTGGGTGTGCAAGAATACCGTGAGTGTGTGTGGGTGTGCAAGAACACCGTGTGTGTCTGTGGGTGTGCAAGAATACCGTGAGTGTGTGTGGGTGTGCAAGAACACCGTGAGTCCCTTTGGGTGTGCAAGAACACCGTGAGTGTGTGTGGGTGTGCAAGAACACCGTGAGTCCCTTTGGGTGTGCAAGAACACCGTGAGTGCCTGTGTGGGTGTGCAAGAGCACCGTGAGTCCCTTTGGGTGTGCAAGAGCACCGTGAGTGTGTGTGGGTGTGCAAGAGCTCACGAATGCCGCGGGGAAACTGAGGCCCGCCCGTGGTGCCCGTGGGTGCCCCCCCCCGAGCTCGGGGCTTTCCGGGGACCTCTCGGGGTTTTCCAACCCCAAAATCCCCCAAATTCCCGCCAGGGGGACCCCGGAGGGGCCCCGGGAATGTGGGAATGGCAGATTTTGGATGGGATAGGGGCAGGGAATTTGGGAATGGCAGATTTTGGATGGGATAGGGGCAGGGAATTTGGGAATGGCAGATTTTGGATGGGATGGGGGCAGGGAATTTGGGAATGGCAGATTTTGAATGGGATAGAGGCCGGGAATTTGGGAATGGCAGATTTTGAATGGGATAGAGGCCGGGAATTTGGGAATGGCAGATTTTGAATGAGATAGGAGCCGGGAATGCAGGAATGCCAGCTTTTATGGGATAGGGGCCAGGACTTTGGGAATGGCAGCTTTTATGGGATAGATGCTGGGAATATGGGAATGGCAGATTTTGGATGGGATAGGGGCCAGGAATTTGGGAATGGCAGCTTTTATGGGATAGATGCTGGGAATGTGGGAATGGCAGCTTTTATGGGATAGAGGCAGGGAATTTGGGAATGGCAGCTTTTATGGGATAGATGCTGGGAATTTGGGAACGGCAGCTTTTATGGGATAGATGCTGGGAATTTGGGAATGGCAGCTTTTATGGGATAGATGCTGGGAATTTGGGAAGGGCAGCTTTTACGGGATGGCCGCCGGGAATGTGGGAATTGGGGTGGCACCGCGTCCCCGCGGGCGCGCTGCCCTTGGCGGGGCGGGGGGAAGGAAGCGATCCAGCCCTTCCCAGGCCGGGTGGGATCCAGCCCCGCTCCCGGAGCTCCGGGAGAGGAGGGGGGCGGGGGGCTGCACCCCCTCCCCGCGGGGTCACCTCGGTGTGCTGGGGACAACGTCCCTCGGTGTGCCAGGATCCGTCCCGATCCGCCAGCTCCGTGCGGACAGCCGGGAGGGAGGCGATGGTGGGGATGATGATGATGGTGATGATGATGAAGACCCGCTGCAGGTCCCGGCTCGGGAAGGTCCAGTTTATCCATAAAAAGTTTGGGAAGGAGCAAACCGGGAGCGCCGGGCAGGAGGGGAGGGGCTGTCCGCATCCTGTCCCCAGCTCGGGGACACGGTGCCACCCCGCTGTCCTGCTGGGGGACATTGCTGGGGGACACCGGCTGTGAGTCCGGGCTGGGCTCCGGCCTCGCTTCCAGCCCCGGCTCTCCGTCCTCATCCCGGGTTTCCTGTCCCGGCTGCATTTCCATGGGCCGGGCCTCAATTCCCGGAAAGCGCTACCTCATCCCTGTCGGGGCGCCAGGGACGCAAACACGGGCGGAGCCCCCGGCCTTGTCCCTGTCCCCCCCTCCAGAACCTTCCCCAGCTCCGGGACAGCGGTGCCAGGCGGGGCTGAGGGGGCTGGGACACCCGGACCCCCAAAAATCCCGGAACAGCCCCGGTAAAATCCCAAATGCCGCTCCCACCTGTCCCCTTCGGGCTCTGGAGGTCGCCTGGCTCAGGAGGTGACCCTTTGTCCCCTCTCCGGTGTCCCCCACCGGTGTCACCCCTGTGGTCACCGCTGGTCATCTGGCACATTCTGCTCCAGGTCCAGGCATTCCTGGCCAGGGGTTTGATCCCAATAATTCCAGGGGTTTGATCCCAATAATTCCAGGGGTTTGATCCCAATAATTCCAGGGGCTTGACCACAATAATTCCAGGGGTTTGATCCCAATAATCCCAGGGGCTTGATCCCAATAATTCCAGGGGTTTGATCACAATAATCCCAGGGGCTTGATCCCAATAATCCTAGGGGTTTGATCTCAATAATTCCAGGGGCTTGATCACAATAATCCCAGGGGCTTGATCACAATAATCCCAGGGGTTTGATCCCAATAATTCCAGGGGCTTGATCACAATAATCCCAGGGGCTTGATCCCAATGATTCCAATTATCTCAGTGATCCCAGCAAATGAAATGATCCCAATCCTCAACGATCTCAAACCACCCAGGATCTCAGTGACCCAAATGATCCAAACGATCCCAACAATCTCAGTGATCCAAATTATCCCAATTTCCCCAAACGGTCTCACCGATCCCAATGATCCCAATGATCCTAATAACCAAATTATCTCAGCGATCCCAACAATCTCAAGGACCCCAAATGATCCAAGTGATCCCAATTATCCCAACCATCCCAAGCTATCTCAGCACTCCTGACTACCTCAGCTCGGTGATCCCAATGATCCCAAATATCTCAATTATCGGAATCATCCCAATATTCTGCCTGTGCTTTTGAGGCTCCCATGGTGGATTCTTCCCGTTATGGAGGTTTTTGGGGATGATAGGACGGACCCTTTGTCATCCTCCTTCCCTTGGGGACTCACGGATCTGATCCCGAATCTGGGATCTCCCAGCTCTGATCCCAAATATGGGATCCCCCGGCTCTGCTCCCACCCTCGGGACTTCCCAACTCTGATCCCAAATCTGGGATCCCGGACCAGATCCCATTCCCGGGACTCCCCGTCTCTGCTTCCCGGCACAACCCGATCCAGGATCCCCCTTTGGGAATGGGAAAGACCCCGGGGAGGAGAATCCCGGGATAATCCCGAGCTCTGGACTCGGGACGGGGCTGGATGCGGGGACAGAGCCGAAGCCACCCGGGACACGCAGCGACAAACCCGGATGGATTCAGACACTTTCAGGGGGACTCTGGGGGGTGCGGGGGTGGCGTGTCCCCCATCCCGGCCCCTTGGGGACCCTCGTCCCCCCTCGCTGGCCGTGGCCGGGCGGGGAGCGGAGGTTCCGCCGCGGCGGGGCCGGGGCTGGCCCTGCCTCCTTCTCCTCCTCCTCCTCCTCCCGCTGCTCCCGCTCCCACATCTGCAGCTGGAATTGCAATTTGAGGCGCTGCCTGGGCCGGGACAGGGAGTGGGAGGAAGCCGGAGCGCGGGGGGCTGCGCGGGGCCCCGACGGGGACAGAGCCGCGGGCACGGCGGGGACGGCCGGAGCCACCAGCCCGGCGGGCACAGCCCGAGTGACAAAACCGAGGGGTCCCCAACCCGTGTCCCCCCGCACAGCGGTGAGTGGCCGGCGGGGGTGGCGGGGGCCGGGGGACAGCAGGGCCTGGGGACGTGCGGAGCGGGCCTGTCCCCTGGCCGAGGTGAGGGTGGCACCGCCCCTGGGGTCTCTGCCGGGTTTGGGGTGCCAGGACTCCGCGGGGTCTTCCCGGTGGGAATGGGGGGGCTGTGGGAATCGGGGGGGAGTGGGGATGGACGCTCGGACGCTGTCGCCGTGTGTCCTGTGCTGGGGGACACCGCTGCGACCCTTGGGGACAGCGCTGTGGTCATGGGGGACGCCCCAGGGACAGTGCCACAATGCGCCAGCACCGTGCAGGGGTGCCGGGGACACCCCTGGGTGGCTCCCGTGTCCCAACCATGGCCGAGGGGACAGGAAAGAGCCCCAGGGAACCCCAAAAGCTTCTCTGGAGGATTTGGGGGGTCCCAAACCCAAAAGCCACGCTCAGCCCTGGCACAGCGGGGATGTGGGGACAGACAGCTCCTTCTGTCCCAGCACGTCTGGATGGGAGCCACACAGCTGCCCTGAGACTCCCAGGTGTGCTGCTGGGACACCCCGAGATCTGGGGACACCCCGAGTTGTGGGGACACCCCAAGATCTGGGGACACCCCGAGTTGTGGGGACACCCCGAACTCTGGGGACACCCCGAACTCTGGGGACACCCCGAGCTCTGGGGACACTGCGAGCTCTGGGGACACCCCGGGATGTGGGGACACCCCGGGCTCTGGGGACACCCCGAACTCTGGGGACACCCCGGGCTCTGGGGACACCCCGATCTGTGGGGACACCCCGAGCTCTGGGGACACCCCGAGTCGTGGGATCACCCCAAGTTGTGGAATCACCCTGGTTTTGTGAAATCACCCCAAGTTGTGGGGACACCCCGAGCTCTGGGGACACCTCAGGTTGTGGAATCACCCCAGCTTTGTGGGATCACCCCGAGTTTGTGGGATCACCCCGAGTTTGTGGGGTCACCGTGCCCTGCCAAGCCGGTGTCCCCGTGCCACTCTTGGCCGTGCCACCGCCCCGGTGTCGCTCCTGCCTCCTCCCAAACTTTGTTTCCTTTCCCTGTTTCCGTGAGCCCCCGCAGAGGAGGAAATGGTGGAAAATCCTCAAAATCGCTGCTCCGGCCGGAGGGAACGCGGGAGCCACCGGGATCCTGCTCTGGGAGGGACCCCCGGAGTCGGGGACTCCGTCCGGTGTCCCCGGTGACAACAGCGTGGTCACCGCCCGCTGCCGGGGGACACCGCGGGGGCTTGAGGCCACCCACCCTCCTCGCCAGGGGGGGACTGGCACCTTGGGGACAAAGGTGGCTGTCGGCCACCCCCTGCCAGGCCAGGGGGAGGATTTTGGCCACCCAGAGCCCGGAGTGACCCCCTGGAGCCCCCGTGGCCATGGAGGGACAGGGAATGAAGCCACAGAGCCACCAAAAGGGCTGGCGCGTCCCTCTGTCTCAGGACAGCGGCGTTGGGGACATTGGGGACATCCCTGCCTATCCCAAATCACAACCCGAGCCCCAGGCAGTTGGGAAAAGTCACAAATCCCGGATTGGCGGCTGATTTCCAGAGCGGGAGAACCTCCTGGGAAGCCCCATTTTGGTGGGAAAAGCCCCATTTTGGTGGGAAAAAGCCCCATTTTGGTGGAAAAACCCCCATTTTTGTGGAAAAAGCCCCATTTTGGTGGGAAAAAGCCCCATTTTGGTGGGAAAAAGCCACATTTTGGTGCGAAAAGCCCCTGGACCACCCCCAGGACCCCCCTCAGTGTCACCCCAGGGCCACCAGCACCGCCTTCCCCACCCTCAGCTCCGGGGTGGCCAGAGCTGGACCCCCCCAATTCCAGGGAAAGCCTCCCCACCTGCCGCTGGTATCCCGAGGGGATTTTTTGGGAAGAGGGGAGGCTGCGGGGGCCGGCGGCTCGTGGGTGGGTTTGGCTCACGGCGAGGCCTCTCCCGATGAGCTCAGCCCCATCCAGAGCCTCTGGATTTGTGGGATGAGAGCGGCCGGGGCGGGCTGGGGGGCTCGGAGGTGGCAGGAGGCTGCGGCCTCGGGAAGGGAGCCAGGAGCTGAGGTGTTATCCCGGGAAGAGGATTTGGAGCTGGTCCAGGGCGGGTCACAATCCCTGGGAAGAGCCGGGATCCCTTTGGCCACCGTGTTTCCATCAGGAAAATAAATCGGGATTTTTCCTAAACATGCCCAGACCCCCTCAAAAAAAAACCGGTTTTGGTGAGAAATGTGCAGGAACAGCGATTTCCACACAGCTGTGCCCCGCACATCTGTATCCTGCACATCTGTCCAACCTGCTCGGTGACGGGAACTCGGGTCCCTGTCCCCACAGCGGCTGTGACAGCCGGGGACACCCTGGGCGGTGACAATCGCCTGTGCCCCAAACTGGGACCGCCGCTCCCACACCCCGTTGTGAACTGGGATTTGGGGTCCCCTCCTGCCGACCCTACAAATCCCAGCCTCATCCCCGGTGTGTTTTTTGGGGGGGGAAAGGCTGGGGTGACACTGAGGGGACACCGTGGCCACCCCAGGCTGCCGAGGGGACACAGGGATGGATTTTGTCCCTTCCTTTTCCAGGCGGGCAGCGAGGCCATGGCGATGCTCCTGGAGCCCGGGATGCAGAGCCTGCGGATGGGTAAGGATGTCCCCAGGGGGGTGGCACTGGCTGAGATGTCCCCTGACCCCCCTCAGACGATCATTCTGTGTCCCTTGCTGTCCCCACTGTGTCCCCTCCACAGCTCCTGCACTGGGGAAACCGGAACCAGCTGTGGGAGGAAACCTGATCCTGCCATCCCAAATCTGATCCCGCCATCCCAAACCTGATCCCACCATCCCAAACCTCATTCCATCATCCCAAATCTCATTCCATCATCCCAAATGTGATCCTGCCATCCCAAACCTGATCTCACCATCCCAAACCAGATCCTGCCATCCCAGACTCGATCCTGCCATCCCAAATCCGATCCCGCCACCCCAAATCTGATCCCGCCATCCCAAGCCTGATCCCACCATCCCAAACCTCATTCCATCATCCCAAACCTCATTCCATCATCCCAAATCTCATTCCATCATCCCAAATGTGATCCTGCCATCCCAAACCTGATCCCACCATCCCAAACCTGATCCCGCCATCCCAAACCTCATTCCATCATCCCAAATCTCATTCCATCATCCCAAATGTGATCCTGCCATCCCAAACCTGATCCCACCATCCCAAACCTGATCCCACCATCCCAAACCTCATCCCGCCATCCCAAACCTGATCCTGCCATCCCAAACCCGATCCCGCCATCCCAAACCTTATCCTGCCATCCCAAACCTCATCCCAAACCTCATCCCGCCATCCCAAACCTCATCCCGCCATCCCAAACCTCATCCCACCATCCCAAACCTCATCCCGCCATCCCAAACCTCATCCCACCATCCCAAACCTCATCCCGCCATCCCAAATCTCATCCCGCCATCCCAAATCCAGGCGTGCGGAGGCTGCGGCAGGAATTACTCCCCCCCGGCCTCCCCCCGACCCCGATCCTTTTCCACAGGAATGAGGTTTCATGTCCAAAGCTCTCCAGAGCCCCCCGGGGGGGGTCACCGCTCCCCCCGGCTCTGTCGCACGCGGAGGCAGAGGAGAGACCGTTCCCGTTTGTCCGGGATCAAATATTTATGGGACAGGCAGGGATACAGGGAAAGGCACTTAGGGAGCAGGTGTAGGGGACAGCAGACGTGTCACCCGCACAGCTCCGGGGGTGGCAGGACAATCACTGTCATGTGGCTCTTCCCAGACGCAGAAAGTTTGGATCAAACCAATCCCAATCCCAATCCCAATCCCAGTCCCAGTCCCAGTCCCAGTCCCAGTCCCAGTCCCAGTCCCAGTCCCAGTCCCAGTCCCTATCCCAATCCCAATCCCAATCCCAATCCCAATCCCAATCCCAATCCCAATCCCAATCCCAATCCTGCTGCTGTTGGGGGATCCCAGAGCATTCCCAGAGCGCTCCCTGGGGCTCCTGAGCTTCCCGAGGGTGTCCCAGTGGATGTCCCAGCGCGAACTGGTGGCACTGGGAGCCGGGCTGGGTTTGTCTGGACTCTGGCAAAGAGGAGATGGAGTTTTGTTCTTCCCTGAGGAGCCTCCGCTGTTCCCAAATTTCTCCAACCATGGGGCCCCTCCGTTCCCAAATCTGTCCAACCATGAGGCTCCCTCTGTTCCCAAATCTTTCTGACCGTGGAGCCTCCTCCCTTCCCAAATCTCTCCGGAGCCTGGGTTGGGGTGGGCGCTGTTCATCCCCGCTTCCGTCCCCGATCCTGGCAGGATCCCGGCAGATTCCCAGCAGGGTCCGCAATCCCAAAGCCCAGGTTTTGGAGCTGACAGTCCCTTCACCTCCTCGGTGTCACCACCCAGACCCCGCACCTCATTCCCAACACTTCACCCCATCCCATTCCCTTGGGAAAGCCGCTCCATCAGCTCCCCCGGCTCCTTCCAGCTGGAGCCGGTCCAGCGGCTCTTTCGTGGGCGGTGATTAATTAATGCCGGCTGCTAATTGGAGCCAGATGCCTGGGACAGTGCGGGAGGGACAGCCCCGTGTTCCTGGTGTGGGGTGGGAACTCTGGGGCTCATCCCATCCCGATTGTGGGATCATCGGGTGTCCCCGGGGCTGCAATTCTGCTCCTGGAGGGGACAGGGACGGCTGGTGGCTCTGGGAGGAGGGAAAAATCCTCTGTGCCCAGGATCCCTGAGGTCCCCACCCCCAGGTTTTGGGATCACCACAGGTTCACGTGGGAGCTTCCAGGGTCTCCAGAAAACGGGGATGTTCTGGAGCATGGCTGGGGGTCTGAGCTGGTCCCACTCTCCCTCGCTGGTTCTCCATGGATTTGAACCACAGCCACTTCCTTCCCTCTTTCCATGTTTTCCCCCATTCCCACTGAGTCCAAACATTCCAGCTGCTGGCCCGGAGCAGCTTCCCTATCCCTGGAAGTGTCCAAGGCCACGTTGGAGCCACCTGGGATAATGGAAGATGTCCCTGCCCATGGGTGGGGTGGCACTGGATGGGATTTAGGGACCTTCCCAGCTCCAACCATTCCATGATTTTATCAACTCCACATCTGGAACCCCCACAGTGACTCTGTCCCTTCCACCACCACATCCACCCTGGATCCATCTCCATCGGGATGTCCTGCCTGGTGTCTCCTTGGGGAAGGGTCTTTGGGAAGGGCTGGGATCCCTTCCCACCTGGATTTGTCTCCATCAGGTTGTCCAGTGTGGTCTCTCCTTGGGGAAGGGTCTTTGGGAAGGGCTGGGATCCCTTCCCACCCGGATCCATCTCCATTGGGATGTCCTGTGTGGTCTCTCCTTGGAGAAAGGTCTTTGGGAACGGCTGGGATCCCTTCCATCCCAGATCTGTCTCCATTGGGATGTCCCGCATGGTCTCTCCTTGGGGAACGGCTGGGATCCCTTCCCACTCAGATCCATCTCCATCGGGATGTCCCCCGTGGTCTCTCCTTGGGGAAGGGTCTTTGGGAAGGGCTGGGATCTCTTCCCACCCGGATCCATCTCCATCGGGATATCCCGTGTGGCCTCTCCATGGGGACGGTTCTCTGGGGACGTTGGGGTCACCCAGACTCACCCGTGCGTGTCCCCAGGTGCCAACGGCGAGCGGTGCCCGACGCCGTCCCCGCCCGGCTCCCCGGGGACACCCCACGACAGCTGCAGCATCGCCCCACTGACGCCTTCCCAGTCACCGGTGAGTGCGGGACCAGTAGGACCATCGGGGTCCCAGTAAGACCACTATGGGGTTCCCAGTAAGGCAGTTTTGGGGTCCCAGTAAGGCCATTATGGGGTTCCCAGTAAGGCCATTTTGGGGTCCCAGTAAGGCCGTTATGGGGTTTCCAGTAAGCAGTTTTGGGGTCCCAGTAAGGCCACTATGGGGCTCCCAGTAAGGCAATTTTGGGGTCCCAGTAAGGCCATTATGGGGTCCCAGTAAGCAGTTTTGGGGTCCCAGTAAGGCCATTATGGGGTTTCCAGTAAGGTGGTTTAGGGGTCCCAGTAAGGCCACTATGGGGTTCCCAGTAGGAAGTTTTGGGGTTCCAGTAAGGCCATTATGGGGTTCCAGTAAGGCAATTTTGGGGTCCCAGAAAGACCATTATGGGGTCCCAGTAAGGCCACTATGGGGCTCCCAGTAAGGCAGTTTTGGGGTCCCAGTAAGGCCATTATGGGGTTCCCAGTAAGCAGTTTAGGGGTCCCAGTAAGGCCAGTGTGTGGTCCCAATAAGGCAGCTTTAGGGTCCCAGTAAGACTAGTGTGGGGTCCCAGTAAGGCCATTGTGGGGTTCCCACTAAGGTCATTATGAAGTCGCAGTATGGCCGTTTTGGGGGCCCCAGTAGGGTCAGTGTGGGGTTCCCAGTAAGGCAGTTTTGGGGTCCCAGTAAGGCCATTATGGGATCCCAGTAAGGCTTGGATGGACTTCCCAGTAAGGCCACTGTGGGGTCCCAGTAAAGCAGTTGTGGGGTCCCAGTAAAGCCGTTATGGAGTTCCCAGTAAGACCACTGTGGGGTCCCAATGAAGCTGTTGTAGGGTCCCAGTAAGGCTACTGTGGGGTCCCCGGGAGCAGCTGGCATCTGTCCCTTTGTCCTTTCCCCCTCTGGTCCTTCCCCAGTTGCTGCTCCCCCTCCCCTCCCAGTCCAGCCTCCATCACCCCCAGTCCCACAGGATGGCTCAGTCTATCCCTAGAACCTTTATCCACGGGATTTTCAGGATGGAGGGGTTTTCCAGCTCTGGAATGACCCACCAGGAAAAGTTTAACCCCACAAAACTCCCGCACTCCTCTGGAGCTGCCGGGTGTGGGAGGCCGCGTTCCAGAGCCGGGTCCTCCCTGGAGTTCCTTGTCACTGCACATTCCTGCGCCAGCCGCCTCTTCCCTGCTGATCCCGGCATTTTCCCGGCCAGCTCGTGTCCGCACTTATCAAATCTGGGGACATTAAAAGTTAACGAGGCTTTCAGCTTCCCGTGGTGACACGGGGACGGGGCCTTGTCACATCCTCACGGCTTCTTCGGCAAGGGGACAGCCCTGGAGGGAAGGGACAGGGACACGGCACGGGGACAGGAAAAGTGAGGGAGCAGCGGTGGGAACATCCCAAAACATCTGGGCCAGGGGGATTTTCAGCTGGGGGACCCTTGGGGACACCTGGGACAAGGTGAGATTGGACACAGGGAAGGTTTTTGACTGAGTGATCTTGGGGACACCTGGGGCAATGTCCCTCGGACTGAGACCGGACACAGGAATTTGGGATCTCGGCTCTGATTTTAGGGTCCAAATGAGGGGGGCTCAGCAAAATAAAAACAGGATCCCCCCAACCACCCTGGCTGCTGGCATGGGCATCCACCCCTCCCCAGGGTTGCCCAAATCCCTGTGTCCCATCGGAATTGCCTTTGGGAACGACCACAGCCCCCCCGAGGAATACGGGAGAAGCTTTTCCCAGTGTGTAAGAAGAAGAATCACCCATCAGGGAATCACCAAATTGGGTGAAAATCTGGGAAAAGTCCTGAAAATCCTGGGGAAATGAACCCCTTCCTGGGGTTTTTACTCCTTTTTTGGTATGAGCCAGCCCCAGCTGAGTGCTTGATCCCATTCCTTGCCTTCCAGCGGAGCGAGGCGCGTTCCCAGCAGACCCCGTCCTTCTCCGTGGTGGTGGCCATCGACTTCGGCACCACCTCCAGTGGTTACGCCTTCAGCTTCACCAGCGATCCCGAGGCCATCCACATGATGAGGTGAGCACCTGCCAGAGGCCCCGGAACTGCTCCCGGAGCAGGGAAAGGACTTTTATGGCCCCAAAATGGTCAGAAGTTGGGTTGGTGGAAGGTGTGGAATGGGGATACTCCAAGGGCTGGAGCCCCTCAGCTCTGGAGCCAGGCTGGGAGAGCTGGGAATGTTCCCCTGGAGAAGGGCAAAATGCAGGGAATGCTGAGAGTCCCTGCAGGGGCTCCAGGAGAGCTGGAGAGGGACTGGGGCCAAGGGCTGCAGGGACAGGAGCCGGGGAATGGCTTCCCAAGGGAAAGGGGAGATTGGGCTGGGATCTTGGCAAGGAATTCCTGCCTGGGATTCTACAATTCCCAGATTTGCTGGGGCTGCCCCTGGATCCCTGGGAATGCCCAAGGCCGGGTTGGACACTGGGATTGGATCCACCTGGAATAGTGGAAGGCATCCCTGCCACGGCAGGGGGTGGCACTGGGTGGCCTTCAAGGTCCCTCCCAACCCAAACCATTCTGGAATTCCATGAAATCCCTCGGAGGATGGAGCGGGATCACTCCTCCTCCTTTGTCCCCTTTTAAGGTCCTTCAGACCACGCCCATAGTAGCACATTAAACCTGGCAGGACCCATTCCCGGGAAGTTCACCGGCTCCGGCTCCTCTTTGCAGGAAATGGGAAGGGGGGGACCCGGGCGTGGCCAACCAGAAGACCCCCACCAGCCTCCTGCTGACTCCGGAGGGGACATTCCACAGCTTCGGCTACACCGCCCGCGATTACTACCACGACCTGGACCCTGAGGAGGCCCGCGAGTGGTTCTACTTCGAGAAGTTTAAGATGAAGATCCACAGCACCAGCGTGAGTTCCTGCTCCCATCCTGATGTTCCCGGTGCGATCCTGGCCAGGTTGGGAATTGAAAAGTTTGTGAGAAAACCCCCATTTTAGCCAATTTTAGGGCACGAATTTGAGGTTCTGCCATCAGAGATGCTCCAGGGTGGGTGGATGTGGCTGCACAAAGTTTCAGGTGCCTGAGGTCCAGCTGTTCTGGTTGGCTCAGGGGGATGAGCAAATTCCCAAGGTTTGGTGGTGGATCCAGCCGCTCCCCAGCCCCTCGGGTGATCCATTTTCTGTTCCCTGCAGGATCTGACCATGAAAACCGAGCTGGAAGCTGTCAATGGGAAGAAGATGCCGGCGCTGGAGGTGTTCGCCCACGCGCTGCGCTTCTTCAAGCAGCACGCGGTGCAGGTGGGGCCATCTCCATCCTTCCCTCTCCTTCCCAAATGGAATCCTCGGTGTCCTCTCCACGCATTCCATGTGAGGGTGGGGAAGGGCTGGACTGGAATTCCCAGATTTGCTGTGGCTGCCCCTGGATCCCCGGAAGGGTCCAAGGCCAGGTTGAACATCGGGGCTTGGAGTCACCTGAGATGGTGGAAGGTGTCCCTGGGTGGGACAGGATGGGATTTAAGGTCCCTCCCAACCCAAACCATTCCATGACCGGAAGCCCCCAGGGGTCACCTCCTGCTTGTCCCCTGGCAGGAGCTGAAGGACCAGTGCCCGTCCCTGCCCGAGAGTGATGCCATCCGCTGGGTCCTCACCGTGCCGGCCATCTGGAAGCAGCCAGCCAAGCAGTTCATGCGGGAAGCGGCCTACAAGGTGGGGGGACTCTGGAGGGTGGTGACCCTCAAAGGAGTTGTGGTCTCCGGAGTATCCCCTTCCTCCCTCCAACTGAATTCCCCCTGCCCGAGGAAAGGGTTAGGTGGGGTCTTGGGAAGGAATTCCTGGCTGGGAGGGTGGGGAGGGGCTGGGATGGAATTCCCAGCTTTGCTGTGGCTGCCCCTGGATCCCTGGGAATGCCCAAGGCCAGGCTGGACATTGGGATTGGATCCACCTGGGACAGCGGAACATGTCCCTGCCCGTGGCAGGGGTGGGAATGGGATGGGATTTAAGGTCTCCTCCCACCCAAACCAACCAAAAGTTGTTGGGTGATTGGGTGGTTGGATATGGTCGCGCAGTTGGCGCATTGGTTGGTTTGGGTTGTTGGTTGAGTGGTGGTTGGGTGCTTGGATGGTTGGTCTGATGCTTGGGTCACTGGTTGGGTGGTTGGTTGAGCAGGTGGTCGTTGGTTGGGTGATTTGTTTGGTGCTCGGGTCATTGGCTGGTTGTTGGTTGGTTGGTTGGTTGTTGGATGGTTGGTTGGTTGTTTTGGTGTTCAGGACATTGGCTGGCTCACTGGTTGACTTGGTCATTGGTTGAGTGGTTGGATGATTGAGCAGTTGATTGGTTGGGTGGTTGGCTGAGTGGTTGGGTCATGGGCTGGGTCATTGGTTGGGATGTGAGGTCATTGGTTGGCTGGTGAGGTCTTTGGTTGGTTGTGTGGTTGGATGGGTGGTGAGGGTGTTGGTTGGGTTGTTGGTTGGTTGGGTGGTTGGGTGTATTTACAGCAGGATGAGGGGTTGGGTGGGTGGTTGGTTGGGTGGGTGGTGAGGGTGTTGGTTGGGTGGTGTGTTGGGTGTATTTACAGCAGGATGAGGGGTTGGGTGGGTGGTTGGGTGGATGGTTGGGTGGGTGGTGAGGGTGTTGGTTGGGTGGTGTGTTGGGTGTATTTACAGCAGGATGAGGGGTTGGGTGGGTGGTTGGTTGGTTGGTTGGGTGGTTGGGTGGGTGGCCAGGTCATTGGTTGGGTGGTTGGTTGGTTGGGTGTTTGGTTGGGTGGTTGGATGGGTGGTGAGGGTGTTGGTTGGATGGCAGGGTGGGTGTTTGATTGGGTGGTTGGGTGGTTGGTTTGGTGGTTGGGTGGGTGTATTTGCAGCAGGATGAGGGGTTGGGTGCTTGGTTGGGCGGTTGTTTGGGTGGTTGTGTGGTTGGTTTGGTGGTTGGGTGGGTGTTTGGTTGGTTGGGTGGTTGTGTGGTTGGTTTGGTGGTTGGGTGGGTGTATTTGCAGCAGGATGAGGGGTTGGGTGGTTGGTTGGGTTGGGTGGTGAGGGTGTTGGTTGGATGGTTGGGTCGGTGTTCGGTTGGTTGGTTGGTTGGGTGGTTGTGTGGTTGGTTTGGTGGTTGGTTGGGTGTATTTGCAGCAGGATGAGGGGTTGGGTGGTTGGTTGGGTGGTTGGTTGGGTGGTTGGTTGGTTGTTTGGGTGGTTGTGTGGTTGGTTTGGTGGTTGTGTGGTTGGTTTGGTGGTTGGTTGGGTGCATTTACAGCAGGATGAGGGTTGGGTGCTCAGCTGGGTGCTTGCGCTGAGCTCTCAGGGCTGAGGGGCTGATTGTCCGGTTGAGTTTTTGGGTGAACATTCCGACATTTGGCGAGTGTTGGGCGCTCCAGCATTCCACAATCCCAGATCCGGGTGAGCACCGAGGGGATGTGGAGATGCTCCAAGAGCCCCCAGTCCCCGTTCCCTGCCCGGCCTGTCACCGCGTGTCCCCGCAGGCCGGGCTGGTGTCCCCGGAGACCCCGGAGCAGCTGCTGATCGCGCTGGAGCCCGAGGCCGCCTCCATTTACTGCCGGAAGCTGCGGCTGCACCAGCTGATCGAGCTCAGCTGCCGCGCCCCGGCCAACGGGGCCGAGCGCCCCCACCCCATCGATTCCAGCTTCCGGCAGGGTGAGGGGCGCAGGGAATGGGGTCGGGATGGGGCCGGGGCCTGGAGGAGCAGGGAATGGGATCTGGCCCTGCATGCCGGATCTGGAGGGTCCATCAGCTGCCGCGGCTGGGGAAATCCCCGGAGACCCCATTCCCAGAGATTCCATTCCCAGAGACCCCATAACCCCAGAGACCACCCCATTGCCAGAAACCCCATTGCCAGAGACCCACTGTGCCCAGAGACCCCCTTCCCAGAGACCACCCCATTGCCAGAAACCCCACTGCCAGAGACCCACTGTCCCCAGAGACCTCATTCCCAGAAACCCCATAACCCCAGAAACCCTCCCATTGCCAGAAATCCCATTCCCAGAGACCCCATTCCCATAGATCCCCTGTCCCCAGAGACCCCATTCCCTGAGGCCCCATTACCCCAGAGACCCTTCCACTGCCAGAAACCCCATTCTGAGACCCCATGTCCCCAGAGACCCCATTCCCAGAGACCCTCCCATCCTCACACCCCCATTCCCAGAGACCCTCAGCCCCAGAGACCCCTCATTCCCAGACCCCTCATTCCCAGAGACCCCCACATTCCCAGAACCCCCATTCCCGGAAACCCCATTCCCAGAGATCCTCAGCCCCAGAGACCCCTCATTCCCAGACCCCTCATCCCCAGAGCCCCCCATTCCCAGAGACCCCCACATTCCCAGAACCCCCATTCCCAGAAACCCCATTCCCAGAGACCCCACTCCCCCCTCCCCAAATCCAGGGCATTTTTTCCTGCTTTCCCAGAGGCCACCAAGCCGTGTCCCCTCCCCGGTGCCACCCAGGCCACCACCCCGTGTCCTTGTGCCACCTCCAGGGACTGTCCCCCATGGATGGATCCCTGTGCCAGCCCCAGTTTTCCCAGCGGGGATCGAGCCCCACAGCTGAGATGGAGATCTCCAGATGGAGATTTGGGGTCCCGTGGGATTTACGGGGTTGCTCGCGCTGATCCCGAGGATGAGGAATTATCCACGTGCCAAAAATATCCCAGGATAACCCCACCTTTCCCAGCTCATCCCGGCTCTTCCGGGCGGCTTTGATGTTCCCGGGACAGGGGGAGCAGAGGAAACCCCACCCGGCCCGTGGGGTCCGGGGCGGAGGTGGCATCACGGGTGGGCACGAGGTGATCCCGTGGGATCCGGGGGGATCCTCTGGGATCCCAGCAGGGCAGCGGGAAAGCGGGATCAGCCCACCCATGCTGGAGCTGGCTCCTTTTGGGGTCCCGCCTGGAGGGGAGCGCTCACCAGCGCTCCCAGCACGGCCCCCACAGCGGGAATGGGGCGGATCCCGCGGAATGGGGCGGATCCCATGGAAATGAGGAGGATCCCATGGAATTGGGGTGGATCCCATGGAAACGCGGGGGATCCTGACCTCGCTGCCGACCCCTGGCTCTGCCCCCCCCCCCAGCCCGGGAGCAGCTCCGGCGATCCCGGCACAGCCGCACCTTCCTGGTGGAGTCGGGAGTGGGCGAGCTCTGGTCGGAGATGCAGACAGGTACGAGGGGGGGACACGGGTGGGGTGGGTCCCCACTGGAGATTCCCAAATCCCGGGGGTCCCCCTGGAATGTCCCCTTGGTGGCAAAGCCACCCCCAAACACCCAAGGGCGCTCCTGCCATGGGGGGTGACACGGGTGGCGCCTGTCCCTTGACCCCACAGAAAGGGTGGGGGTCTCCCTGCCACCATCCCATCCCTTCGTCTCTCCGCCCAATTCCCAACGTTTCGGTTAAGGATCCGTTTTCCCTGGAAAAGCGCAGCGCTGTGTCCCCGCGGGTGGCTGCCACCCTGTCGCTGTCCCCCCGTGCAGGTGACAGGTACATCGTGGCCGATTGTGGCGGAGGAACGGTGGATTTGACCGTGCATCAGATCGAGAAGCCGCAGGGGACGCTGAAGGAGCTCTACAAAGCCTCGGGTGGGACGGGGGCCCCTTTCCATCCTTTTTTCCCTTGCCCCGGGATCCTCCCGGGACACCAAACCCGGGCTGGGATCTCAAATCCGGGCTGGGACTCCAAACCCGGGATGGAACCCCAAATCTGGGCTAAGACCTCAAATCTGGGCTGGGATTTGAACCTGAACTCAGACCCCAAACCTGAACTCAGACCCCAGACCTGAACTCAGACACCAAACCCGGGCTGAGACCCCAACCTGGGCTGAGATCCTAGGCCCGAGCTGGGACCCCAAACCCGAACTCGGACCCCAAACCCAAACTCAGGCCTCAAACCCGGGCTGGGACCCCAAACCCAGACTGGGACCCCAAATCCGAGCTGGGACCTCACATCCGAACTCAGACCCCAAACCTGAACTCAGACCCCAAACCCGAACTCAGACCTCAAACCCAGACTGGGACCCCAAACCTGAGCTGGGACCCCAAATCCGAGCTGGGACCCCAAACCCGCCCCACGGAAGAGTCGTGGGTGGGGCTGTGGCCCCACCTGGTGGCGGCGGGGGGAAGTGCAGGGGACAGGGGGACAGAGAGGGGACAGAGGGACGGGGGGGATGGATTGGGGGGACAAGAAGGGACAGGGGTGAATTAGGGGGACACGGTGGGGCAGAGACGAGGGGGATGGTGGGTGAGGGGGGACAGAGGGACAAGGGGCTGGGATGGAGGGGACAAGGGCGTGTGGGGGACCTGGGGACGTGGATGCCATCGCGATGAGGACATGGGGACATGGTTGGGGTGCCACAGGGATGTGTGGGACTTGGGGATATGGGGATGTCGGGATTTGGGGACGTGGGACATGGGAATGTGGGGGATGTGGGGATACGGTGTTGGGGGGGACATGGAGGACATGGGGACACGGAGGATGTGGGGGATGCGGTGATGGGGGACATGAGGATGTCAGGATGGGGGACACAGGAGACACGGGGACGTGGGGATGGGGGACATGGGGCTGTGGGTGCCACAGGGACATGGAGATGGCAGACATGGGGACCACAGGGACGTGGGGACATGGGAATGTGGGGGACATCAGGACATGGAGATATGGGAGGCTGCGGTGATGGGGGACACGGCTGCCATGGGGACACGACTGCCACGGGGCCACCTCCTGACCCCACCCTCATCCCTCAGGAGGTCCCTACGGGGCCGTGGGTGTGGACCTGGCCTTCGAGAAGCTTCTGTGCCACATCTTCGGCGACGATTTCATCACCACCTTCAAGGCCAAGCGTCCGGCGGCCTGGGTGGACCTGACCATCGCCTTCGAGGCGCGGAAGCGCGCGGCCGCCCCGAGCCGCTCCAGCCCCCTCAATATCTCCCTGCCCTTCTCCTTCATTGACTTCTACCGCAAACACCGCGGCCAAAACGTCGAGACCGCGCTCCGCAAGAGCAAGTGAGGGGTGACGCGGGTTGGGGACATCTCGGGAGTGCAGGGACATGGAGGGAGTGGCGTTGGGATGAAAGAGGGAAAGAGAAGGGGGGAAAGGTGGGATAGGGGTGTTGGGGTGGGAGGGAAGAGGACAGGGAAGGAGGGAGTTCTCGGTCACCCCTGGTTCCGCTGTCCGTCCCCAGTGTCAACCTGGTGAAGTGGTCATCCCAAGGGATGCTGCGGATGTCGCCCGAGGCCATGAGTGAGCTGTTCCAGCCAACCATCACCCACATCATCCAGCACATCGGTGGGGCCTGGGGATGTGCCCATCCATGGGGAACCCCTGTCCTAACCCACCCTCGGTCCTTGGGATCACTCCCCATCACTGGAACCTTCCCCGTTACTGGAAACCCCCATTCCTGGGATCGTTCCCATCCCTGGAATCCTTCCCTGTCCCTGTGAGCCCCCCATCCTTGGGACCATCCCATGCCTGAGATCCCCCCATTGCTGGGACAATCCCACACCCTGGGACCCCCTTTGTCCCTGGGACCACCCCTGACCCTGGAACCCCCATTCCATCCCTGGGACCCACCTTGTCCCAGCGATCCGCCATCCCTGGAACCCACCTTGTCCCTGGAACCCTCCCTGTCCCTGGAACCCCCCTTGTCCCTGGGAACCTTTTATCCTTGGAACCCTCCTTGTCCCTGGAACCCCCATTGTCCCTGGGACCCCATTCCACCCCAGGAACTTCCCCCATTCCTGGACTCCTCTCATCCCTGGCACCCCATCCCCCCCACCCCTTCTCCACCAGCCCGATCCCAAACCTCCCCTTTTATCCTCCCCCTCTCCAGACACCCTCCTGAAGAAACCCGAGGTCCAAGGCATCAAATTCCTGTTCCTGGTGGGCGGCTTCGCCGAGTCGGCCATGCTGCAGCGGGCGGTGCAGGCCGCCTTCGGCCACCGCTGCCGGGTCATCGTCCCTCAGGACGTGGGGCTGACCATCCTCAAAGGGGCCGTGCTCTTCGGCCTGGACCCCGGCGTGGTGCGGGTGCGCCGCTCCCCGCTCACCTACGGCGTGGGGGTCCTCAACAAGTTCGTGGAGGGGAAGCACCCGCGGGAGAAGCTGCTGGTCAAGGAGGGCAAGAACTGGTGCACCGACATCTTCGAGAAGTTCGTCACCGTGGACCAGTCGGTGGCGCTGGGCGAGGTGGTCCAGCGGAGCTACTGCCCGGCCCGGCCCGGCCAGCGCCGGACCATCATCAACATCTACTGCTGTGACACCGATGACGTGGTGTACATCACTGACCCCGGCGTCAGGAAGTGCGGAACCATCAGCCTGGAGCTGGGGGACGCGGGGGACGCGGGCCCGGCGCGGGGCCGGCGCGAGATCCGCACCAGCATGCAGTTCGGGGACACCGAGATCAAGGTGACCGCGCTGGACACGCGCACGGCGCGCAGCGTGAGGGCCACCATCGACTTCCTGTCCAACTGAGACTATCCAGGATGTGCCACCATCAACTTCCTGTCCAACTGAGACTATCCAGGATGTGCCACCATCGACTTCCTGTCCAACTGAGACTATCCAGGATGTGCCACCATCGACGTCCTGTCCAACTGAGGGGTCCCAGGATGTGCCACCATTGACTTCCCGTCCAAGGGGTTCCTGGGACCTGCCACCATCGACTTCCTGTCCAACTGAGGGGTTCCTGGGACTTGCCACCATTGACTTCCTGTCTGACTGAGGGGTCTTTGAGACGTGCCACCATCGACTTCCTGTCTGAGACTACCCAGGATGTGCCACCATCGACTTCCTGTCCAACTGAGGGGTTCCTGGGACCTGCCACCATCGACTTCCTGTGTAACTGAGACAACCCAGGATGTGCCACCATCGACTTCCTGTCTGACTGAGGGGTCCCTGAGACGTGCCACCAACGACTTCCTGTCCAGCTGAGACTTTCCTGGAGACTGCACCATTGAATCTCCAACTCAGACCCCGCCATCATCATGGGGACACCACCAGGACCTGTCACCATCAACTTCCTGTCCAACAGAAGGTTCCTTGGAGATGCCACCATGGACTTCCTGTCCAACCAAGGGGCCCTGGAGATGCTACCATCAAATCCTGTCCAGCTGAGACTGTCCTGGAGATGCCACCATTGACTTCCTGTCCAACTGAGATCCTCCTGGAGATGTCACCAGCGACTTCCTGTCCAATTAAGACCTTCTTGGAGATGCCACCATTGACTTCCTGTCCAACTGAGACCGTCCTGGAGACGCCACCATGGACTCCCTGTCCAACTGAGATCCTCCTGGAGATACCACCACTGACTTCCTGTCCAACTGAGACCTTCCTGGAGATGCCACCATCAATTTCCACCCCATCTGAGACCTCCTGTCATTGTGAGGACCATCCCAGGACCTCGCACCTTCGATTCCCTCCCAGACTGAGACCCCCCTGTTATCCTGGGGACCCCAGGCCCTGCCCCCCACCCTCTCCAGGCCCCCCTTGAACTGGAATTTGCCTCATGATCCCTCCCCATCCAAATAGTCCCAGTCCCAGTCCAGGACTATTTGGGATCATCCACCTGGGGGTGTCCCCTGTCCCTCTGGGCGGGTTCATGGAGGAGATCCGGGCTCCCGGCCCATTCCCAGTGGGATTTTCCTCCTTCCCGAGGTGGGATTTTGTACTTTAACCCCCGCAGGCATGTAAGATATCTTTATATTTATATATATATATATATATATATATATAGGCACATAAAACCTCCTGAAACTGCTCCTGGTCCTTGTAACATGAGGGGGGAAAAAAAAAATACGGGAAAAGAGGGAAGAAAACCAAGAAAAATCTGAGGAAAACCCAAAAAAAGAGGCGCTGGCAGCAACACAAGGACACGGCTGGAGGACGTGGCCCCAACCCCAGAGCCACGGGGGGGACTCCCTGCTCCCACCCCACATTCCACAGGCAAAATTCCTCCCCCACCCCAGACAAGAGGAAATACTCCCACCCCAAGAGGCACAATTCCCCCAAAACCCCACCCTGGGGCTGCGGGGTGAGGGCGAAGCAGCGGCAGCAGCGACAAGCGGGGTCCCCCCGCCCGCTTTGGGGACCGTCCTGTGCTTTGGGGACTTTGGGGACCCCCGGGGTGGGGGGTTTTGGGGTCAGTCGAAGCCGTGCCAGTCGCTGTGCTCGGAGTCGTATTCCAGCTCGGCGCCCACGCAGCGCACCCCGTCCAGGAGCATCGGCGTCCCGTGGTGACGGTCTGGGGACATCGGGGCACGCGGCTCGGGGACAGCTCTCTGTCCCCTTTGGGGAGGGTGGGAACCCCGCTTTTTTTAGGGGGTTTGGGGGTGGGGTTTAGGTTCACAGGGGGTTTGTGCATCCCGGGGCTCAGCTGGGTTGGGGGATGTGTCGTCCCTTGTCCTTGTGTCACTGCCGTGGTGACAACCTCAGGGGGCACAGGGGGCAAGGGGTGTTGGGGTTTATAGGGAGAGTCCCAGGGACAAAGGGGGGGTCCCAGTGACAAAGGGGGGTCCCAGGGACACAGGGGGGTCCCAGTGACAAAGGGGGGGTCCCAGGGACAAAGAGGTCCCAGGGACAAACTGGGGGTCCCAGGGACAAAGGGGGGTTCCAGTGACAAAGGGGGGGTCCCAGGGACAAACTGGGGGTCCCAGGGACAAAGGGGGTCCCAGGGACAAAGGGGGGGTCCCAGGGACAAAGAGGTCCCAGGGACAAACTGGGGGTCCCAGTGACAAAGGGGGGTCCCAGGGACAAACTGGGGGTCCCAGGGACAAAGGGGGTCCCAGGGACAAAGGGGGGGTCCCAGGGACAAAGAGGTCCCAGGGACAAACTGGGGGTCCCAGGGACAAAGGGGGGTCCCAGGGACAAAGGGGGGTCCCAGTGACAAACTGGGGGTCCCAGGGACAAAGGGGGGATCCCAATGACAAAGGGGTCCCAGGGACAGGAGACATCCCAGGGACAAAGGGGGGGTCCCAGTGACAAACTGGGGGTCCCAGGGACAAAGGGGGGATCCCAATGACAAAGGGGTCCCAGGGACATGGGACATCCCAGGGACAAAGGGGGGTCCCAGGCACAGGAGCCCTGGAGACATTGGGGTCACCCCCCACCCCCTCCCTTCACCCCTTGCCAGGGCTCTCCTCAACCCCCGGGACGGGGAATTTTTTGGGATGAAATCACCCGTTTTGGACGATTCCTCAACTGGGAAGACTGGCTGGGGCCTGGTGGGGCTGAGGGGACAGGGAGGGACCCCAGAAGTCCCCCAGAAGCCCTTACCCATGACCCGGGCCTGCACGGTGACCTTGATGTGGCCGGGGCTGTGGCTGGCCAGGAGCAGCTCCTCCTTCAGCACGCCCTCCTTGTGCGCCGTGTACTCGCAGCGCACGCTGTGCCCTGCAGCGGGGACATGGAGGGGCTGCTGGAGCGCTGGCTGTGCCCTCCTGATCATTCCTGTGCCCTCCTGATCCATCCTGTGCCTTCCTGTGCCTTTCTGATCCTTCCTGTGCCCTCCTGATCCATCCTGTGCCCTCCTGATCCTTCCTGTGCTTTCCTGTGCCTTCCTGATCCGTCCTGTGCCCTCCTGATCCATCCTGTGCCCTCCTGATCCTTCCTGTGCCTTCCTGATCCTTCCTGATCCATCCTGTGCCCTCCTGATCCTTCCTGCGCCCTCCTGATCCTGTCTGTGCCCTCCTGATCCTTCCTGTGCCTTTCTGATCCTTCCTCATTCTTCCTCATCCTGCCTGTGCCCTCCTGATCCTGCCTGTGCCTTCCTGATCCTTCCTGTGCTCTTCTGATCCTTCGTGATCCTTTCTGTGCCTTCCTGATCCTTCCTCATCCATCCTGTGCCCTCCTGATCCTGCCTGTGCCTTCCTGATCCATCCTCATCCTGCCTGATCCTTCCTCATCCTGCCTGTGCCCTCCTGATCCTTTCTGTGCCTTCCTGGTCCTGTCTGTGCCGTCCTGATCTTCCCTGTACCCTCCTGATCCTTCCTGATCCATCCTGTGCCTTCCTGATCCTTCCTGTACCGTCCTGATCCTTCCTGATCCATCCTGTGCCCTCCTGATCCTACCTGTGCCCTCCTCATCTTTCCTGTCCTGCCTGAACCCTTCCTATCCTTCCCTGACTGCACCCTCCTTATCCTGCCTGCCCTTCCTGAACTTTCCCTGCCCTTCCTGAACCCTCCCTGCCCTTCCCTGCCCTGCCTGAGCCCTTCCCATCCTTCCCACCCTGCCTGAATATTCCCTGACTGTCCCCTCCCTGCCCCGCCTGTCCCCTCCCTGTCCTGCTGTCCCCTCCCTGTCCCCTCCCTGCCCTGCTGTCCCCTCCCTGTCCTGCTGTCCCCTCCCTGTCCCCTCCCTGTCCTGCTGTCCCCCCCGTCACTCCCGGGGGTTGCCCAGGGTTCCGTTCCCTGCCTCCGGAGGAAATCCCAGCTCCAATCCCGATCCTGTTCCCGATCCCGTTCGTCATCTTGGCCGCAATCCTGGTCCTGTTCCTGATCCCGGCCCTGATCCTGGTTCCACTCCTGATCCCGGCTCCAATCCCAGCTCCCGGCTCCAGTCCTGGTCCTGATTCCAGCCTTCTCATCCCACTCCCAGTTCCAGCTCTGATCAGAGCCCCGATCCCGGTCCCAATCCCGATCCCGATCCTGGCTCCCGGCTCCAATCCCAGTCCCAATCCAAGTCCTGAATCCTGCCTTTATCCCAGCACCAATCCCGGCTCCCGGCTCCAATCCCAGTCCCGATCCCGGCTCCTGGCTCCAATCCCAGTCCTGATCCCGGCTCCAATCCCAGTCCCCATCCCAGTCCCGATCCCGGCTCCCAGCTCCAGTCCCAGTCCCGATCCCGGCTCCAGTCCCAGCCCTGATCCCGGCTCCAATCCCAATCCCGATCCCGGCTTCAATCCCAGTCCCGATCCGGGTCCAATCCCAGTCCCCATCCCAGTCCCGATCCCGGCTCCCGGCTCCAATCCCAGTCCCGATCCCGGCTCCAATCCCAGTCCTGAATCCTGCCTTTATCCCAGCCCCAATCCCAGCTCCCGGCTCCAATCCCAGTCCCGATCCCGGCTCCAATCCCAGTCCCCATCCCAGCTCCCTGCTCCAATCCCAGTCCTGATCCTGGCTCCCGGCTCCCATCCCAGTCCCGATCCCCATCCTGGTCCCCCTCCCGCCCCGATCCCGATCCCAGCCCCGGTTGGGAATCTCCAAACAAACCCTTTTTTTTTGGGATGGAGCCAGCGGCGGGTGGGACAAGCCCGGTCCCCGCCCTGTGACACCGAGGGCCCCGAGGGGACAGGGACGTGAGAAACAGCATCCATTGGCCGTGGGACAACTGGGATGGGAGCGAGGTGGCCCTGGGGACCTGCGGTGACCTCGGACCGGGACCCGTGTCCCCAAAATCCTGCCACGAGCCCAGGGTGACGCTCCGCTGTCCCCCAGCACCGCCCCGCTCCCGGATCCCACCGATTGTCCCCAAAGAGGAGGGTGGCACCTCTCGGGGAAAATCCTGTCCCCTCCCTGTCCCTTGTCAGAGTCTGGAGCATCCCAACAACACCAAAATAACGGGATTTGGGGACATTGGGGACACCGGAGGGGACTCGGTACCTTCTGGCAGTGAGGTGACGCTGATGACGCGCAGGTTGGGGTTGGGGACAGGGAGGGGACAAATGTCCTTCCCCAGCCTGGGCACGGGGGGCAGCAGGAAGGTGATCTCATACTTGTGGAGGATCTTCAGGAATCCCACCTGGAAAAGCGGGATAATGGGGTGGGAAAAGGGGGGAGGGGGGCATTGTCACACCCCCCCTCCCTCGCCTTGGGGACAAGGGACACCGGAGAGTCCCCAGGAAGGTGGGGACAGCACCTGCAGAGGAGGAATTGTATCCTAAACATTCCCCCATTAAATCCCGGAGGGCTGGGATTTGTGCCCTAAAAAATTCAGGAAAAAAAAATAAAATTAGGGAATAAGAGGAATAATTCAGGAAATAAATCAGGAAAAGGTAAAAAACACGATGATTTTTCACCCCCCCCCAAAAAAAAACCCCAAAATATGGAATTTTGGGGTGAAATTTTGGGAATAACGATCCGTGGATGTCACAGGAGCAGGGAGAGGTTTTCCAGCTGTTCCTGGAAAAGGCAGGAGCGCGTCTTCCCATGGAATTTCTCCACTGTCATGACAAAAACCAGAGCCCTCCGGAGCCTTGGAAAAAGCCATTTTGGGAGGGGAGTGAGCTGGGAATGATCCCTGAGGGAGAATCCGGGGTCAGGATCAGGAGGGTGGAATTCCCAAAATCCCCCATGGGCTGGGATCATCCCAAACAGCTGGAAAAGGATCCAGGGAGCTCCTTCCAGAGCCTGAAGAGCTGGAGAGGGACTGGGAACAAGGAATGGAGGGACAGGAGCCAGGGAATGGCTTCCACTGGGAAAGGGGAGATTGGGCTGGGATCTCGGCAAGCAATTCCTGCCTGGGCTGCAATTCCCAGATTTTGGCTGCCCCTGGATCCCTGGGAATGCTCAAGGAACCGAATGAGCTCCAAGCTCATCTCCCCTCCCCAAACCATTCCGGGATTTATCCCTTTAAAACCCTGGAAAAAAGCTCGGCGCTGGGGAAAAAAACAAAACAACCCAGGATCTTCTTTTCCCAGGCACATCCCGACCCCACCAGGGACCCCTCCCCATGTCCCCGTGTCCCCGTGTCCCCGTGGGTGGCACCGCCACCCCCTCATCCCTACGGATCACGCGCAGGGCTCCGGTGGGAAAACAACAACAGCCGCCCCCGGAGCGAGCGCCGGATTTGGGATGGAATTCCGGCCTCCCGCGCCCGCCACGAGGCTCTGACTCAGCGCTGGTGGCAGCTGCAGGTGCCACACGTTGGTGGCACCGCGGGTGGCACCTCGTCCCCTCCGCTGGCGTCGCCCCCGGAGCCCTTGGGAGCCACCCACGGGAATGTGGCCGGGATAACTGGGAAAGGGTGGGAATGGCTGTGGTGGGACCCAGAGCGGCCCCAGAGTCCCCAGAATGGGGCAGAGGGGACAGCGCCACGTGCCCCACGTGTCCCCAAAGCCACCCAGACGTGGTGCTGAATTTGGGGGAAAAACGGAACAATCCCAAACCGGTGCCCTCAGGAGCAGCCTTAGGGATTAACACGGAATTCTGGGGTGGGAACGCCTCAAAATCCGGGAATTTTCAGGAGTTGGGAGCTCTGGAGTGCCCAGGGGAGGGTGACATCCCCTGATGTCCCCCTGTCCCCAACCTTGACCAGGAAGTGGCCGTCCTTGTCCTGTGTCACCATCACGGCCGAGTCGTGCAGCTGCTCCTGGAAGTGGACGTGGCCGTGGGTCCCCTCCTGGGGGTGGTGGCCCTGTGTCCTCTCCTGGGGGTGGCCCTGGGTCCCCTCGGGGGCGAAGCGCACTCCTGTCCCCTTCGCCTTGCTGCCTGCAGGTGACAAAGCCCCGCCCCGGGTCACAGCCGTGTCACCGAGGGAGGTGGCCTCGCCCTGGGGACACGGGCGGAGCGTGGTGGCACCTGGAGGGGCTTCCCTGTCACCCCCTCCCTGTGTCACCAGGGACACAGGGGACCTGTGGTGACAGCTCCTCTCCAAGCAGGGACCGGCCACCAGCTGGTGTCCAGAGGGTCCCCAAGTGTCCCCAAGTCTCCCTAAGGGTCCCCAAGTGTCCCCAAGGGTCTCCAAGTGTCCCCAGGCTCGGCAGGCTCCGCTCCCTCCTGTGATGTCCTTAGGACAAGTGACACAGGGACACAGGAACAGAGGGACAGAGGGACAAAGGTGACCACAGCCAACTCCCCTCTGAGCAGGGACCGGCCACCAGCTGATGTCCAGAGGGTCCCCAGGTGTCCCCAAGGGTCCCCAAGTGTCCCCAGGCTCGGCAGGCTCCGCTCCCTCCTCGGGCCGAGCGGTGCCACGGGGAAGGTGACACGGGCAAGGTGACACGGCTGTGACAAAGCCAGCAGGACAGCGCCAGGGCCCTGCGGGGGAGGCCACCAGCTTGGGGACAGCGCTGTCCCCACGGAGGCTCAAATCCCGTGGGATTTTCCACGTGCGCCGCTTCCATGGAAAATCCGCCCCTTCCTCCTCCTCCTCCTCCTCCTCCTCCTCCTCCTCCCGCCGAGCCCCGGCCCCGCTCCCAGCTGGCAGCAGATTGTCACCGCCGCCAGAAGCAGATTGTCGCCTCCCTTGTCGCCTGAAGAAAAGGCTCTTTGTGCTGGCAGCGCCGGGAATCCCGGGATTTAATGAGCCGCGATTTAATGAGCCGCGATTTAATGAGCCGCGATTTAAGGTCCCGCCATTGTTCGGCCCCCAAAGCCCCTCCCGCACTCCTGGGTGGGAGCGGGAGGGGACAGCGAGGGGACACGGTGACAGCGTGGGGACACACGTGGGGACACGCGGGGGACCCTCCCGGGTGGCACCGTGGCGATCCCAAAGGATCTGCGGGGATCCCGGATCCCAAATCCCAGCCCGGGAATCCCAAACCTCGGTAATCCCAAATAAACCCTTGTCACCCTGGTGGCACTTGGGGACAGCATTTGGCCACCCCCTCCCGGGCACGGACCCTCTGGAAAGAGTGGGATTGGAGCAGGAGGAAGGTGGGAATTTTTCCCGGGAAAATTCCCGCCGGGAATCGGCTGTGCCGGGATTGGGGAGTCCCAGCCCGGGGACTTTGGGTGGCTTCGGGAGGGGACAGCAACCAGGGAATCCCAAATCGGGAATCTGGGATTTGTGGGATCAGGGAATCCCTTGGATCTGGGATTTGTGGGATCAGGGAATCCCCTGGATCTGGGATTTATGGGATCAGAACCTGCTGGACCCTGGGGGTCACCGCGTCCCCCCCCAGGGGGGGCTCAGGGTCCCCTCCAGGATGTCCCCAACCCTTTTCTTTTTTTTCCTGGGAATCTCCTGAGGCTCTCCCGGCCTCATCCCAGCGGGAAGGAGCCGCCCCCAGCCCCATTCCCAAGGAAATTCCCGGAGCGCAAAGGAGCCGGAATCCCCCCAAGGTTCCTCGGGATTCGTCTCAGCCAAATCCCTGGATGGGGCAGAGTGACCCCAAAAACTCCGGGAAACCCCTCAAATCCCTGGATAGGGACAGAGGGAAGGACCAGGGACAGAAGGGACCCCCCCAAAACTCCGGGAAAATCCCAAATCCCTGGATCCGGGCAGGGGACAGGGAAGGGATTTGGGGACTCACCTTTGCCCGCTGTCGCCATCTGTCCCCTGCGCCGTCCGTCCCTGTCGCTGTCCCCAACTTCAGCGGCCGGGGGGCATCGTCCGGGAATTCTGCGGGAATGGGATGGGAATGGGAAGGCGCCAATTCCGTCCCATTGAGGGGACAGCGGTGGCACCTTGGTGGCCCCGTGGTGGCCCCGAGGTGGCCCCGAGGTGGCCGCGATCCTGGCGGGGAGGAGCCTGCGGCAGCGCCAGGGCCTGGAATGGGCATTCCCTCATCCCAAATCTCCGGGAAAAGCGGGAATTAGGGAATTCCCTCCCCCAAGCGTGCCTCAGTTTCTCCCTTTATTATTATTTTTTTTTTTTTTCCTTTTAATCCCCCCAAAAAAAACGTCTCCGAGGTTTGGGAATCTTTTCCAGGCTGGAAGCAGCGACGCAGATCCCAAACTTGGAGCCCTTCCCAAATCGCTTTTTCCCGGGATAAGCGGCGCGCGGAGATTCCCACCGCCAGCCGGGAATTCGGGATGCGACATCCCCAAAAAATCCCCTGGATGGAATCGGAGGGTCAAACCTCATCCTCCTCCTCCTCCCTGGAAGGACCGGACCGGGAATACCGGCAGGAATTTGGGAAGTGGAAACCCCAAAACGGCCCCGCCAACGAAACGCCGGGAAACCCACGGGAAAAAACAAAAAACAAAAACAAAATTTCGGGAAAAACGGGATAAAAGAAAACCGAGCTGGAAAGGGGGGAGCTTCTCCCGAGGGAGGGGGGGAAATCCAGGGATTTGGGGGCGTCTCAAGCCGCACTGGGCGGGGGAGGGGAGAGGCGTCACCGGAGCTGGGGACCGGGGTGACAGCAGCAGGGGACCCCAGGAGGGGACACGGCGAGGGGACACCGGGGCCGCGTCTGTCCCCCCGCCCCTTTCCCGAGCGCTCCCAGCCCGGTTTTCCCTCCGCCATCACCCGCGGCCCGGCAGCGCTTCCGCGGGGCTCCCCCGGTCCCTTCGCCACCCCGCGGGTGTCCCCGATGTCCCCCCCTCAATGTCCCCCTCCGGTGTCGCCATGCCCCGCTCACCCCGCCGCTCCCGCTGCCCGCTTCCCGCTGTGGGGACACGCCCCCTCGCTCCTATTGGCTGGCGCGCCCCCACCTCGCGCTGCCATTGGTGGGCGCGCACGCCGGTCACGCCTCCAGGCCACGCCTCAGGCAGCGCTTAACGGCGTTGCTAAGGGGCGGGACTGTTGCTAAGGGGCGGGGTTAGGGGCGGGGCTAAGGGGCGGGGCAGCCAATGGGGAAGGGCGCGCGCTGCGGGGCGCCCCCTTGTGGGCGGCGGGGGAAATGCGGGGGCGTTGCCATGGGAACGGGGAGGGGCGGGAGAGCGGCCTTCCCTTCCCTTCCCTTCCCTTCCCTTCCCTTCCCTTCCCTTCCCTTCCCTTCCCTTCCCTTCCCTTCCCTTCCCTTCCCTTCCCTTCCCTTCCCTTCCCTTCCCTTCCCTTCCCTTCCCTTCCCTTCCCTTCCCTTCCCTTCCCTTCCCTTCCCTTCCCTTCCCTTCCCTTCCCTTCCCTTCCCTTCCCTTCCCTTCCCTTCCCTTCCCTTCCCTTCCCTTCCCTTCCCTTCCCTTCCCTTCCCTTCCCTTCCCTTCCCTTCCCTTCCCTTCCCTTCCCTTCCCTTCCCTTCCCTTCCCTTCCCTTCCCTTCCCTTCCCTTCCCTTCCCTTCCCTTCCCTTCCCTTCCCTTCCCTTCCCTTCCCTTCCCTCTCAGTCCCATTCCATCTCCATTCCATCTCCGTTCCATCCCATCCACCTCATCCCGTTTGATCCGATTTCATTCCCTGCCCATCTCATTTTCTCTCATCCTCTCTCATCCCATCCCATCCCATCCCAAATTATCCCAATTCCTTCCCATCCCAATCCTATTCCATCCATTTATCTCATCCTATTTCATCCCATCCCATCCCATCCCATCCCATCCCATGGATCCCATCCCATCCCATCCCATCCCATCCCATCCCATCCCATCCCATCCCATCCCATCCCATCCCATCCCATCCCATCCCATCCCATCCCATGGATACAATCCCAATCCCAATCCCAATCCCAATCCTAATCCCAATCCCAGTCCCAATCCCATTCCCTGGTCTCTGCCCAGCCTGGGATTATCCAGCCTCGTCCTTCCCGTCCCTATCCCGACCTCCGTGTCCCTTCCCGCTGGGACAGGGGACAGGGAACGGCCACATCCCATCGGGACACGGCAAATGTCACCGGTTCTGGCCCGGAGAGCACCGGGATTGTCCCCCAGGAATGCCGGGGGGACAGCGGGGGGACAGCAGAGGACAGAGGGGACAATGTCACCCCCGGGGGGACAGCGGGGGGACAGCAGAGGACAGAGGGGACAATGTCACCCCCGGGGGGGACAGCGGGGGGACAGCAGAGGACAGAGGGGACAATGTCACCCCCGGGAGGACAGCGCGGGGACATGGGAGGGACAGAGGGGACAGTGTCACCCCCGGGGGAGGGCTGCTCCAGCTGCGGGAACGCTTAAAAACCCTGGATCCACATTCCCAGAAATCTGGGATCCACATTCCCAGGGATCCCCAGAGCCCCCCGGCCGTGTCCTTGTCACCGGCGCCGTGACGTCACACCCGGCTTGTCCCCAAGAGAGGGGGACACCAGGGCCCGGTTTGTCCCCTGCCTTTCCCACATGGGCCGGAAATTCCAGCTTTTCCCGAAAAAGCCACTCTGGTCCCCAGAGCCACCCCTGGGAGTGTCCCCGTGCCTGGGGATGTCACCTGAGGGGGGGAGGGACACACGGGGGGATGTCGCTGTCACCTCCCAGCGCCGGGCGCGGATTTACTCCGGGATTACAAAAACAACGGGATTTGGGAAGGGATTAAATCCCGGCGGCCACCGCGTCCCCAGAATGTCCCCAAAATGTCCACAGGGTGTCCGCAGGGTGTCCCCACAGTGTCCCCAGGGTGTCCCCACCGCGTCCCCAGAATGTCCCCAGGGTGTCCCCACTCTGTTATCCCCGTGGTGCTGTCCCCCTCCTCTCCCCCGATGTCCCCCCTGCTACTCTGCTGTCCCCACGGTGTCCCTACACTGTCCCCACCCTGCTGTCACCTCTCTGGTGTCCCCACGGTGTCCCTACGCTGTCCCCACCCTGCTGTCCCCTCTCAGGTGTCCCCACAGTGTCCCTGCCCTGATGTCCTCTTGCCGATGTCCCCCACAGTGTCCCCATCGTGTCCCCGCACTGCCACCTCTACCCTCATGTCCTCACCCTGCCTCATCCCCAGTGATGTCCCCATAGTGCCATCCCCCTTTTGTCCCCACTGTGTCCCCCACCGCTGTCCCCTCTGCTGTCCCCTCCCCACTGTCCCCATCGTGTCCCCATTGTCCCCGCCGTGTCCCCTCTGTCCCCACTGCTGTCCCCTCCCCGCTGTCCCCACAGTGTCACCACCGTGTCCCCACCGTGTCGCCTCTGTCCCCATTGTCCCCAGTGTCTCCACCGTGCCCCCGCCGTGTCCCCTCTGTCCCCTCTGTCCCCGCCGTGTCCCCTCTGTCCCCTCACTGCCAGCCAGGATCCAACACTTTAATTCCCAGCGCCGGAGCCGCGCCGGGCACTGGGCGAACTGGGACGCGCTGGGAGCCACTGGGAGCCCCCGGGCTGTCCCCGAGCTGTCCCCGGGCTGTCCCCGGGGCTGTCCCCCGGTGCCACCGCGGTGTCGCTGCTGTCGCTGTCGCCTGTCAGCGGCGGTGGCCCTGCAGCTGCTGCAGCCGCCGGCTCAGGTCGTCGATGCGGAGATTTTTGAGGAGCAGGAGCTGCTCCAGCCGCCCCACCTTGGCCTGCAGGATCTGCCATTCCCGAGGGATTTGGGGGCTCAAATCCCAAATCCCCAAATCCCAAATCCCAAATTCCCAAATCCCCCAAATCCTCAAACCCATTCCCGCCGCAGGGAATGTGAGGAAAGGGAATTTTGGTTTTTTTTTTCCTCCCAGATTGGGGGAAACTGAGGCGGGTGAGGATTTGGGGTTCCGATCGAAGCCCCTTTTCCCAAAAAAAAAAAAGGGAATTCCGGATATCCCGCTGTTTCCATCCCACAGAATCCCGGCGCTTGCCAGAATTTATACCTGCGGTGGGAAAATCCGGGATTTCAGGGAAAAATTGGAAAGACGGGGAAATGCAGGGAAAGGGGGGCAGGGAAAAATTCCGGGAAGGGGGAAGTGGGAAAAACCGGGAAAAGCCGGATGGGGGGACAGGGAAAAGCCGGGAAGGAGGACAAGGAAAAGCCGGGAAATGTTGGGAAGGGGAGAAAGGGAAAAAGCCGGGAAGGAGGACAGGGATAATTTTAGGGAAGGAGGAACTGAGAAAAGCCGGGATAGGGGGACAGGGAAAATCCAGGAAAAGTCGGGAAAGGGGGAAAGGGAAAAACCGGGAAAAGCAGGGTAGGGGGAACAGGGAAAAGCCGGGAAGGAGGACAGGGATAATTTTAGGGAAGGAGGAACCGAGAAAAGCCGGGAGAAACCGCGAAAAGCCGGGAAAAGTCGAGAAGGGGATCAGGGAAAAGCCGGGAAGGAGGACAAGGAAAAGCCGGGAAAAAGTCGGGAAGGGGAGAAAGGGAAAAGCCGGGACTGAGGGACAGGGAAGAGCCGGGAAAGGGGAAAAGGGAAAATCCGGGAAAAGTCGGGTAGGGGGAACAGGGAAAAGCCGGGAAAGAGGACAGGGATAATTTTAGGGAAGGAGGAACGGAGAAAAGCCGGGATAGAGGGACAGGGAAAAGCCGGGAAAAGCCGGGAAAGGGGGAACAGGGAAAAGCCGGGAAGGAGGACAGGGATAATTTTAGGGAAGGAGGAACCGAGGAAAGCCGGGAGAAGCCGGGAAAAGCCGGGAAGAAGGGCGGGGGGACAGGACAGTGTCGCGTGTGTCCCCTCTGGGATGTCCCCGCGCATCCAGGATCGCTCCCGGCACCGGGATTTGGGATGGGCTCACCTGGATCGTGTCCCGCGCCAGCTGCAGCGCCTGCTCGCGCTCGGCCAGCTGCTGTCGCATGTCCCCAGGGCCAGCCCCGGCCGGGAATGTCACCGCCCTGGCACGGGGACAGCGCCCTGGGGACAGGCACTGACCCCTCCTGCGGCCCCCCCCAAATCCCGGCCCCCGATCCCATGGGAATGTCCCGATCTCCGCGGGGACAGCCGGGGACACCGCAGTGACCCCCCCCAAAGCTCAGAGTGACCCCCCCAGGCACCTCCCAGGGACCCCCAAACCACACAGGGAGCCTCTGACCCACACAAGGACCCCCAAACCCCACACAAGAACCCCCAAACCCCACACAGGGACCCCCTGACCCACACAAGGACCCCCAAACCCCACACAAGGACCCTCAAACCCCACACAAGGACCCCAAGCCCCACACAGGGACCCTCAGAGCCCCATAGGGACCCCCAAACCCCACAGGGAGCCCCTGACCCACACAAGGACCCCCAAACCCCCAGACCTTCCTCAGTGACCCCCAAACCCCTCAGTGACCCCACCAAACCCCACAGAGACCCCCAAACCCCACACAGGGACCCTCAGACCCCCATGGGGACCCCCAAACTCCCCTCAGTGACTCCCTGACCCCTCCCCACCCCCATAGGGACCCCCAAACCCCACAGGGAGCCCCTGACCCACACAAGGACCCCAAACCCCACACAAGGACCCCCAGACCTTACTCAGTGACCCCCCCGAACCCCACACAATGACCCTCAGACCCCCATGGGGACCCCCAAAACCCTTTCAGTGACTCCCTGACCCCCACACCCCCATAGGGACCCCCAAACCCCACACAGGGACCCCCAAACCCCACACAAGGACCCCAAACCCCACACAAGGACCCCCCCAAACCCCTCAGGGACCCCCCAAACCCCAGAGGGAGCCCCTGACCCACACAAGGACCCCCAAACCCCACACAGGGACCTCCAGACCCCCATGAGGACCCCCAAAACCCCCTCAGTGACCCCCCCCCCAAACCCCACAGGGAGCCTCTGACCCACACAAGGACCCCCAAAACCCACACAAGGACCCCCAAACCCCACACAAGGATCCCCAAACCCTCATGAGGACCCCCCCAAATCCCTCAGTGACCCCCCCAAACCCCCTCAATGACCCCCCCCAAACCCCACAAGGGCCCCAGACGCCCCCAGTGACCCCCTGATCACCGCAGTGACCCCCAAGCCGCCACCAGGACCCCTCAAACCTCCTCAATGACCCCAAAAAAGACCTCCCCGACCCCAAGAGGGTCCTGTCCCCTTCCCAGCCCTCACCTGGCAGCGCCCTCCTGGCTGCAGCCCCTTCCCAAATCACTCTGGACCTTGGGATGGCCTGGAAAATCCCACAGGGATGGGTGGGGGCACCTGCCCGGACACAGCTGTCCCCTCCCAGAGACCCCAAAAATCCCAGTGGGGGATTTTGGGGATCCCTTTTCCCCCCCCCCATCCTTACCTGTGTCCAGGTATCCGCCCTCCTCCCGCGCTGCCGGCTCCGCTGGGGGCTGCGAGGAGAGGCAGGAAAAGTGGGAAAGGCAGGAAAAGTGGGAAAGGCAGGAAAAGCCCTGGAACACCTGGAATACCTGGGACACCCTCCTGCCACCAGCCCCAGGTGGATCCTTGGGCACTCCCGGGGATCCAGGGACAGCAAATCTGGGAATTGCAGAATCCCAGGCAGGAATTCCTTGCCAAGATCCCAGCCCAATCTCCCCTTTCCCTTGGGAAGCCATTCCCTGGCTCCTGTCCCTCCAACTCTTGTCCACTCTTTTTAGTCTCTATCCCTAAAATCCAACCATTCCCTTTTCCCCCCGTTTTTTCCCCTTTTTTTTCTCCTTTTTTCCTCCTTTTTTTTTTGGCCTTTCCCCCCTCTTTTTTCCCCATTTCTTTCCCTTTTTCCCTCTCCAGTTCTCCTGGAGCCCCGTTATGCCATACAAGGGGCTCCAAAGTTTCCCGGGAATTTTCCCTTCTCCACATGAACATTCCCAGCTCTCCCATCCTGGCTCCAGAATCCTGGAATGAGATGGGTGGGAAAGGGACCGGGAATCCCAACCCATTCCATGGCAGGGACAAATTCCATGATCCCAGCTGGATCCAATCCCAATGTCCAACCCAGCCTTGGGCATTGCCAGGGATCCAGGGATCCACAGCAAATCTGGGAATTGCAGAATCCCAGGCAGGAATTCCTTGCCAAGATCCCAGCCCAATCTCCCCTTTCCCTTGGGAAGCCATTCCCTGGCTCCTGTCCCTGCAGCCCTTGGCCCCAGTCCCTCTCCAGCTCTCCTGGAGCCCCTGCAGGGACTCTCAGCATTCCCGGGATTTTGCCCTTCTCCAGGGGAACATTCCCAGCTCTCCCAGCCTGGCTCCAGAATCCTGGAATGGTTTGTGTTGGGAGCGCCCTTAAATCCCATCCAGGGATTCCCTAATCCCGCGTTGCTGTGAACCCCAGTGTCCAACCTTTCCTGGGACACTTCCATTCCCTGGGAATTCCCCATTCCCGGGATTTCCTCACCTGCCCGGCCCCTTCCTTCCTCTGCCTCTGCCTCTCCTGGATTTTCTCCCGCAGGAGCTGCAGGAGCTGCTCGGCCATTCCCGGCCGGCTCCGCACCAGCTGCTGGATCATCTCCTCCGGGACGCGCAAATTCAGCTTACTCAGCACTTTCCTGAAATTTGGGATGGATGGAACAGCCCGGGGAGGTGACAGAGGAACATGGCGGGACACAGGGGGACCCGGGGGGTCACAGGGTGGACACGGGGGGGACACCAATCCCCACCCGCAGCACTCCGGGGTGGCTCTGTGGGCACACGGGGTGTGACAAAAGAGGGGGGACACCGCCCCCAGGCCTGGTGGGGACACTCTGGGGACACCCCGGGCGGTCACACGGGTCCCCCTACCTGTTGAGGTGGCCCCAGTTGGCGACTTTCTGCGCCGTGGAGCTCGTGGGCACAAAACTGTGCAGCTCCACCAGGGAGGGGAAGAAGAACTTCACCACCTCGGCCGCCAGCACTGCGGGGACAGCGGGGACACGCTGGGGGTGGCACCAGCGGGGACAGCCCGTCCCGGCCACCCCGCCGTGTCCCCCCCCGAGGCCAACCCCCGTCGCTGAAGTCGCGGGCGATGTTCCTGCGCGGCCGCGACAGCGGCACCGTGTCCAGCCAGCGGTACAGGGACACCAGCGACGTGTCCGGGCTCGGGCCCGGCCCCTCGGCCGCCATCAGGGCCCGGCCACAGCGTCGCTGCTGCCATGGTAACGGGGGCGGGGCTTAATGGGAGCGTCGTTGCTACCATGACAACGGGGGCGGGTCTTAATGGGAGCGTCTCGGTGCCATGGCAATGGGGGTGGGGATTCATGGGAGCGTCGCAGTGCCATGGCAACGGGGGCGGGGCTTAATCGGAGCGTCGCTGCTGCCATGGTAACGGCGCGGGGCCTCATGGGAGCGTCGCGGTGCCATGGCAATGGGGCGGGGCCTCATGAGAGCGTCTCGGTGCCATAGCAACGGGGGGCAGGACTTCATAGGAGCGTCGAGGTGCCATGGCAACGGGGCGGGGCCTAATGGGAGCATCGCTGCTGCCATGGCAACGGGGGCGGGGCTTAATGGGAGCATCGCTGCTGCCATGGCAACAGGGGCGGGGCTTCATGAGAGCGTGGAGGTACCATGGCAATGGGGGCGGGGCTTAGTGAGAGCATCACTGCTGCCATGGCAATGGGGCGGGGCTTAATGAGAGCATCGCTGCTGCCATGGCAACAGGGGCGGGGCTTCAGGGAGCATTTTGCTTCCATGGCAACGGTGGCATGGCTTAAAGGGATAATCCCATTGCCATGGCAATGGAGGCGGGGCTTATCAGAAGGGTCACAGTGCCATGGCAATGGGGGCAGAGCCTGCAGGGAGCATCCTATTGCCATGGAAACGGGGGATGGGATATGGGTACTGGGATGGGATAGGGACACCGGGGATGGGATATGGACACCAGGATGGGATATGGACACCATGGATTGGATATGGACACTGGGATGGGATATGGACACTGGGATCTGATATGGACACTGGGATGGGATGTGGACACCATGGATGGGATATGGACACTGAGATGGGATATGGACACCACGGATGGGATATGGACACCATGGATTGGATATGGACACCACGGGTGGGATATGGACACCAGAGTGGGATATGGACACTGGGATGGGATATGGACACCACAGATGGGATATGGACACTGGGGTGTGATATGGACACCATGGATGGGATATGGACACCATGGATGGGATATGGACACTGGGATGGGATAGGGACACTGGGGATGGGATATGGACACTGGGATGGGATATGGACACTGGGATCTGATATGGACACCATGGATGGGATATGGACACTGGGATCTGATATGGACACCATGGATGGGATATGGACACTGGGATGGAATATGGACACTGGGGTGGGATATGGACACCGTGGATGGGATATGGACACCATGGATTGGATATGGACACCACGGGTGGCATATGGACACCACGGATGGGATATGGACACTGGGGTGGGATATGGACACCGGGGATGGGATATGGACACCAGAGTGGGATATGGACACTGGGGTGGGATATGGACACTGGGGTGGGATATGGACACCATGGATGGGATATGGACACCAGAGTGGGATATGGACACCGTGGATGAGATATGGACACCATGGATGGGATATGGACACTGGGGTAGGATATGGACACCACGGATGGGATATGGACATCATAGATGGGATATGGACACCATGGATGGGATATGGACACCAGGATGGGATATGGACACCATGGATGGGATGTGGACATCATGGACGGGATATGGACACCGGAGATGGGATATGTACACTGGGATGGGCTATGGACACTGGGATTTGATATGGACACCACAGATGGGATATGGACACCAGAGTGGGATATGGACACTGGGATGGGATATGGACACTGGGACGGGATATGGACACCACAGATGGGATATGGACACTGGGGTAGGATATGGACACCATGGATGGGATCTGGACATCATGGATGGGATATGGACACCAGAGTGGGATATGGACACTGGGATGTGATATGGACACCAGGGGTGGGATATGGACAGTGGGATGGGATATGGATACTGGGATGGGATATGGACACTGGGATGGGATACAGACACCATGGAGGGGATATGGACACCGGGATGGGATATGGACACCATGGATGGGATATGGACACTGGGATGGGATATGGACACCATGGAGTGATATGGACATTGGGATGGGATATGGATGGACACCATGGAGGGATATGGACAGTGGGATCTGATATGGACACCATGGATGGGATATGGACACCATGGATGGGATATGGATACCAGGGGTGGGATATGGACACCAGGATGGGATATGGACACCATGGATGGGATATGGACACCAGAGGGGGATATGTACACCGTGGATGGGATATGGACACTGGGATGGGATATGGACATCAGGGGTGGGATATGGACACCAGGATGGGATATGGACACTGGGATGGGATATGGACACCAGAGTGGGATATGGACACCATGGATCGGATCTGGACACTGTGGATGGGATACGGACACCAGAGCGGGATATGGGCAGAACCACAACCCCAGGAGGTGACAGTGACACCCCCAGACCAGGGGTTGCTCCTTATGGGGGTGACACGGCCCCTCCAGCCGGGAGATCCGCCCTTCACCTGCACTTCCTGGGGGTTCTCAGCAGCCACCCCCTCCTTGTCCCTTCCCCCAGCCATGTCCCCACCCTGCTCAGGCCATGTCCCCAAAATCCCTCCTCAAACGCTCCCCGCTGCTCCTTCCCGCGCTTTAAGCCACGCCCCATCCAATGACCCCACCCCTTTAACCCATTCCCGCCTTCAATTGGCTGCATCTCCCGTCAATCATCTGGCCCCGCCCATCTTTTTTGCTCACTCATCGAGTGCTTCCGCATAATCTCTGGCTCCACCCTTCCCTCGCTTTTATTGGCTGAATCTCCCGCCAATCATCTCTTGGCCAATCAGCTGCCGCTTTTCTCTGCCCCCGCCCACCGCGCGCTCCCATTGGCTGATACCGCGTTTGTTTTGACTATAAATCTCATTTTGTCCGGCCCTTTGCTTTATTTTTTCCCACATTTTCCTCCTTTTCTTTCCTCTTTGTCAATTCCCTTTTTTCCACCCCCTTTTTTTCCCACTTTTATTTCCATTTCCTACCCTTTTTTCACCCCTCTTTCCCCATCCTTTTCAATTCTCCTTTTCCTCCTCTCCCCCATTTTTATTCCCTTTCCCCCTTTTTTTCCTCCTTTTAATTCATTTTCCCCATATTTCCCCTTTTTTAATTCTATTTTTTCTCCCCTTTCCCCCTTTTTATTCTTCATTTTCCCTGTATTTCCCCTTTTTAATTCTATTTTTTCTCCTCTTTTCCCCCTTTTTATTCTTTTTTTCACTGCCGGAAACCTCCAAAGCCAGAAAATCCTTTAAATCCCCTTTTTTGGGGCTTACCTTTTTTTTTTTTTGTTGAGGGGGGGGGGGGTTGTTGATTATTTGATTATTTATTATTTATTTATTATTATTATTATTATTTATTATTTATTATTATATTTATTTATTATTTATTATTATATTTATTATTTATTATTATTATTTATTTATTATTTGGGTTTGTTTTGGGGATTTTGGCTTTTTGGTGGTATTTTGGATTTTTGGAGGGGTTTTGTGCGTAGTTTGGATTTTTTTTGGGTTTTTTTTGGGTTTTTTTGAGGTAGTTTGAGGTTATTTCAGTTCGTTTTGAGTATTTTTTTGGGGTTTGGGGTTTTTCTGGGGGGTTGTGGATTTTTTAGGGGTTTTTTGGTATTTTTGGGGTGGTTTTGTTTTGTTTTTTTGGAGGGGTTGGGATTTTTTTGGGGTCTTTGGGGTTTTTTGGGGGGTTGGGTTGTTTTTGGGGGGTCATATTGACTCTTATTTGGGTTTTTTTCGGGTTTGGTTTTTTTGAGGGGATTGCTTTTGGATTTTTTTGGGTTTTTTTTCTGTATTTTGGGGGGTATTTTGGGGTTTATTTGGGGTTATTTTGATCTTATTCAGGTTTTCTGGGTATTTTATATTTTTTTGGTTTTTGGGTGTTTATTTTCGGTTATTTTGGATTTATTTGGGATTGTTTTGGGGTTTTTTTGGGGGGGATTATTTGAGGATTATTTTGGGATTATTTTGATTTATTCTGAGGGTTTTTGGGTTGCATTTTTTGGCCTTTTTTGTTCTTTAAAGCAATTTATTCTCTGCTCAGCCATGATTAATTCGAGGGGGACGTCCCCAAATGTCCCTGGGGGGGGGCTGGGGACCCGAAAATGGCCCCCGGGGGGGGATGGGACACTTTAATCAGGGAGGGATTTGGGGTGGGGGTGGGGAGGGTGACACCGCGATGGGGGACCTGGATTGGGGTTGGGGACAGCTTGGATTGGGATGATCCCACTGGATATGGGGGATGAGATCCCTAAATAGGGGGGTGATCCCTCTGGTTTTGGGGGATTGATCCCTCTGGTTTTGGGGGATGAGTTCCCTAAATAGGGGGAATGAGATCCCTAAATAGGGGGGATTGATCCCACTGGTTTTGGGGGATTGATCCCTCTGGATATGGGGGTGAGATCCCATGGGTTTTGGGGAATGATTCCGTTGGTTTTGGGGAATAATCCCACGGGATAAGGGAGATGAGATCCCTAAAAAAGGGGGAATGATCCCTCTGGATTGGTGAATTGATCCCTCTGGTTTTGGGGGATGATCCCTCTGGATTGGGGGGATTGATCCCTCTGGTTTTGGGGAATGGTCCCTCTGGATATGGAGATGAGATCCCATGGGTTTTGGGGAATGATTCCGTTGGTTTTGGGGAATAATCCCATGGGATAAGGGAGATGAGATCCCTAAATAAGGGGGGATGATCCCTCTGGATTGGTGAATTGATCCCTCTGGTTTTGGGGGATTAATCCCTCTGGATATGGGGATGAGATCCCGTTGGTTTTGGGGGATGATCCCACGGGATAAAGGGGATGAGATCCTTAAATAAGGCGGGGGTGATCCCTCTGGTTTTGGGGGATGAATTCCCTAAATAGGGGGAATGAGATCCCTAAATAGGGGGGATTGATCCCACTGGTTTTGGGGGATTGATCCCTCTGGATATGGGGGTGAGATCCCATGGGTTTTGGGGAATGATTCCGTTGGTTTTGGGGGATGATCCCATGGGATAAGGGGGATGAGATCCCTAAATAAGGGGGAATGATCCCTCTGGATTGGGGGATCGATCCCTCTGGTTCTGGGGGGATTGATCCCTCTGGTTTTGGGGAATGATCCCACTGAATATGGGGATAAGATCCCATTGGTTTTGGGGAATGATTCCGTTGGTTTTGAGGGATGATCCCATGGGATAAGGGAGATGAGATCCCTAAAAAAGGGGGAATGATCCCTCTGGATTGGTGAATTGATCCCTCTGGTTTTGGGGGATTAATCCCTCTGGATATGGGGATGAGATCCCGTTGGTTTTGGGGGATGATCCCACGGGATAAGGGGGATGAGATCCTTAAATAAGGCGGGGGTGATCCCTCTGGTTTTGGGGAATGATCCCTCTGGATATGGGGATGAGATCCCATGGGTTTTGGGGAATGATTCCGTTGGTTTTGGGGGATGATCCCATGGGATAAGGGGGATGACATCCCTAAATAAGGGGGAATGATCCCTCTGGATTGGGGGATCGATCCCTCTGGTTCTGGGGGGATTGATCCCTCTGGTTTTGGGGAATGATCCCACTGAATATGGGGATAAGATCCCATTGGTTTTGGGGAATGATTCCGTTGGTTTTGAGGGATGATCCCATGGGATAAGGGAGATGAGATCCCTAAAAAGGGGGGGATGATCCCTCTGGATTGGTGAATTGATCCCACTGGTTTTGGGGGATTGATCCCTCTGGTTTTGGGGGATTGATCCCTCTGGTTTTGGGGGATGATCCCTCTGGATTGGGGGATTGATCCCACTGGATATGAGGATGAGATCCCATTGGTTTTGGGGGATGATTCCATTGGTTTTGGGGAATAATCCCACGGGATAAGGGGGATGAGATACCTAAATAAGGGGGGGATTGATCCCACTGGTTTTGGGGGATGATCCCACTGGATATGGGGGATGAGACCCCTGGAATGATTCCATCAGTTTTGGGGGATTGATCCCACGGGATAAGGGGGATGAGATCCCTAAAAAAGGGGGGATGATCCCTCTGGATTGTGGGATTGATCCCTCTGGTTTTGGGGGATGATCCCTCTGGATTGGGGGATGATCCCTCTGGATATGGGGATGAGATCCCATTGGTTTTGGGGGATGATCCCACGGGATAAGGGGGATGAGATCCTTAAATAAGGGGGGATGATCCCTCTGGATTGGTGAATTGATCCCACTGGTTTTGGGGGATGAATTCCCTAAATAGGGGGAGTGAGATCCCTGAATAGGGGGCATGATCCCATTGGTTTTGGGGGATTGATCCCATGGGATAAGGGGGATGAGATCCCTAAATAAGGGGGGGATGATCCCTTTGGTTTTGGGGGATTGATCCCTCTGGTTTTGGGGGATTGATCCCTCTGGTTTTGGAGGATGATCCCATTGGTTTTGGGGGATTGATCCCTCTGGTATTGGGGATGAGATCCCTCTGATTTTGGGGAATAATCCCATTGGATATGGGGATGAGATCCCATTGGTTTTGGGGAATGATCCCTGTGGATGTGGGGTTGAACCCCCTGGATAGGGCGATCATCCCACAGGATTATTGGGGTCACACCACTGGTTTTAGGGGATGATCCCACTGGACAAGATCCCTAAATGGGGGGGTGATCCCTCTGGATAATGGGGATCATTCCATTGGATTGGGGGGGGTCAGACCCTTGGACAGGGGGAGATGAACTCTTTGGATAAGAGGGATCATCCCACTGATTTTTGGGGAACTGAACCTCCTGGATATGCATGGCATCATTCCATAGGATAAAATTGATCATCCCACTGATTTTTGGGGGATTAAATTTCCTGGATATCAGGGGAATCATCCCACAGGATGGGAAGGATCATCCCACAGGATGGGAAGGATCATCCCACAGGATAAGAGGGATTATCCCACAGGATAAGAGGGATTATCCCACAGGATGGAAGGGATCATCCCACTGCTTTGGGACGATCTGAGCCCCCTGGATCCGGGAATCCTTCGGGATCAGTGGGATCACCTCACTATTTCCAGAGTTTCCCAACCCCCTCCCTGGGGAGAGTTCTCTGGGGACCCCAAGGGGACACTGAGGGCACCCCGAGGGGACATCAGGGCACCCCGAGGGGTCATCAGGGCACCCCGAGGGGTCATCAGGGGACACCGAGGGGACATCAGGGGATCCCGAGGGAACACCGAGGGGACATCAGGGGACACTGAGGGGTCATCAGGGGACACCGAGGGGTCATCAGGGCACCCCGCGGGGACATCAGAGGATCCCGAGGGGACATCAGGGGACACCGAGGGGACATCAGGGCACCCCGCGGTGACATCAGGTGACATCAGGGGGCGCTGAGCTCCCTCTGGCACACCCAGGGGAAGCTGAAGTTGCAGTTGTGGTCGTTCCAGAGCCCCGCGCCCACCGGGTGGATCTGGGCGCAGCTCTCCCCTCCCCAGCGGCCGTGGTCGGTGCTGTCCGGCTGGCCCGGAGCCCAGAAACTGCCCGGAACCGCGTTGGGGACAGCGCTCAGCGCTCGGGGACAGCGCTGTCCCCAGGTGTCCCCCGCTGTCCCCACCCCGCTCACCTGTGCTCCGGGGAATAGGGGGTCCCGTCCGCCCAGCGCCAGGAGCCCCCCGGGCCCGTGGCCGCCAGCCCGATCCAGTAGGTGCCACCACGGGCCTCGCGGGCCAGGTAGGCCTGGGGACAGGGGAGGGGACACGGGGACAGGTGAGGGGACATGGGGACAGGTGAGGGGACAGGGGGACATGGGGACACAGGGACAGGTGAGGGGACATGGGGACAGGTGAGAGGACATAGGGACAGGTGAAGGGATATGGGGACAGGTGAGGAGATATGGTGACAGGTGAGGGGACATGGGGACACGGGGACAGGTGAGGGGACAGGGGAGAGGGGACATGGGGACAGGGGAGGGGACATGGGGACATGGGGACACAGGGACAGGTGAGGGGACATGGGGACAAGGGAGGGGACATGGGGACACGGGGACATGGGGACATGGTGACATGGGGACAGGTGAGGGGACATAGGGACACGGGGACAGGTGAGGGGACATGGGGACAAGGGAGGGGACATGGGGACAGGTGAGGGGATATGGGGACACAGGGACAGGTGAGGGGACATGGGGACAGGGGAGAGGACATGAGGACAGGTGAGGGGACATGGGGACAGGTGAGAGGGGACATGGGGACAGGTGAGGGGACATGGGGACATGGGGACACGGGGACAGGTGAGGGGACATGGGGACAGGTGAGAGGGGACCTGGGGACAGGGGAGGGGACACGGGCACAGATGAGAGGGGTCACCGGGTTAGGGGAGGGGGGACACAGGCACAGGGGAGGGGAGAGGGGACAGGTGAGGGGACACCGGGACCTGGGGACAGGTGAGAGGGGACATGGGGACACGGGGACAGGTGAGGGGACATGGGGAGGGAGGGGCAGGAGGATGTGCAGGTAGGAGGGGGCGGGGGACAAAGGTTGGGGACAATCATGGGCAGGTAAAGGAGCACAGGCCGGGGTTGGGGACAGGGGCTGTGAGCAGAACTCGGGGACAGGATTTGGGGACAAGATTTAGGGACAGGACAGGATTTGGGGACAGGACAGGAGCTGTGAGCAGGATTTGAGGACAAGATTTAGGGACAGGACAGGATTTGGGGACAGGGGCCATTCATGGGATTTGGGGACAGGATTTGGGGGCAGGAGAGGATCTGGGGATGGGGGCTGCGCACAGGATTTGGGGTCAGGATTTGGGGACTGGATTTGGGGTCAGGATATGGGGACAGGGGCTGTGCACAGGATTTGGGGTCAGGATTTGGGGACAGGATTTGGGGTCAGGATTTGGGGTCAGGGGCTGTGCACAGGAGTTGGGGACAGGATTTGGGGTCAGGACAGGATTTGGGGACAGGGCAGGATTTGGGGACAGGGGCTGTGCAAAGGATTTGGGGTCAGGATTTGGGGACAGGACAGGATTTGGGGTCAGGATATGGGGACAGGGGCTGTGCACAGGATTTGGGGTCAGGATTTGGGGACAGGATTTGGGGTCAGGATTTGGGGTCAGGGGCTGTGCACAGGAGTTGGGGACAGGATTTGGGGTCAGGACAGGATTTGGGGACAGGGCAGGATTTGGGGACAGGGGCTGTGCAAAGGATTTGGGGTCAGGATTTGGGGCCAGGCCCATAAAGGTGCTCAGGCAGTCGCTGCTCAGGAGGGAGGGGACAGGACAGGACAGGACAGGAGTGGCCGTGGCTGTCCCCAGCCTCACCTGCTCCTCGGCGCTGGTGACAGAGGCCAGGTGCGCGTGTGTCACCGCGCAGGCGGCCTCGGCCGCGGCCCAGGGCTGCCGCTGGCCCGAGAACAGGTAAATCTTACCCCGGTGGTAGCGCCAGCCCAGCGCCAGCCCCTGCAGCCACCGGCCTGCGTGGGGACACGGGACACCCCTGTCACTGCCTTTGTCACCTCCCTGAGCCCAGCACCCGGCCACACCCCTGTCACACCCCATGTCACCGCCTTGGTCACCTCCCTGAGCCCGGCACCATGTCACACCCCCTTGTCACCCTCTTGTCCCACCCCCCTTGTCACACCCCTGTCACCGCCTTTGTCACCTCCCTGAGCCCAGCACCCGGCCACACCCCTGTCACACCGCATGTCACCGCCTTTGTCACCTCCCTGAGCCCGGCACCATGTCACACCCCCTTGTCACCCTCTTGTCCCACCCCCCTTGTCACACCCCTGTCACTGCCTTTGTCACCTCCCTGAGCCCGGCACCGTGTCACACCCCCCTGCCACACCCCTGCCACACCCCTGCCACACTCCCTTGTCACACCCCCCCTTGTCACACCCCATGTCACCGCCTTTGTCACCTCCCTGAGCCCGGCACCGTGTCACACCCCCCTGCCACACCCCTGCCACACCCCTGCCACACCCCTGCCACACTCCCTTGTCACACCCCCCATTGTCACACCCGTGTCACCTCCCCGTGTCACCCACCGAGCCGGTCCTGCCGCCGCTGCGCCGCTGAGGGGCTGTCACCTGTGGGGACACGGGGACACGGACAAGGGTTGGGGACAGGGACAAGGAACAGGGATTGGGGACAGGGGATGGGAACAGGGTTTGGGGACAGGGACAAGGGACAGCAGGTAAGGACAGGAACAGGATATGGGGACAGCGTAGGGACAGGGACTGTGGGCTGGGGACAATTTGGGGACAGGGACTGCGGGCAGGGGCTGTGCACAGGATTTGGGGACAGGACAGGATTTGGGGACAGGCCAGGAGCTGTGTACAGGATTTGGGGACAGGCCAGGAGCTGGGGACATGCCAGGATTTGGGGACAGGACAGGATTTGGGGACAGGACAGGATTTGGGGACGGGACAGGAGCTGGGGACAGGACAGGATTTGGGACAGGACAGGCCAGGATTTGGGGACAGGACAGGATTTGGGGACAGGAGCTGTGCCCGAGGCCAGTGGGTGCAGAACGGGGGCTGCAGGCAGGGTCTGGGGACAGGGACCGGTGACAGGTTGGGGACAGGGCCAGTGCCGGGGGTCCCTCACCGTCACTGTCGGGTCCCAGGGGGTCGGTGGCCGCTGCCAGCTCCGCCCGCGCCGCCCGCAGCTCCCCCCGGCCCTGCACGTCTTGGGGAGGGGACAGGGCCGTGACAGAACCCCCGACCCTGTCCGTGTCACTGTCCCCTCCTCACCCTGTCCGTGTCACTGTCCCCTCCTCACCCTGCCCATGTCACTGTCCCCTCCTCACCCTGTCCCCTCCTGACCCTGTCCGGGGGTCACTGTCCCCTCCTCACTCTGCCTGTGTCACTGTCCCCTCCTGACCCTGCTCATGTCACTGTCCCTTCCTGACCCTGCCCGTGTCCCTGTCCCTTCCTCACCCTGTCCAGGGGTCACCGTCCCCTCCTGACCCTGTCCGGGGGTCCCTGTCCCCTCCTGACCCTGCCCATGTCACTGTCCCCTCCTCACCCTGTCCCCTCCTGACCCTGTCCGGGGGTCCCTGTCCCCTCCTGACCCTGCCCGTGTCCCTGTCCCCTCCTGACCCTGTCCGAGATCCCTGCCCCGTGCCCGGGGACCCCCGACCACTCCCCGCCCGTTCCCGGAGCCCCCTGCCCGCTCCATTCCCAGCCCCCTCCCCATCCCGCTCCCGGCTCCCAGACCATTCCCAGCCCCCTCCCCACTTCCCGTCTCTCTCCCCAACCCCCTCCCCACTCCCAGCTCCTTTCCCAGCCCCTCCCCCGCCCTTTCCCAGCTCACTCCCAAGCCCCCAGCCCCTCTCCTGCCCACGCCCACTCCCATTCCCACCCCCTCCCCAGTTCCTCTCCCAGCTCCCTGCCCTTTCCCAAACCCCAATCCCACTCCCAGCCCCTTCCCAGCCCCTTTCCCAAACCCTAATCCCACTCCCAGCCCCTTCCCAGCCCCTTTCCCAAACCCTAATCCCACTCCCAGCCCCTTCCCAGCCCCTTTCCCAAACCCTAATCCCACTCCCATCCCATTTCCCAAACCCCAATCCCACTCCCAGCCCCTTTCCCAAACCCCAATCCCACTTCCAGCCCATTTCCCAAACCCCAATCCCACCCCCAGCCCTTTCCTAACCCCTCCCAAGCCCCCAGCCCCACTCCCAGTTATTCTCCCAAACCTCAATCCCACTCCCAACCCCTCTCCAACTCCACCCAAGCCCCCAGCCCCACTCCAGCCCCACTCCAGCCCCACTCCCATCCCCTTTCCCAACCCCTCCCAAGCCCCCAGTCCTACTCCCAGCCCCTCTTCCAGTCATTCTCCCAAGCCCCCAGCTCCACTCCCATCCCTTTTCCCAACCCCTCCCCAAACCCCAATCCCACTCCCAACCCCTCCCAAGCCCCCAGCCCCACTCCCAGTTATTCTCCCAAACCCAAATCCCACTCCCAGCCCCCTTTCCCAAACCCCAATCCCACTCCCAGCCCCTTCCCATCCCCTTTCCCAAACCCTAACACAATCCCAATCACACTCCCAGGCCCTTTCCCAAATCCCAGCCCCTTTCCCAAACCCCAATCCCACTCCCAACCCCTTTCCCAAACCTCAATCCCACTTCCAGCCCTTTCCTAACCCCTCCCAAGCCCTCAGCCCCACTCCCATCCCCTTTCCCAACCCCTCCCCAAAACCCAATCCCACTCCCAACCCCTCCCAAGCCCCAATACCACTCCCATCCCTTTTCCCAACCCCTCCCCAAACTCCAATCCCTCTCCCAACCCCTCTCCAACCCCTCCCAAACCCGCCAGCCCCACTCCCATCCCTTTTCCCAACCCCTCCCAAACCCCCAATCCTCCCCCCAATCCCTTTTCCCAACCCCTCTCCCCCTCCGTGACCCTTCCAGCCCCTCTTCCACCCCTTCCCCATCCCTGTCCCCGCCGCTGTCGCCGCTGTCGCCACTCACAGAGGGTGCCCAGCGCCGCCAGCGCCACCGCCAGCAGCAGCAGCGCGGCCGTGCCCAGCGCCCGGCGACACCCGGGACACCGCGGGGACCGCGCCGGTGGCGGCGGCAGGGCCGGCCGGGGGTCCCCGGGGGCCCGGGGGGGCGGGTACCGGATCTCCAGGGTCTCGTACAGGTCGGGGCTGTCGGGCATGGCCTTGGGGACACGTCGGGGACAAGGACGGTGGTGCCTCCGCTTCCTGCCCCGTGCCAGCCGGGGAAGAGGAACCCCGCTGGTGCCACCCGCCCGGCGTCACGCGTGTCCCCACGCCCCCAGGGGACAGCCAGCCCGACCTGGAGACGCGCAGGGGTGAAGGGAGTGTCCCTGTCCCCATCCTTGTCCCTGACTCTGTGTGTGATCCTCACCCTGTCACTGGTCCCTGTCCTTGTGTCTGTCCCTCTGTGTTCCCGCTCCTGTCCCCATCCTTGTCCCTGACTCTGTCCTTCATCCTGTCACTGAATTTGTCCCTGTCCCTATCCTTGTCCCTGACTCTATCCCTGTCCCCACCCCTGTCCCTGATCCTGTCCCCATCCTGGTCCCTGACTCTCTCTGTCCCCACCACTGAACTTGTCCCTGATCCTGACCCTCCCTGTCCCTGATCCTGTCCCCGATCTTGTCCCAGTCCCCAGTCCCGATCCTGTCACTGGACAGCTCCCTGTGTGTCCCTGACCTTGTCCCCATCCTTGTCCCTCTGTCCTTGATCCTGTCGCTGAACCTGTCCCTGTCCCTGACTCTGTCCCTGATTCTGTCCCTGTCCCCTCTCCTGTCCCCATCCTGGTCCCTGACTCTCTGTCCCCATCCCTGTCCCTGTCCCCATCCCTGTCCCTGACTGTCTGTCCCTGTCCCTGACTCTGTCCCTGATTCTGTCCCTGTCCCCTCTCCTGTCCCCATCCTGGTCCCTGACTCCCTGTCCCCATCCCTGTCCCTGTCCCCATCCCTGTCCCTGACTCTGTCCCTGATACTGTCCCTGTCCCTGACTCCCTGTCCCCGTTCCCTGTCCCTGTCCCCATCCCTGTCCCTGTCCCCATCCCTGTCCCTGACTCTCTGTCCCTGCCACTGAACTTGTCCCTGGCTCTGTCCCTGATCTTGACCCTCCCTGTCCCCAGTCCTGTCTCTGATCTTGTCCCCATCCTTGTCCCTGTCCCCAGTCCTGATCCTGTCACTGGACTGGTCCCTGGCTCTGCCCCCGATCCTGTCCCCATCCCTGTCCCTGTGTCCCACAGACTCGTCCCTGTCCCTATTCCTGACCTTGTCCCAGTCCCTTTGTACCCAGCTCCATCCCTATATCCCTGTATCCCTATATCCCTGTGTCCCTATATCCCTATATCCCTGTATCCTTGTATCCCTATATCCCTGAATCCCTATATCGTTGTGTCCCTATATCCCTGAATCCCTGTACCCCTGAATCCCTGTACCCCTGAATCCCTGTACCCCTGAATCCCTGTGTCCCTGTGTCCCTGTATCCCTGTGTCCCTGTATCCCTGTGTCCCGATATCCCTGTGTCCCTATATCCCTGAATCCCTGTATCCCTGTGTCCCTGTATCCCTATATCCCTGTGCCCCTATATCCCTGTGTCCCCGTATCCCCGAATCCCTATATCCCTGAATCCCTGTATTCCTGTGCCCCTATATCCCTGAATCTCTATATCCCTGTGTCCCTGTACCCCTGAATCCCTATATCCCTGAATCCCTGTACCCCTGAATCCCTATACCCCTGAATCCCTATATCCCTGAATCCCTGTATCCCTGTGTCCCGATATCCCTGTGTCCCTGTATCCCTGTGTCCCGATATCCCTGTGTCCCTGAATCCCTGTGTCCCTGTATCCCTGTGTCCCGATATCCCTGTGTCCCTGTATCCCCAAATCCCTATATCCCTGAATCCCTGTATTCCTGTGCTCCTGTATCCCCGTGTCCCTGTATCCCTGAATCCCTGAATCCCTGTGTCCCTGAATCCCTGAATCCCTGTATCCCTGAATCCCTGAATCCCTGTGTCCCTGTGTCCCTATATCCCATCCCTATATCCCAGTCCCCACAGTTCCACCCCAAGCCCCCTCTACCCCAATTCGCTTCTCCCACCCTCAGACCCCGAAATCCCAGGGAAACCCCGGAATCCCAGTGGGATCCAACTCCCCCATCCCAACCCTACCCCTGGGAGGGTCCCTCCGGCTTCTCCTGGAATCCCAGGATTCCTCAAATCCCATCAATCCCATTCCCAGGTGGCTCCAAGCCCCGTCCAACCTGACCTCGGACACTTCCAGGGATGAGGAATCCGTGTGGCAAACCCAAATTCCTTGGAATTTTTGGGGTGCTGACCTCATCCTGCTCCTCTCTTTTCTCCTTCGGCTTCCCGCTCCTCAAGAAGGTTGGGAATCCCTGGAATGGGCTCTCCCAAGGGAACATTCCGGCGGCCACACTGATCCCACGGGAATTCCGGGATCGTTGGAATGAGGCTTTTAATCAACCCCATAATCCCAGAGTGGTTCCTGTTGGGAAAAAAAAAACCCAAAACCACAATTCCGGGCTGGAACTCTCGGATTTTTTACCTTCCCACATGGAATTTCCCATGGATTCAGCTCCTTCTGGATCCAGGGGAGCCTCGGGGGGTGTTGGTGACAGCCGGGGGGTGACTCAGGCCGGACGTTCCCCAATATCCGCGGGAATGGGGAAGGAAACGGGAATTGCGCAAAGCGGGGGGATGGGGACGGGGTGACAGGGACGGGATTTCCCGGGAGGGGACGGATCCGGTGGGATCAGCCTGGGTGTTCCCAGGGGACCCCGAATCCCAAATACCCCAGCCTGGGGAGGATTCACCCAGTTTGGGGTGAATTTTGCCATTTTTGGATGAATTTTCCCATTTTTGAGGTGAATTTTCCCCTTTTTGGGATGAATGTTCCCATTTTTGGGGTGAATTTTCCCAGTTTGGATGAATTTTCCTATTTTTTGGATGAATTTTCCCATTTTTAAGGGGAATTTTCCCATTTTTGGATGAATGTTCCCAGTTTGGGGTGAATTTTCCCATTTTTTAATAAATGTTCCCATTTTTGGGGTGAATTTTCCCAATTGTGGATGCATTTTCCTATTTTTTGGGTGAATTTTCCCAGTTTGGGATAAATTTTCCCGATTTTGGGGTGAATTTTCCAATTTTTGGATGAATTTTCCCATTTTTTGATGCATTTTCCCATTTCTGGGGTGAATTTTCCCAGTTTAGGATGAATTTTCCCAGTTTTGGGGTGACCTGACCCAGTTTGGGGTGACTGGATCAATTTTTGGGGTGAATTCGTCCAGTTTTTTGGTGACTGGATCCAGGTTTGGGGTGAATTTTCCCAGTTTTGGGGTGCCTGGACCCAGTTTGGGGTGACTGGATCCAATTTTGGGATGAATTTTCCCAGTTTAGGGGGAATTTTCCCAGTTTTGTGGTGTCAGTGCCCAGTTTGGGATGAGTTCACCCAGTTTTGGGGTGAATTTGGCCAGACTGGGTTGACTGGAACCGTTTTTGGGGTGAATTCTCCCATTTTTGGGCTGACTGCTCCCATTTTGGGATATCAGTGTCCATTTCTGGGGTGACTTCTCCCAGTTTTGGGGCGTCTGTTCCCAGTTTGGGGGGTTTCAATGTTTCTTTTTGGGGTGTCAGTGCCTATTTTTTGGGGTTTCAGCGCCGAGATTGGGGTGAATTTGCTCAGTTTGGGGTTTCTGTGCCCATTTTGGGGTGAATTCTCACATTTTTGGGCTGGCAATTTACAGTGCTTGGGATTTCTGTGTTCACTTTGGGGTTTCTGTGCCAAATTTGGGGTGAATTCTCCCATTATTGGGCTGGCAGCTCCCAGGGTTTGGGGTTTCTGTGCTCACTTTGGGGTTTCTGTGCCCATTTTGGGGTTTCTGTGCCCATTTTGTTGTAAATTCTCCCATTTTTGGGCTGGCACCTCACAGTCTTTGGGGTTTTTTGTGCCTACTTTGGGGTTTCTGTGCCCATTTTGGGGTTTCTGTGCCCATTTTGGGGTTTCTGTGCCCATTTTGGGGTGAATTCTCCCATTTTTGGCCTGGTACCTCACAGTGTTTGAGGTTTCTGTGCCCATTTTGGGCTTTCTGTGCCCATTTTGGGGTTTCTGTGCCAATTTTGGGGTGAATTCTCCCATTTTTGGTCTGGCACCTCCCAGGGTTTGGGTTTTCGGTGCCTATTTGGGGTTTCTGTGCCCATTTTGGGGTTTCTGTGCCCATTTTCGGGTGAATTGTCCCATTTTTGGGCTGGCACCTCCCAGGGTTTGGGGTTTCTGCGCCCATTTTGGGGTTTCTGTGCCCATTTTGGGGTGAATTCTCCCATTTTTGGGCTGGCACCTCACAGTCTTTGGGGTTTCCATGCCCATTTTGGGGTTTCTGTGTTCATTTGGGGGTTTCGGTGCCCATTTTGGGGTGAATTCTCCCATTTTTTGGGCTGGCACCTCCCAGGGCTTGGGGTTTCTGTGCCCATTTTGGGGTAAATTTTCCCATTTTTGGGATGGCACCTCACAGTTTTTGGGGTTTCTGTGCCAAATTTGGGGTTTCTGTGCCCATTTTGGGGTCGCCCCTGCGCGTCCCCTGCCCTCACCCAACGCGACCGCCGCCGGACTCTGACGTCACAGCGGGTGTGACATTGACGTCACCGCGTGGGCGTGGCCCTGACGTCACCAGGCTCACGGGGCGCCCCCTACCGGGCCACCTGGGCAATGGCGGGGGGGTCCCCGCGGTCCCCCGGAGGTGACAGGGGACAGCGGAGGGTGGCATTGTCCCCTGGCCCCGCGGGGGGTTTTGGGGTGGCCCTGGGAATGTGGGAAAGGAGCCCCCACCCCATTCCCCATGGGAATCCCGTGGGATAAAGCCGGTCCCCCCACAGTGACCCCAAATCCTTCCCCCAGAGGCATTTGGGGTCCCCTGGTGTCCCCCCTGGTCCTGCTGTCCCCATTTGGGGTCCTGTAGGGCGCAGATCCCAAAGGAGCCCGTCCCGGGGATCCCGGCTGGAATGGGAATGGGGATGGGGAGAGGGAACACACCGGGATCAGCGCGGGGAGGGGGACAGTCCTGGGGGAGGGACGGATGGACACTGGGATGGACAAACGGACACTGGGATGGACCAATGGACATTGGAATGGACACTGGAATGGACACTGGGATGGACAAATGGACACTGGGATGGACGCATGGACACTGGGATGGACAAATGGACATTGGAATGGACAAATGGACACTGGGGTGGACACTGGGATGGACACTGGGATGAACACTGGGATGGACAAATGGACACTGGGATGGACGAAGGGAGGGATGGACACTGGGATGGAGGGATGGATGCTAGGACAGAGAGATGGACAGGGTCATGGATGGATGGATGATGGATGGATGATGGATGGATGATGGATGGATGATGGATGATGGATGGATGATGGATGGATGATGGATGGATGATGGATGATGGATGATGGATGATGGATGGATGATGGATGGATGATGGATGATGGATGATGGATGGATGATGGATGATGGATGATGGATGATGGATGGATGGATGATGGATGGATGATGGATGATGGATGGATGATGGATGATGGATGATGGATGGATGATGGATGATGGATGATGGATGGATGGATGGATGATGGATGATGGATGATGGATGATGGATGATGGATGGATGATGGATGATGGATGATGGATGATGGATGATGGATGATGGATGATGGATGGATGGATGATGGATGGATGATGGATGATGGATGATGGATGATGGATGATGGATGATGGATGATGGATGATGGATGGATGATGGATGATGGATGATGGATGATGGATGGATGATGGATGGATGGGTGATGGATGGATGGATGATGGATGGATGGATGATGGATGGATGATGGATGATGGATGATGGATGATGGATGGATGGATGGATGATGGATGGATGATGGATGATGGATGGATGATGGATGATGGATGATGGATGGATGATGGATGATGGATGGATGATGGATGATGGATGATGGATGATGGATGGATGGATGGATGATGGATGGATGATGGATGATGGATGGATGGATGGATGATGGATGGATGATGGATGGATGATGGATGGATGATGGATGGATGGATGATGGATGGATGATGGATGGATGGATGATGGATGATGGATGATGGATGATGGATGGATGATGGATGATGGATGATGGATGGATGGATGATGGATGATGGATGGATGGATGATTGATGGATGATGGATGGATGATGGATGATGGATGATGGATGATGGATGGATGGATGATGGATGATGGATGATGGATGGATGATGGATGATGGATGATGGATGATGGATGGATGGATGATGGATGGATGATGGATGATGGATGATGGATGATGGATGATGGATGATGGATGATGGATGGATGGATGATGGATGATGGATGATGGATGGATGATGGATGATGGATGATGGATGATGGATGGATGATGGATGGATGGGTGATGGATGGATGGATGATGGATGGATGGATGATGGATGGATGATGGATGGATGGGTGATGGATGGATGGACAGATGGACAGATGATGGATGGTGAGATCAGTGCAGCTGTTGCTGGATGGGCACCAGGATGGACAAGATCATGATGGCATCTCATCCACCATCTTCATCAGATGGACAGGGACATGGATGGATGGGGATGTGCACAGGTGGATAGTGGGATGGATAGGGACATGGATGGATGGACACTGGGATGGACACTGGGATGGACATGGGGATGGTACAGATGGATGGGAGATGGGCAGAGTCATGGATGGATGGATGGACAGACACTGGAATGGATGGAGACATGGACAGATGGACACCGGGATGGATGGATGGACATGGGGATGGACAAGAACATGGACACCCAAGGTGGACACTGGGATGGATGGGGATGTGTGCAGATGGATGCTGAGATGGACACCAAGGATGGATGGACACAGGGATGGACACAGGGATAGACACAGGGATGGATGGACAGAAGGATGGACAGAGGGATGGACACAAGGATGGATGGACACAGGGATGGACCTAGGGATGGATGGACACAGGGATGGACAGAGGGATGGACACAGGGATGGATGGACAGAGGGATGGACACAGGGATGGATGGACACAGGGATGGACACAAGGATGGACATGGGGATGGGCACAGGGATGGATGGGCACAGGGATGGATGGACAGAGGGATGGATGGACAGAGGGATGGATGGACACAGGGATGGACACAAGGATGGATGGACACAAGGATGGATGGACACAGGGATGGATGGACACAGGGATGGACACAGGGATGGACATGGGGATGGACACAGGGATGGATGGACACAGGGATGGATGGACAGAGGGATGGACACGGGGATGGATGGACACAAGGATGGACAGAGGGCTGCTGGGATGGACGGGGACATGGACAGATGGAACCCCTGGGACCTATTTGGGGCCACCCCGGGGTGTCCCTGGGGATTCAGAGAGGTGTCCCCGGGATACCCTGGGAGCGGTTTAGGGTCACCCTGGGGTGTCCCTGGGACCAGCTCGGGGTCACCCCAGGGACACATTGGGGTCACTTTGGGGTACCCTTGGCACCCGTTTGGGGCCTCTCCTGGGTGTCCCTGTGGCTCCAGTGGGATCTCCCTTGGCTTGTGTCCAGAACCTCTTTGGGGTCATCCCAAAGTGTCCCTGGGCCTCTTTGGGGTCACACCAGAGTGTCCCTGGGGCTGGTTTGGGGTCACTTTGTGCCACCCCTGGTCCCCGTTTGGGGTCACCCCGGGGGACACATTGGGGTCACTTTGTGCCATCCCCAGCCCCCGTTTGGGGTCACCCCGAGGTGTCTCGGGGGACACATTGGGCTCACTTTGTGCCACCCCTGGTCCCCATTTGGGGTGACCCCGGGGGACACATTGGGGTCACTTTGTGCCACCCCTGGTCCCCGTTTGGGGTGACCCCAGGGGACACATTGGGGTCACTTTGTGCCACCCCTGGTCCCCGTTCAGGGTCACCCCGGTGGACACATTGGGGTCACTTTGTGCCACCCCTGACCCCCATTTGGTGTCACCCCAGGGAGTCTCGGGGGACACACTGGGGTCACTTTGTGCCACCCCTGGTCCCTGCTTGGGGTCACCCCGGGGGACACATTGGGGTCACTTTGTGCCACCCCTGGTCCCCGTTCAGGGTCACCCCGGTGGACACATTGGTGTCACTTTGTGCCACCCCTGGTCCCCGTTTGGGGTGACCCCGGGGGACACATTGGGGTCACTTTGTGCCATCCCCGGCCCCCGTTTGGGGTCACCCCGAGGTGTCCTGGGGGACACATTGGGGTCACTTTGTGCCACCCCCGGCCCCCGTTTGGGGTCACCCCGAGGTGTCTCGGGGGACACATTGGGGTCACTTTGTGCCACCCCTGGTCCCCGTTTGGGGTCACCCCGAGGTGTCCCGGGGGACACATTGGGGTCACTTCCCGCTACCCCCGGGCCCCATTTGGGATTTCCCCGGGGTCTCTCCGTGGCCTGGGGGGGTCACTCCCGGGGGTCTGTCCCGGGGGTCTCCCCTCGGGGTGCCCGGCGCCCCCCGCGCGGCGCGGGGAGGGACCGCTCCTCCCCGGAATGATGTCAGCCTGGCCGGCCGCGGCCCCCGCCTCCCCCGGCGGCTCCGGCCCTGCCTCCCCGGGGAGGCGGCGGCGGCGGCGGCGGCGGTGCCGGGATGGCCCGGGCCGGTGGGGCGGCGGCGGGGCGGCGGCAGCGGGCGCTGCTGCTGCTCATGGTGCTGCTGCCCGAGCCCAGCCGCCGGGGCCGGCCCGGGGGGAGGCGGAGGCGGCGGGGAGAGGGCGGTGATGGCGTTCCCGGGACCCCCGGGCCGCCCCCCGGCCGCCCGCTGCTGCTGCTGCTGCCGCTGCCGCCGCCGCCGCCGCTGCCTCCGCCCCGCGCCGCCGCCGCCGCCGCCCGCCCGGTAACGGAACCGAGCTCCCGCCCCCGGCCGGGCCCCCCCGGCCGCCCGCACTCCTCCCCTGCGCCTCGGCCCTCCCTCCCCGCCTGCCTCCCTGCGAGCCTCCATCCCTCCGAGCCTCCCTCCATCCCTCCACTCCTCCTCCTCCTCGCCTCGCTCCATCCCTCCCCGCGCCGCGCTCCATCCCTCCACTCCTCCTCCTGCGAGCCTTCCTCCAGCCCTCCTCTCCCTCCTTCCATCCCTCCACTCCTCCTCCATCCCTCCCTCCAGCCCTCCTCTCCCTCCCTCCATCCTTCTACTCCTCCTCCGGGCCTCCCTCCATCCCTCCCTCCGGTGCCGCGCTCCATCCCTCCACTCCTCCTCCGAGCCTCCCTCCATCCCTCCCTCTTCTCCCTCTAAGCCTTCCTCCCTCCCTCCTTCCTCCCCATCCCTCCCTCCACCCCTCCCTCCACCCCTCCCTCCCTCCCTCCCTCCCTCCCTCTCCCCCCGCGCCGCCCCCCGCCCCTTCCCCTCCCCTCACTTGGCTCCGGGGCTCCTCCAGCTCCAACTTCCCGGGCTCTGCCCCCTCCCGCCCCCTCCTCCCTCCCCACAACCCCCTCCCTCCCCCGGAGCCTCCCCCTCCTTCTCCCCCTCCCTCCCTCTCTCCCTCCCTCCCTCCGCAGATGCCGCTTCCCCGGCGGCCGGGACGGCGGCCCCCGGCACCTGCCCGGTGCTGAGCCCGGGGCTGGGGGGGGGTCGGGGGGGTTCCGGGGGGGGTCCCCCTGAGCCCCCCGGTCATGTTCTCGGTGCAGGAGGCGCTGCCCCGGGGGGGGGTCCCCATGAAGGAGGAGCCGCTGAGCGCGGGGCTCCCCGCCGGCCGCTGGCTGCAGGGCACCGGCATCCTGGACGCCAGCACGGCGGCGCAGAGGTAAGGGGACAGCCCGGGGACAGCTTGGGGACAGCCTGGGGACAGCTCGGGGACAGCCTGGGGATAGCCTGGGGACAGCCCGGGGAGAGCCCCGCAGCTCCGGGGGCTCCGGGATGGATGCAACCCGATCTCCGTGGGGCATCCCGGGCTCCGCGGGGCATCCCGAGGTCGGCGGGTATCCCGGGCTGCACGGGAATTCCGGGGGCTGGAGGTGTCCCGGAGGATGTGGTCATCCCGGGTTTCACGGGAATTCTGAGGGCACTGGGCATTCCAGGGGTTGGGGGTATTCCAGAGGCTGCGGGCATTCCCGGTTTTCCTGGGCATCCTGGGGCATTCCAGGGCTCTGGACATGCTGGGCTTCTCGGGTCTCCCAGCTTCCCTGGGCATTCCAGGGGCTGTGGGTATCCCGGGGATGTGGATGTGCCGGGTTCTGTGGGCATCCCAAATTCCATGGGCATCCACAGATATCCCAAATTCCGCAGGCACCCCCCCCAGGCTCCACAGATATCCCAAATTCCGCAGCCCTCCCGGGCACTGCGGGCATTCCAGGGGCTGTGGGCATCCTGGGATTTGGGAGTGTCCCGGGATCCACGGACATTCCTGGTTCCGTGGGCATTCCTGGTTCCCTGGGCATCCCAGGATATGCTCCCCCCGCTTTTTTCCTGGCATTCCTTGGGCCTCTGGATATCCCTATCCCGGTGCCCCGGGCATCCCCATGGATTTCAGCTGCCAGGAGTTTGTGCCAACGGGAATGGGATCTGTGCCCATTCCCTGTCTTTTCCAGGGGGCTCAGATCCCATTCCCGGCTTTCTCCAGGGGGCTCAGATCCCATTCCTTGTCCTCCTGGGGGGCTCAGATCCCATTCCTGGCTTTCTCCAGGGGGCTCAGATCCCATTCCCGGCTTTCTCCAGGGGGCTCAGATCCCATTCCCTGTATTCCCAGAGGACTCAGAGCTCACCGGATCCCATTCCCTGCTTTTCTCTGGGACTCAAATCCCATTCCCTGCCTTTTCCAGGGGGCTCAAATCCCATTCCTTGCCCTCCTGGGGGGCTCAGGTCCCATTCCCTGCATTCCCAGAGGGCTCAGAGCTCTCCGGATCCCATTCCCTGCTTTTCTCTGGGACTCAAATCCCATTCCCTGCCCTCTCCAGGGGCCTCAGTGTCCCCTGTCTCTCCCTCCTGGGGTCAGTGCCACCCCTGTCCCCTGTCGTGCTGTCCCCTCTGCGGGGTTTGGGGTGTCCCTAAGGGGTCACCGAGGCCATGGTGGCTCCCTGGGATCCCCCCAAAACTTTGGGATGCTGGAAAATCTCAGGGAACGCTTCCCCCCCACCAGGGGACCCCAGTGCGGCCACCACCGTGGTGACAGCCACCCCCGGGGGGGGGTGACAATGTGGAGCTGAGGGACAGCAGTGCCACGCTGTGGGGAGGGGGGAGTTGGGGGTCTCAGGGAGGTGCTGGCCTTGTCCCCGTGTCCCCAAAAACTCCCCGGGACCCCTGCAGGGGACAGAGGGACACACCCGGGGCTGGCAGCGGTGACAGGGACGTGTCACCCAGTGGGGTCCTGGGCAGTTTGGGGTGTCCCCTCCTGCCCTCCCCGTGTCACCCTGGTGGGCGTGTGCCACCGTGCTGGCAGTGCCACGCGTGGGGACACAACCAGCGGTGTCCCCAAGGCCACTGCGATGTCCCCAAGGGGTTGGCACCGGGGTCCTGGGCTGCGGGGTGGCATCAGGACCCTCTAAACCGCCCCCTCCCGCGTGTCCCCAAGGCCACCGCGATGTCCCCAAGGGGTTGGCACCGCAGTCCTGGGGTCCCTGGGTGGCCCACACGGGGTCCCCACCCGTGGGTGGCATCCGGGACCCTCTAAACCGCCTCCTCCCGCGTGTCCCCAAGGCCACCGCGATGTCCCCAAGGGGTTGGCACCGAGCTCTGGGGTCCCGCTGAAGGTCCGGGGTGACCCACGCGGTGTCCCCGCCGTGGGGTGGGGTCCCCACGCCCCCCGGGAGCCGCTTTAGGGCCGTGCCCGGGGCCGCCGCTTTCCTGGAAGCGCCGGGGCCGCGGCTGCTTGGAAATGCTTGATTGCCTTTAATAATTAATTAACGCGCCGGGCGGGGCTGGCAGCGCGGGGGGGACACGGCGGGGGACAGCGGGGACAGCCAGAGCCACCCCCCGAGCGCCACCGAGGCCATTTGGGGGGCGCGAAGTGGAATTTTTGGGGCTGGAAGGAGCCGCGGACGTCGCTGTCCCGTTGTAGGCTGGGGAGGGGGGGACAATGAGGGGACAGAGGTGTCCCCGCGGGGGTGGCACCCTGAGAGCAAAGCCACCAGCACGGGGAGGGGACAAGGGACACGCCGCGGTGTCCACGGCAGGTGTGGGGACATGATGTGAGCCGTTTGTGGTGGCCGCGTGCAGGTATTGTCACCTCCCCAGGTGTGGCCCCTCGGTGTCTCTGGGGACACTTCGGGGACCCCTCGGGTGTCCCTGGGGACACTTTGGGGACCCCTCGGGTGTCTCTGGGGACAGCTGGGGGCCCCTCGGGTGTCCCTGGGGACAGCTGGGGACCCCTCGGGTGTCTCTGGGGACACTTTGGGGACCCCGGGGAGCAGCTGAAGGAGCTTTTCCTCTGTCACCTCACGGAGAAATGTCCCCAGAGTGTCGCCGAGGTCCCCAAGGGATGGCGCGTGGGCCCGGCTGTGGCGGGGGGTGACACCGGGGACCCGCTCCGCTGCTGCCGCGGGGACACCGAGGGGACGGGCGGGGTGGGGACGCGGTGACAGTGACGGGGACGGTGCTGGAGCCATCGTCCCTGAAGTGGCTCTGCTGTCCCTGTCCTGTCACTCGGGTGTCGGGGCAGGGACAGCAGCGGTGACACCGGCGAGCGGGGAGGGCTCAGGGATGTCCCCTCTGTCCCCTTCTGTCCCTCGTGTCCCCGATGCCAGGGGCAGGTGCTGGCCGTGTCCCCATCTGTGTCCCCTACCCTGGACAGGGCGGGTCCCAGAGAGGGGGTCCTGGGGACAGTCTGGTGGCTTTGGGGACAAGATCCTGGGGACAGGCTGGTGGCTTTGGGGACAGCATCTTGGGGACAGGCTGGTGGCTTTGGGGACAGGGTCCTGGGGATCTTGGGGACAGATTGGTGGCTTTGGGGATGGGGTCCTGGTGGCCCTGGGGGTCTTGGGAGCAGGTTGGTGGCTTTGGGGACAGGGTCCTGGGGACAGGTTGGTGGCCCTGGGGACAGGGTCCTGGGGACAGGTTGGTGGCCCTGAGGTCCTGGGGGTCCTGGGGGTCCTGGGGACAGTCTGGTGGCTTTAGGGATGGGGTCCTGGTGGCCCTGGGGACAGGGTGCTGCAGATTTTGGGGTCAGGCCGGGGGGGGGGGGGGTCCCACAGAAGGGGTGCTGGGGGTCCCGGGGACATCGTGCTGGGGGTGTTGAGTTTTCGGGTGTCCCAATACTGGAGTCATGGGGATCCCCGGGATGGGGTTCTGGGGGTCCCAGTGCTGGAAATGGGGTGCTGGGGGTCTCCCGGTCCGGGGTTCTTGGGGATGGGGGTCCCCAGTGCTGGGGTGCTGGAAATGGGGTGCTGAGGGTGCCGGTGTCCCATGGAGAGGGTTTTGGGGTCCCCAGGATGGGGTTCTCGAGGATGGAGATCCCCGGGATGGGGTGCTGGGGGTTCCCGCGATGGGGTTTGGGGTGTCCCAGTCCTGGGGATCCTCGGGATGGGTTTTGGGGTCTCCCAGTCCTGAGGGTCCCCGGGATGGGGTTCGGGGTGTCCTGGTCCTCGGACTCTGGGGGTCCCTAGGATGGGGCACTGAGGGTCCCAGTCTTGGGAGTCCCCTGGACGGGGTGTTGGGGGTCCCCAACTCCGGGGTTCTCGGGGATGAGGGTCCCCAACTCCGGGATTCTTGGGGATGGGGGTCCCCAACTCCGGGGTTTTTGGGGATGGGGGTCCCCAGCTCCAGGGTTTTCGGGGATGGGGGTCCCCAGCTCTGGGGTTCTCGGGGATGGGGGTCCCCAGGTCCGGAGTTTTTGGGGATGGGGGTCCCCAGGTCCGGGGTTTTGGGGGATGGGGGGTCCTGGTTCCGGGGTTCTCGGGGATGGGGGTCCCCAGGTCTGGTGTTTACGGGGATGGGAGTCCCCAGCTCCGGGGTTTTCGGGAATGGGGGGGTTCCTGGTGCCGGGGTTCCGGCTGTCCCGGCTGTCCCCCACACCGTGGCCTGTCGCAGCGGAGTGTCGCTGGCCCGCGCTCACTTCGAGAAGCAGCCCCCGGCCAACCTGCGCAAGTCCAACTTCTTCCACTTCGTGCTGGCCATGTACGACCGCCAGGGCCAGCCCGTGGAGGTGGAGCGCACCTGCTTCATCGACTTCGTGGAGAAGGAGCGGGTGAGAAACCCCCCAAAAAAACCCCAAAACCTCCCCAAAAGCTCCCCAAACCACCCCAAAACCCCCGCGGGGCGGGGCGGCCGCGGCTGAGGCCGGAGCGCGGCCCCAACTCATCGCATGAGGATGGGGGGGGGACACGGAGTGACCCCAGGAGGGGACACCGAGTGACCGGGAGGGTACAGAGGGGACACGGGGTGTCCCCAGGAGGGTGCGGAGGGGACATGGAGTGACCCCAGGAGGGCGCGGAGGGGACACGGAGTGACCCCAGGAGGATGGGGAGGGGACATCGAGTGACCGGGAGGGTACAGAGGGGACACGGGGTGTCCCCAGGAGGGTGCGGAGGGGACACGGAGTGACCCCAGGAGGGTGTGGAGGGGACGCGGAGGGGACACAGAGTGACTGCGGAGGGGACACCGAGTGACCAGGAGGGTGTGGAGGGGACATCGAGTGACCCCAGGAGGGTGCGGAGGGGACATCGAGTGACCAGGAGGGTGTGAAGGGGACACCGGGTGACCAGGAGGGTGCAGAGGGGACACGGAGTGACCAGGAGGGTGCGGAGGGGACACGGAGTGACCCCAGGAGGGTGCAGAGGGGACATCGAGTGACCCCAGGAGGGCGCGGAGGGGACACGGAATGACCAGGAAGGTACAGAGGGGACACGGAGTGACCCCAGGAGGGCGCGGAGGGGACACCGAGTGACCGGGGGGGTACAGAGGGGACACCGAGTGACCAGGAGGGTACAGAGGGGACACCGGGTGACCACCTGAGCCCTCCCCGTTAATTTTGTCCCCACCCCTCAAGGAGCAGAACGGGGAGAAGACCAACAACGGGATCCACTACCGCCTGCAGCTGCTCTACAGCAACGGTGGGTGCGGCGTTTCGGGGGGGGTTCGGGGAGGTTTCGGGGTGTCCCCAGGGGGAGGTGACAAGCGGGGTGGCCCCTCTGGTGTCCCCGCAGGGCTCCGGACCGAGCAGGATTTGTACGTCCGGCTCATTGACTCCATGTCCAAGCAGGTACCGAGACCCCAAATCCACCCCCCACCCCAAATCCCCCACCCGCGGGGAACATCTGGATGTCGCTGCGGCCACATCTGGCCGCGGTGTCCCCCGCGCTGGGCGGGGAGGGGGTGGCGCAGGTGGCAGGGCCCGGGAGCGCCTCGCCGGTGCCACCGCGGTGTCGCCGCTGTCCCCTCGGTGTCCCCTGCAGGCCATCATTTACGAGGGGCAGGACAAGAACCCCGAGATGTGCCGGGTGCTGCTGACCCACGAGATCATGTGCAGGTGGGCTGGGGACACCCGGGGGGTGACAGGGCTGTCCCCAAGGTCCCTTTAGTGCCCGCTGAAGTGATTACAGACCCCGCGTTAATTAATGAGCCGGGCCAGCGCCGCTAATTGACCTCGCGGCAGGGGACAGGCCACTCCCTGAGTCCCCTCGGGGACACCAGCTCGGGGTTGGGGACTGCGGGTGGCACTGGTGTGTCCCCCGGGGGGGACACGGAGCTCCGGGGTGGGTCCCCAACCCCTTCAGAGCCACCCGGAGGTGACAGGGACGGGTCCCCAACCCCTTCAGAGCCACCTGAAGGTGACAGGGACGGGTCCCCAACCCCTTCAGAGCCACCCGAGGGTGACACGGGGCCCCCTGGGTGACAGGGACGGGTCCCCAACCCCTTCAGAGCCACCCGAAGGTGACACGGGGCCCCCTGGGTGACAGGGACGGGTCCCCAACCCCTTCAGAGCCACCCGAAGGTGACACTGAGCCCCCGTGGATGACAGGGACGGGTCCCCAACTCCTTCAGAGCCCCCGGGACCCCCCAAATCTGTCCCCAACCCCATCTAGAGGTGGTAAAGTGACACCCTCGAGTGTCCCCTCCCTGCTGTGCCTATCCTGGTGTCCCCTCTGTCCCCAGCCCTGAGTGACAGGGCGGTCCCGGGGGTGGGACATGGGGACCTGGCGCGTCCCCCCCAGCGTTTGGGGGGGTCCCTCAGCCCTCGCTGTCCCCTGATGTCACCTCCTGTCGCCGTGTCCAGCCGCTGCTGCGACAAGAAGAGCTGCGGGAACCGCAACGAGACCCCCTCGGACCCCGTCATCATCGACAGGTGCTGGGGACATCGGGGACATCGGGGACATCGGGGACATCGGGGACATCGGGGGATCCCCGACACCTCACCGCGACCCGGGAGGGGGTGGCAGCCACCGGGGGTGTCCCCAGGGTTGGGGACACGATGCTGATGAGCCGAGGGGACAGCGCGGGGGCTCTGGGTGTCCCCAGGGGGCGGTGACAGGTGTCCCCGTTGGTGACATCGATAATGGAGGTGGCGCCGGCGGCGTTGGGGACATCCCAGGGTGGCCGTGTCCCTCTGTCCCTGTCCCCAGCGGGGTCCTCCAGCCTGTCCCGGTGTCACCTCCCTGGTGCCACCAAGCCAAGCCCGGGGAGGGGACAGGACCATGGTCCCCTTGTCACTGTCCCTGTGTCCCCTGTGTCCCCTGTCCTGCTGTCCCCACCATGGCGCTTTTGGGGTGCCCGGGGGGGGTTCCTGTGACCCCCCCCTTGGGAGGTGACACCCCCATGGCTGGTGGCAGTGTCCCAAATGTCCCAAATGTCCCAAATGTCCCTGCGTCCCCCCCTCAGCCGCAGGACTTTTAGGGGGTCACCCAAAGCTTTTTTTTGGGGGGGGGGGTCACACAGGGCCAGGAGTGTCCCCAACATGTCACCCACCATTCCCAGCACTTTTGGGGTGTCCCCAATCTGCCCTCAAGGGCTTTTGGGGTGTCCCCAGACCCCTCTCCCCATTCCCAGCACTTTTGGGGTGTCCCCAGTCTGCCCTCAAGGGCTTTTGGGGTGTCCCCAGACCCCTCTCCCCATTCCCAGCACTTTTGGGGTGTCTCTAACATGCCCCAAGGCTTTTGGGGTGACTCCAAACCACTCCAGGACTTTCGGGGTGTTCCACAACCTCGTGTCCCCATTCCCAAAGATTTTGGGGTGTCCCCAATCATCTGTCACCACTCCCAGAACTTTTGGGGGTGTCACCAAGTGCCAGGCGTGTCCCCAGTCCCCTGGCCCCATTCCCAGGATTTTTGGGGTGTCCCCAGTCTGCCCCCAAGGGCTTTTGGGGGGTCCCTGAGGGCAAGGAGTGTCCCCGACCTGTGTCCTTCCAGCCCCAGAACTTTTGGGGTGTCCCCAAACCCCTCTCCTCATTGCCAAGGCATTTGGGGTGTCCCCAACACGCCCCACAGCTTTTGGGGTGTTCCAAATCCCCTGTTCTCATTCCCAGGACTTTTGGGGTGTCCCCAACCTGTCCCACATCTTTTGGGCTGTCCCCAAATCCCCTGTTCCCATTCCCAGGACTTTTGGGGTGTCCCCAAGCCGCCCCAGGAATTTTTGGGGTGTCCCCCATCCCCTCTCCCAATCCCCATCACTTTTGGGGTAACCCCAACCCGCTCCAAGATTTTTTGGGGTGTCCCAAATCCCCTGTTCCATTCCCAGCACTTTTGGGCTGTCCCCCACCCCCGTGTCCCCAGTCCCCATCACTTTTGGGGTGTCCCCGAGCTGCCCCAGGAATTTTTTGGGGTGTCCCAAATCCCCTCTCCCCATTCCCAGGACTTTTGGGGTGACCCAAACCTCCCCCAGACTTCTTTGCGGTGTTCCCAATCCCCTCCCCTCATTCCCAGGACTTTTGGGGTATCCCAAATCCCCTGTCCCCATCCACAGGACTTTTGGGGTGACCTCAACCTGTCCCACAGCTTTTGGGGTGTCCCAAATCCCCTCTCCCCATTCCCATCAATTTTGGGGTGTCCCCAACCCGCCCCAGGACTTTTTGGGGTGTCCCCAATCCCCTCTCCCCATCCCCATCACTTTTTGGGGTGTCCCCAACCTCCCCCATCACTTTTGGGGTGTCCCAAATCCCCTGTCCCCATCCACAGGACTTTTGGGGTGACCTCAACCCACCCCACAGCTTTTGGGGTGTCCCCCATCCCCTCTCCCCATCCCCATCACTTTTGGGGTGTCCCCAACCTCCCCCATCACTTTCAGGCTGTCCCCCACGCCCGTGTCCCCATCCCCATCACTTTTGGGGAGACCTCAACCCACCCCACAGCTTTTGGGGTGTCCCCAACCTCCCCCATCACTTTTGGGATGTCCCCGAGCCACCCCAGGACTTTTTTGCCTGTCCTCAAACCCCTCTCCCCATCCCAATCACTTTTGGGGAGTCCCCAACCTCCCCCATCACTTTTGGGGTGTCCCCAAACCCCTCTCCCCATCCCAATCACTTTTGGGGGATCCCCCACCTCTCCCATCACTTTTGGGGTGTCCCCAACCTCCCCCATCACTTTTAGGCTGTCCCCCACGCCCGTGTCCCCATCCCCATCACTTTTGGGGTGTCCCCAACCTCCCCCATGACTTTTGGGGTGTCCCCCACACTCATGTCCCCATCCCCATCACTTTTGGGGTGTCCCTAATCCCCTGTCCCCATCCACAGGACTTTTGGGGTGTCCCCAACCTCCCCCATGACTTCTGGGCTGTCCCCCACGCCCGTGTTCCCATCCCCATCACTTTTGGGGTGTCCCTAATCCCCTGTCCCCATTCCCATCACTTTTGGGGTGTCCCCAACCTCCCCCATCACTTTCAGGCTGTCCCCCACGCCCTTGTCCCCATCCCCATCACTTTTGGGGTGACCTCAACCCACCCCACAGCTTTTGGGATGTCCCCAAACCCCTCTCCCCATCCCCATCACTTTTGGGGTGTCCCCAACCTCCCCCATCACTTTCGGGCTGTCCCCAACCTCCCCCATCACTTTTGGGCTGTTCCCCACGCCCGTGTCCCCATCCCCATCACTTTTGGGGTGTCCCCAACCTCTCCCATCACTTTTGGGGTGTCCCCAACCCGCCCCATCACTTTTGGGCTGTCCCCCACGCCCGTGTCCCCATTCCCATCACTTTTGGGGTGTCCCTAATCCCCTCTCCCCATTCCCATCACTTTTGAGGTGTCCCCAACCTCCCCATCACTTTTAGGCTGTCCCCCACGCCCATGTCCCCATTCCCATCACTTTTGGGGTGTCCCCGAGCCACCCCAGGATTTTCTGGCCTGTCCCCAAACCCCTCTCCCCATCCCCATCCCTTTTGGGGTGTCCCCAACCTCCCCCATCACTTTTGGGGTGTCCCCAACCTCTCCCATCACTTTTGGGGTGTCCCCAACCTCCCCCATCACTTTCGGGCTGTCCCCCACGCCCGTGTCCCCATCCCCATCACTTTTGGGGGGTCAGGCAGGGCCAGGCGTGTCCCCAGCCCCCCCCGGGAGCCCCCCCCGTGTCCCCGTGTCCCCCCCCGGGCCAGCCCCGCTGGTTTGAGAGCGCGCTAAGTGCCCCTCTCGCGGCGTTAATCAAATTACCCGGCAGCGAAAATTGACGCTTCTCATTAATTAGCCACGATTATGCTAATTGCGCATTCAAATTTATGCGCCGCGAGCAGAAGGTGCTCGGCAGCGGCGCCGGGCATTTGCATATTCAATGGTAATTAGCGATGCTAATTAATGCGCCGGCCCCGTATTTTTAACTCGCGGGGGTTCAGCCCCAGCTCCCCCCCCCCAGCCTGGGGCAGGGATTTAGGGGGGATTTGGGGTTTTTTTTTGGGGGGGTTTGGGGTACCCTCCCCGGCCGCGCTGTCCCGGGGATGGCGGGACCGCTTTCCCGGCGTTTTCCCGGCGTTTTCCAGGCGTTTTCCAGGAGTTTTCCAGCTCCTTCCTTGCCCTGATTACCACCCGCGGGGCGGGAATGGGATTATGGGATTGTGGGGAATGGGGGGACCCCCCCCTTTTCCTGTGTTGTCCCATAGGGTGGGACCCCCTTTCTATGGGGTCTGGACCCCCTCGGTGTGGGATCTCCTTTTTGTGGGATCCCCTTTTTGTGGGATTCCCCTTTTCCGTGGGGGTCCTGAAATGAGACCCTTTTTTGTGGGATCTTCTTTTTGTGGGATCCCCTTTTTGTGGGATCTCCCTTTTTGTGGGATCTCCCGTTTTGTGGGGTCCCCCTTTTCCATGAGACCCCTTTTTGTGGGATCCCCCTTTCCATGAGGAGCCCCTCGCTGTAGGATCCCCCTTTTCCATGGGATCCTCTAAATGAGACTCCCTTTTTGTGGGATCCCCTTTTTGTGGGATCCCCTTTTTGTGGGATCCCCTTTTCCCATGGGATCCTCTCTCCCTATGACCCCTCCCTCCATGGGATCCTATAAATGAGACCCCCTTTTTTTGGGATCCTCCTCTTTTTTGGGATCCCCCCTTTTTTGGGATTCCCCCTTTTTTGGGATTCCCCCTTTTTTTGGATCACCCTTTTTGTGGGATCTCCCTTTTTTTGGGGGGATCCCCCTTTTTCCACGGAGAGCCCCACGCCGTGGGACCTCCCCCCATCCCATGGGACCCTCTCTCCTTGTGCCCCCCCTTTCCATGGGATCTACTTTTTGTGGGATCCCCCTTCCCGTGGGATCCCCCTTTCTGTGGGATCCCCCTTTCCCCGTGACCCCTTTTCTCTGGGATCCCCTCTCCGTGGGGCCCCCTTTTTATGGGATCCCTTTTCCCTGGGATCCCCTTTCCATGGGATCCCCTCATCCATGGGATCCCCGTGGGATGGGACCTCCTTTCCCCAGAATCCCCTTTTTCCATGAGATCCCCTTTTCTGTGGGATCCCCTTTTTGTGGCATCCCAGTTTTTTTTTGTGGGATTCCCTCACCCATGGGATCCCTTTTCTGCAGGATCCCTTTCCATGGGTTCCCCCTTTCCACGTAACCCCTTTCTCTGTGGGATCCATGGGATCCTTTTTTACCCTGGGATCCCCTTTCTGTGGGATCCTTTCTTCCTGAGACCCCTTTTCCATAGGATCCCCTTTTTTTCTGGGATCCCCATTCTCTGGGACCCCCTTTCTTGGGATCCCCTTTCCTTGGAACCCCTTTTTTGTGGAATCCCCTTTTTTGTGGGATCCCTTTCCCTGGGACCCCATTTCCATGGGATCCCCATTCTCTGGGACCCTCATTTTTGGGATCCCCTTTTTTGGGATCCCCTTCCCAAGTAACCCCTTTATGTGGGATCCCCTTTTTGTGGGATCTCCCTTCCCTGTGACCCCTTTTTTGGGGGGGATCCCCTTTTTTGGGATCCCCTTTCCATGTCACCCCTTTTTTGTGGGATCCTTATTTGGGATCCCCTTTATTTGGGATCCCCTTCCCAAGTAACCCCTTTTTGTGGGATCCCCCTTCCCTGGGATCCCCCTCCGTGTCCCCCCAGCCTGATCCGGGGGTGACCCCGCTCGGGGTCCCCCGGGTGTCCCCAAACCCCGTGTGACCCCAGGGATGGGCCCGGGGGTCCCAACATTCCCAGGGGTCCCGGTGTTGGACGGGGAGGGACACTGGGATGGGGACATTGGGATCGGGACAGGGATGGGACATTGGGATGGGGACAGGGTGGGACACTGGGATGGGGACACTGGGATGGGACATTGGGATCGGGACAGGGATGGGACATTGGGATGGGGACACTGGGATGGGACACTGGGATGGGGACACTGGGATGGGGACACCGGGATGGGACATTGGAATGGGGACATTAAGATGGGGACACTGGGATGAGGACAGGGTGGGACATTGGGATGGGGACAGGGCAGGACAGGAGGGGACACTGAGATGGGGACAAGGTGGAACACTGGGATGGGGACACTGGGATTTGGGACAGGGATGGGGACAAGAGGGCACACTGGGATGGGATGGGACCGTGGGATTGGGACAAGGTGGCACAATGGGGTGGGGACAGAGTGGGACAGGAAGGGACAGAAGGATGGGGACACTGGGATGAGGACATTGGGGTGGGGACATTGGGGTGGGGACACTGAGATGGGGACACTGGGATGGGGACAGAGAGGGACACTGTGATTAGGACAGCGTGGGACATTGGGATGTGACATTGGGATGTGACATTGGGATGTGACATTGGGATGGGGACATTGGGATGGGGACACTGGGATGAGGACAGGGTGGGACACTGCGATGGGGACACTGGGATGAGGACAGGGTGGGACATTGGGATGGTGACAGAGAGGGACACTGGGATGGGGACACCGAGATGGGGACAGGATGGGGACACTGAGATGGGAACAGAAAGTGACAGAAAGATTGGGGACACCTGCATGGGGACAAAACGACACACCAGGAATGGGGAGGGGACAGCACGGGGACACATTTTTGTCCCCCCCCCCCCCCTTTTCCCAGGTTTTTCCTCAAGTTTTTCCTCAAGTGCAACCAGAACTGCCTGAAAAACGCCGGGAACCCGCGGGACATGCGGCGCTTCCAGGTGACACTTGGGGACATCACAATGAGGGTGGGACCCTAAAAAAGGGGTGCAGGCGACCCCAAAAGGATTTCCCAAAGGGGTCGAGGGGAACTGGGGACTCGATTCCCCCCGTTCGGGGGGAATCGAGTCCCCAGTTCCCCTCGACCCCTTTGAAAATCCCAAATCCACCGCCACCCTATTAAAAAAAAAAACCCCAAATCCGCCCTGAAAACCCCAAAATCTCCGCCCCTCCTCCCCCCTCCCCGGTCGCAGCTGGGTCCTGGCCCCCCCCGAGGTTCATCAGGGCTCGGTAACGAGATGTTAATTATGACATTTCGGTGATTAACGACCCCATTTGCATCGCGGCATCGGCGGCGGGAGAGCGGCGGGGGGAAAAGGGGAAAGGGGGGGGAGTTGTGGGATTGGGGGGGGGCTGGGAATGGGGTGGGGGGGTTCCCTTTTAGGGGATGGGCGGCTCTAAAGGGGGTTTGGGGTCTTCTGGGGGAGCTGGGGGGGTCCCTGAGGGGGTGACCCTAAAAGGGGTTTGGGGGCTCCTTGGGGGGGCTGGGGGGGTCCTTGAGGGGGTGACCCTAAAAGGGGTTTGGGGTCTCCTTGGGGGGGCTGAGGGTGGTCTAAGGGGCTTTGGGGTGCCCTGGGAGCATTTAGGGGACTGGGGGTGACTCTAAAAGGGGTTTGGAGTCTCCCTGGGGAAATTTGGGGGGGTGGGGGTGACCCTAAAAGGGGTTTGGGGTCTCCCTGGAGGGCTGGGGGGTGGCTCTAAGGGGTTTTGGGGTGCCCCGGGAGCATTTAGGGGACCGGGGGTGACCCTAAAATGGGTTTGGGGGCTCCTTGGGGGAGTTTGGGGGGGGAGCCTTGGGGAAATTTAGGGGACCGGGGGTGACCCTAAAATGGGTTTGGGGGCTCCTTGGGGGAGTTTGGGGAGGGGAGCCTTGGGGGAATTTGGGGGGCTGGGGGTGGCCCTAAAAGGGGTTTGGGGTCTCCTTGGGGGGGCTGGGGGTGGCTCTAAGGGGTTTTGGGGTGCCCTGGGGACACCTGGGAGACTGGGGGTGACACTGAAAGGGGTTTGGGGTCCCCTTGGTGGGGCTGGAGGTGGCCCTAAGGGGTTTTGGGGACACCTGGGGGACTGGGGATGACCCTAAAAGGGGTTTGGGGTCTCCTTGGAAGGGCTGGGAGGGGTCCCTGGAGGAGTCTCAGGGGGGTTTGGGGTCTCTTGTGGGGCTGGGCTGGGGTTGGGGGTGGCCCTGAAAGGGGTTTGGGGTCCCCTGGGGGGATCTGGGGTGGCCCTGAAAGGGGTTTGGGGTCCCCTGGGGTGGTCTGGGGTGGCCCTAAAAGGGGTTTGGGGTCCCCTGGGGGGGTCTGGGGTGGCCCTAAAAGGGGTTTGGGGTCCCCTGGGGGGGTCTGGGTGTCCCCTGAGTGTCCTGGAGGAGAGACTTGGGCAATCTGGGGGGGCTGGTGACCCCAGGCTGTGGGGGCCACCCTCGGGCCACCCCTGTGGGGACACCACAGCCGGCCTCTCCTGCGGTGTGACAGGGCTGTGACAGGGATGGGGACATTGTGGGGACATCGTGGGGACACCACACACAGCGTCCCTGTGGTGTAACAGGGCAGGGGACATTGTGGGGACACTGTGGGGACATTGTGGGGACACCACACACAGTGTCCCTGTGGTGTGACAGGGCAGGGGACATTGTGGGGACACTGTGGGGACATTGTGGGGACACCACACACAGTGTCCCTGTGGTGTGACAGAGCAGTGGACACTGTGGGGACATTGTGGGGACACCATGGGGATGTCATGGGGACACCATGGAGACACCACACACAGTGTCCCTGTGGTGTGACAGGGCAGGGGACACCGTGGGGACACCGTGGGGACACCACGGGGACACCATGGAGACACCACACACAGCATCCCTGCCCTGTGACCGAGCAGGGGACACCGTGGGGACACCATGGGGATGTCATGGGGACACCACACAGTGTCCCTGTGGTGTGACCGAGCAGGGGACACCGTGGGGACACCACGGGGTGACCGTGTCCCTTGTCCCCCACAGGTGGTGGTGTCCACCACGGTGCACGTGGACGGCCACGTCCTGGCCGTGTCCGACAACATGTTCGTCCACAACAACTCCAAGCACGGCCGGCGCGCCCGGCGCCTTGACCCTTCCGAAGGTCAGGGGACACCTGGGGACATCTTGGGGACATCCTGGGGATCTGCCGTGGGACCCTCCAAGCCTGGCCTGGCATCCCCAGGGCGATCCCTGTGTCCCCACCCTGCTGTCCCCAAGTGTCCGTGCCCATCCACGTTGGGTGTCCATGGGTGCCTCCCCCTCCGTGTCACCGTGGCCACCTGGGGACGTCTTGGGGACATCCTGGGGACATCTTGGGGACGTGCCATGGGACCCTCCAAGCCTGGCCTGGCATCCCCACCCTGTGTCCCCACCCTGCTGTCCCCAATGTCTGGTGGGCCCATCCATGGGTGTCCCTGTTTGTCCCCACCCGTGTCACCGTGGTCACACGTGCGTGTCCCCGGCCGTGTCCCTGTGGTCACCTGTGATTGTCCCCATCTGTGTCCGTATGTCTGTCCCCTGTCATATCCCTGTGGCCACTTATGTGTCCCCACTCATGTCTTGATGTCCCTGTGTCGCCTGTGTCTCACCCCAGCCATGTCCATGTCCCTGTGTCCCCATGCCTGTCCCCATCCATGTCCCCGTGTCCCCATCCATGTCCCCATGTCCCCATGCCTGTTCCAGTCCATGTCCCCATGTCCCCATGCCTGTTTGAGTACATGTCCCCATGTCCCCATGCCTGTCCCCTCTTCCCTGACCCCACCCCATCGCCCCCAAGTGCTCCCCACCCCTCCATGTCCCCACCATGGCTGTCCCTGTCCCTCCATGTCCCCACCCTGGCTGTCTGTGTCCCCACCATGGCTGTCCCTGTCCCTCCTGTCCCCACCATGGCTGTCCCTGTCCCCTCTGTGTCCCCACCATGGCTGTCCCTGTCCCTTCCAATCCCGTCGTGTCCCCACCATGGCTGTCCCTGTCCCCTCCATGTCCCCTCCATGCCTGTCCCTGTCCCCTCCATGTCCCCTCCATGCCTGTCCCTGTCCCTCCCTGTCCCCACCATGGCTGTCCCTGTCCCCTCCTGTCCCCTCCATGTCCCCTCCATGCCTGTCCCTGTCCCCTCCATGTCCCCACCATGGCTGTCCCTGTCCCCCCCATGTCCCCACCATGGCTGTCCCTGTCCCCACCATGGCTGTCCCTGTCCCCTCCTGTCCCCTCCATGTCCCCTCCATGTCCCCTCCATGCCTGTCCCTGTCCCCTCCATGCCCCCACCATGGCTGTCCCTGTCCCCCCCATGTCCCCACCATGGCTGTCCCTGTCCCCACCATGGCTGTCCCTGTCCCCCCATGTCCCCACCATGGCTGTCCCTGTCCCCCCATGTCCCCACCATGGCTGTCCCTGTCCCCTCATGTCCCTATCATGGCTGTCCCTGTCCCCAGCATGCCTGTCCCTGTCCCCTCCGTGTCCCCACCATGGCTGTCCCTGTCCCCTCCAACCCCTCCATGTCCCCACCATGGCTGTCCCTGTCCCCTCCGTGTCCCCACCATGGCTGTCCCTGTCCCCTCCAACCCCTCCATGTCCCCACCATGGCTGTCCCTGTCCCCTCTGTGTCCCCACCATGGCTGTCCCTGTCCCCTCTGTGTCCCCATCATGGCTCTCCCTGTCCCTTCCATGTCCCCACCATGGCTGTCCCTGTCCCCTCCATGTCCCCACCCTGGCTGTCTGTGTCCCCACCATGGCTGTCCCTGTCCCCTCCATGTCCCCACCATGGCTGTCCCTGTCCCCACCATGGCTGTCCCTGTCCCCTCCATGTCCCCACCATGGCTGTCCCTGTCCCCTCCAGCAGCCACCCCCTGCATCAAGGCCATCAGCCCCAGCGAGGGTTGGACCACGGGCGGTGCCACCGTCATCGTCATCGGCGACAACTTCTTCGATGGCCTCCAGGTGCTCTTCGGCACCGTGCTGGTGTGGAGCGAGGTACGGGGACGGGCCCGGCGGTGGCCTGGGGACAGCTCGGGGACACCGCTGAGGCCGCGTGTCCCCTCGCCCGCAGCTCATCACCCCCCACGCCATCCGCGTGCAGACCCCCCCCCGCCACATCCCGGGGGTCGTGGAGGTGACGCTGTCCTACAAGGCCAAGCACTTCTGCAAGGGCGCCCCGGGACGCTTCGTCTACACCGGTGAGGGGACACCGCGAGTGGCGCGGGGACACCGCGGGCGGGGTGGGGACATCGGGATTGGGGTGGGGACACCGGGAGTGGGACATCAGGGATTGGTGTGGGGACATCGGGATTGGGATGGGGACACTGGGAGCGGGGTGGGGACACCGCGAGTGGGACATCCGGGATTGGGGTGGGGACGCCGCGAGCGGGGTGGGGACACCGCGGGCGGGGTGGGGACATCGGGATTGGGATGGGGACACCGCGAGCGAGACATCCGGGATTGGGGTGGGGACACCTGGGAGCGGGGTGGGGACACCGGGATTGGGGTGGGGACACCGGGATTGGGGTGGGGACAAGGAGAGTGGGGTGGGGACACCCGGGAGTGGGGTGAGGACACCGGGATTGAGATGGGGACACAGGGAGTGGGGTGGGGACATTTGGTTTGGTGTGGGGACACTGCGAGTGGGGTGGGGACACCTGGGAATGGGATGGGGACACCTGGGAGCGGAGTGGGGACATTGGGAGTGGGGTGGGGACACCGGGAGCGGGGTGGGGACACCGGGAGTGGGATGGGGACACCTGGGAGCGGGGTGGGGACATTGGGAGCGGGGTGGGGACACCGGGAGCGGGGTGGGGACACCGGGAGTGGGGTGGGGACACCTGGGAGCGGGGTGGGGACACTGGGATTGGAGTGGGGACACAGGGAGCGGAGTGGGGACATTTGGTTTGGGGTGTGGACATCGGGGATTGGGATGTGGACATCGGGGATTGGGATGGGGACATGGGGGTTGGGGTAAGGACATCCTGAAGCAGGGATGGGGACATCGGGGAATGGGATGGGGACAGCCGGGAATGGGACGGAGACCATGGGGATTGGGATAGAGACGCTCAGGAGTGGGATGGGGACATCTGGGAGTGGGGTGGGGACATCCTGGAATTGGGATGGGGACAGCTGGGACCGTGCCACACACTCATGTGATGGGGACCCAGATCCCCGGGAAGGGGACCCAGACCTTTGGGACAATGGCACAGGCCCCCGGGAAGGGGACAGAGCCCTTGTGACAATGACCCAGACAGCCGGGCCAGTGCTCCAGCCCCTCGGGACAATGTCCCAGCCCCCGGGGAGGGGACAGTGACCCGGCGGTGTCCCCTGTCCCCAGCCCTGAACGAGCCCACCATCGATTACGGCTTCCAGCGGCTGCAGAAGGTGATCCCGCGGCACCCCGGGGACCCCGAGCGCCTGCCCAAGGTAGGGGACAGGGACAACCCCTGACAGGGACACGGGGACATCTCCGGGGGACACGGGGACACCCCCAGGGGACACCCCCGGGGCACATAGGGACACACCCGGGGGACAGGGACACCCCCAGGGGACACCCCCGGGGCACACAGGGACACACCCGGGGGACAGGGACACCCCCAGGGGACAGGGACACCCCCAGGGGACACCCCCGGGGCACATAGGGACATCCCCTGGGGACACGGGGACACCCCCGGGGGGCACAGGGACACCCTCAGGGGACAGGGACACCCCCAGAGGACACGGGGACACCCCCAGGGGACACCTCCGGGGGACAGGGACACCCCCGGGGGGCATAGGGACATCCCCGGGGGACAGGGACACCCCCAGAGGACACGGGGACACCCCCCGGGGACACGGGGACACCCCCAGGGGATGGGGACACTCTCAGGGGACACAGGGACGCCCTCAGGGGACACCCCCGGGGGACGGGGACACCCTCGGGAGACACAGGGACACCCCCAGGGAACAGCCCCGGGGGACAGGGACACCGGCAGGGGACACAGGGACATCCCCGGGGGACAGGGGGACACCCTTGGGGGACACAGGACACCCCCGGGGGACAGGAGGACACCCTCACGGGACAGGGACACCCCCGGGGCACACAGGGATATCTCCGGGGGACATGGGGACACCCCCGGGGGACATGGGGACACCCCCGGGGGACACGGGGATTCCCTGGCAGCGTCCCAGGATGGGGATAGGGGTGACAATTCTTGTGTCCCCCGGGGTCGTTGGAGACACAGAATGGGGGGGTTGGGGACATGGGGGGGACACGGGGGGTCATGGGGGACTTGGGAGGTCACTGGGGACACAGAATGGGGGGGTTGGGGACACAAGGGGGACACAGGGCTGTCATGGGGGGGATCAGGGGTGACCATGGGAGGGACACAGGAGGTCATTGGGGACACAGAATGGGGGGTTGGGGACACGGGGGGGACATGGGGGGGGTCATTGGGGACATGGGAGGTCATTGGGGACACAGAATGGAGGGGTTGGGGACACAAGGGGGACACAGGGCTGTCATGGGGGGGATCAGGGGTGACCATGGGAGGGACACAGGGGGTCATTGGGGACACAGAATGGGGGGGTCAGGGGGGACATGAGGGCCATAGGGGGCAGGCTGGGGGTGCAGCCCCCCCCCCGACCCCCCTGTCCCCTCGCTGTCCCCTGCCCTGTCCCCTCGCTGTCCCCAGGAGGTGCTGCTGAAGCGCGCGGCCGACCTGGTGGAGGCGCTTTATGGGGTCCCCCACAGCAACCAGGTGTGCGGGGACCCCCCTGGGACCCCCCTGGGACCCCCCGAGACCCCCCTGGGACCCCGCTGGGACCCCCCGAGACCCCCCTGGGACCCCGCTGGGACCCCCCGGGACCCCCCTGGGACCCCCCCTGGGACCCCCCTGGGACCCCTCCACTCTGGGACCCCCTTGGGACCCCCTTGGGACCCCCTGGGACCCCCCTGGGACCCCCTTGGGACTCCCCTGGGACCCCCCTGGGACCCCCTTGGGACTCCCCTGGGACCCCCCTGGGACCCCCTTGGGACCCCCTGGGACCCCCTGGGACCCCGCCCGGGACCCCCTGGGACCCTTTGGGACCCCTCTGGGGCCCTCTGGGACCCCCCGGGACCCCCCTGGGACCTCCCCCACTCTGGGACCCCCTGGGACCCCCTCGGGTTCCCCCACCACCACCGTGGGTGGCCCGGGAGGTGACACCAGCTGGGACAGTCACAGCCACCCTCGGCCCATCCCAGAGTGACCCCATGGGCTCTGTGGGTGGCGGGGTGACAGTGAGGGTGACACTGAGGGTGACACCGAGGGTGGCATCGAGGGTGACACCGAGGGGTGGCACTGGCAGGGCACCGTCGAGTGGTGACAGTGACAGGTGACACTTTAGGGTGACGCTGTGCTGGAGGGTGACACTGTGGGGTGGCACTGAGAGGTGACACTGAAGGGTGACACCAAGGGCTTCCTCTGTGGGGTGACAATGGGGTGACACTGGGGTGACATCAGGGGTTTAATTTGTGGGGTGACACTGGGGTGACACTGTGGGGTGACTCTCTGGGGTGGCACTGTGGGGTGACAGCAAGGAGTTACTCTGTGGGGTGACAATGGGGTGACACTGTGGGGTGACACTGTGGGGTGACACTGTGGGGTGACAATGGGGTGACACTGTGGGGTGACACTGTGGGGTGACACTGTGGGGTGACGCTGTGGGGTGACAGCAAGGAGTTACTCTGTGGGGTGACAATGGGGTGACACTGTGGGGTGACACTGTGGGGTGACAGCAAGGAGTTACTCTGAGGGGTGACACTGTGAGGTGACACTGGGGTGACTCTGTGGGGTGACAATGAGGTGACACCAAGGAGTTACTCTGTGGGGTGACAGTGGGGTGACACTGTGGGGTGACTGTGGGGTGACAATGGGGTGACACTGGGGGGTGACTGTGGGGTGACAATGGGGTGACACTGTGGGGTGACAATGGGGTGACACTGGGGGGTGACACCAAGGAGTTACTCTGTGGGGTGATGCTCTGGGGTGACAATGGGGTGACACTCCGGGGGTGACACTGTGGGGTGCCACCAAGGGCTTTCTCTGTGGGGTGGCACCATGCAGGAGGGTGACACTGTGGGGTGCCACCACGAGGTGACACTGAGGGGTGCCACCAAGCAGTGCCACCCTCGCTCGGTGACACCGCCGCCGTGTCCCCAGGACGTGCTGCTGAAGCGGGCGGCTGACGTGGCCGAGGCGCTGTACAGTGTCCCCAGGGCCCCCGCGCATGTCACTGTCCCCTCCTTCGGCGGGGGACAGCTCGGCCTCGCCATGGGCGACTCCCCGCAGGGCTCCGAACAAGGTGCGAGGTGGCCTCGGGGTGGCGGGAGGGTTGTTGTCCCCTCTCCAGGAGGTGCCACCTGTCCCTTTGTCCCCTCAGGGCTGTGACCGAGGTGGCCTCGGGGTGGCGGGAGGGTTTTTGTCCCCTCCCCAGGAGGTGCCACCTGTCCCTTTGTCCCCTCAGGGCTGTGACCGAGGTGGCCTCGGGGTGGCGGGAGGGTTTTTGTCCCCTCCCCAGGAGGTGCCACCTGTCCCCTCAGGTCTCCCGAAAAAGTGCGCGGTGGCCTCGGGGGGTTGTGTCCCCTCCGCCACCGTGTCGCTGTCCCCTCTGGGCTGTGACCAAAGCGCGCGGTGGCCTCGGGGCGGGGCTGAGGGGGGTCCGGAGAGCCTTTGTCCCCTCCTCAGGCGGTGCCACCGTGTCGCTGTCCCCGCAGGGTTCTCGCGCAGCCCCGGGACGCCCCCGGCGCGGGGGTTCGGCCCCCCGGGCTCGGCCCCCCAGCAGGGCTTTGCCGGGGCCACCGGTGGCTTCGGCGGGGCCACCATGGCCGGGCTGGGGGTCCCCGGGTCCCCTCCGAGCTTCCTGAACGGCTCCACCGCCACCTCCCCCTACGCCAGTGAGTGACACTGCTGGGGACACCGGTGGGGAGGGGGGACATGAGGGCCCTGGGGGGTCCCCAAATCTGTGTGACAGCTCTGGGGGGTCCTGAAGTCATGGCGGGTCCTTGGGGTCCCCAAAGTCATGGTGGGGTCGCTGGGGGTCCCCAGAGTGATGTGACAGCCCTGGAGTGTCCCCAAAGCCATCACTGAGGGCGAGAGAGGGAGCGAGGGTGGGACAGCCCTGCCCCTGCTCCTGTCCTTGTCCCCAGCCCTGTCCTGGCCCATCGGTGTCATTGTCCCCATCCCTGCCTCTCTCCCTGTCCCCATCCTTGTCCCTTTCCTTGTCCTGGCGCTGTCCTCATCCCTGTCCCCATCCCCATCCCTGTCTCCATCCCCATCCCTGTCCCTATCCTGTCCCCATCCCTGTCCCCATCCCTGTCCCCATCCTTGTCCCCTTCCCTGTCCCGTCCCTGTCCCCACCCCCACTCCTGTTTGTCCCTGTCCCTGTCCTGGCTCTGTCCCCATCCCTGTCCCTGTCCCTGTCCCTGTCCCTGTCCCTGTCCCTGTCCCTGTCCCTGTCCCTGTCCCTGTTCCTGTCCCTGCCTCTCTCCCTGTCCTCTCCCCTGTCCCATCCCTGTCCCCATCCCCACTCCTGTTTGTCCCTGTCCCTGTCCTGGCTCTGTCCCCATCCCTGTCCCCGTCCCCTGGCGGTGTCCCCCGTCCCCAGCCGAGCCGTGTGTGGCTGTCCCCTCAGTCCTGCCCGCCAGTCCCCCGCTGGGCGCCTCGTCTGTCACCGTCACCTCGGGCCCGGGCACGGCCACCCCTCCCGGTGGCTTCTCCTTCTCTCCGGTGACGATGATCTCGGCCGTGAAGCAGAAGAGCGCCTTCGCCCCCGTGCTGCGGCCACAGGGCTCCCCCCCGCCCGCCTGCGCCAGCGCCCTGCAAGGTCAGACTGTCCCCAGGGCCACCAAGGCCACCAAGGCCACCGTGGTCTCTGACACCCAGCCCCCGGTGGCTCGTGCGCCGTGGAGGGTCCCCGGTGTCACCACGCTCCCGTACATGGGAATGGTTGGGCCTGCCCTGTGCCACACCCTTGTGCCTCGTCCCTGGTGTCCCCAGTGTCCCCAAGGTCCCTGGCATCTGTCCCCAGTGTCCCAAGTGTCCTCAAGGTCCCTGACATCTGTCCCCAGTGTCCCCCAGTGTCCCCAGGGTCCCCAGGATCCCTAACATCTGTCCCCAGTGTCCCCCAGTGCCCCCAGGGTCCCCAGTGTCCCCAAGGTCCCTGGCATCTGTCCCCAGTGTCCCCAGGGTCCCCAAGGTCCCTGACATCTGTCCCCAGTGTCCCCAGGGTCCTCAGTGTCCCCAGTGTCCCCAAGGTCATTGACATCTGTCCCCAGTGTCCCCAGTGTCCCCAGGGTCCTCAGTGTCCCCAGAGTCCCCGAGGTCCCTGGCATCTGTCCCCAGTGTCCCCAGTGTCCCCAAGGTCCCTGACATCTGTCCCCAGTGTCCCCAGTGTCCCCAGTATTCCCGTGTCCCCAAGGTCCCTGACATCTGTCCCCAGGTGGCCCCAGCCCCTTGGAGGGTCCCCGGTGTCACTGTGTCCCTTGCACCTCTCTGGTCAGGGCTCTGCTCTGTGCCACCCCTGTCCCTGTCCACCGGTGTCTCCAGTGTCCCCAGTGTCCTCAGTGTCCCCAAGGTCCCTGACATCTGTTCCTGGGTGACCCTGCCCCACAGAGGGACCTGGCTGTCACTGTGACCCCTGTACCACCCACAGGCATGGCTGGAGCTCCCCTGTGCCACGCTGGCACCTGTCCCCTCCGTGTCCCCAGTGTCCCTGAGGTCCCCAGTGTCCCCAACACCCACCCCGAGTCCCCCTGCCCCACCGAGGGTGCCCGATGTCACCGCGCTCCTGCCTGACGTCCCTGCCCATGTGACACCCATTGTCCCATGCCACCCTTGTCCCCGGTGTCCCCGGTGTCCCCTCCTGACACTGTCCCTGTCCTGCCCAGACCCGGCTTTCGAGGACTCGGACAAATTCCACGCTCCGGCGCGGCCGCTCCAGGGATTGGCCTATTCCTAAGGACGGCGTGTCCGGAGGGGCTCCGGACCCCCCATCCCACCGGGACAGGAGCGGGGACAAGGACTGGGGACATCCCTGTCCCCTGTGCCCACCCCTCGCCTCCCCTCAGAGCTGGGATGGCTCCGGAGCAGCCACGCGGAGCGGGATGAGGGGACATCCCCCTGATGTCCCCACCCGGGTGACCCCGGCCTGGCCCGGCCGAGGGGGGACTTGGGGAAATCCTGGAATGAGCCAAAATTCCTGGGTTTGGCCTCGGGAAGAGGCGGAGAGAGCCGGGAATGGGGGGCAGTGGAGGGCGCGGGATGGAGGTGCCGGGATGGGCGGGAGGGGTGATCCAAGGTGGGATGGAAGCTCCAGAAAAGGATGGATGGTCCAAGGTGGGATGGATGTTCCAAGGTGGGATGGAAGCTCTGGAAAAAGATGGATGGTCCAAGGTGGGATGGAAGCTCCAGAAAAGGATGGATGGTCCAAAGTGGGATGGATGTTCCAAAGTGGGATGGAAGCTCCAGAAAAGGATGGATGTTCCAAGGTGGGATGGAAGCTCTGGAATAGGATGGATGATACAAGGTGGGATGGATGCTCTGGGATGGGATGGGATGGGATGGAAGCTCCAGGATGGGCTGGATGATCCAAAGTGGGACAGATGATCCAAGGTGGGATGGATGTTCTAAGGTGGGATGGAAGCTCCAAGGTGGGTAGGATGTTCCAAGGTGGGATGGATGCTCTGGAATAGGATGGATGATCGAGGTGGGATGGAAGCTCCAAGGTGGGGTGGAAGCTCTAGAAAAAGGTGGATGATCCAAGGTGGGATAGATGATCCAGGAAGGATGGATGCTCTGGAATAGGATGGATGATCCAAGGTGGGACAGACGATCCAAAGTGGGATGGATGCTCCAGGGTGGGACAGATGATCCAAGGTGGGATGGATGATCCAGGTGGGATAGAAGCCCCAGATGGGAAGGATACTCCAGGATGGGAAGGATGTTCTATGGAAGCTCTGGAAAAAGATGGCTGCTCTAGGATGGGGGGTGGATGATCCAGGATGGGAGGGATGATCCAATGTGGGATGGATGCTCCAGAATAGGGTGGATAATTGGAGTTGGTGGGATGATCCAAGGTGGGATGGAAGCTCCAGGGTGAGATGGAAGCTCCAGGTGGGATGGATGACCCAAGGTGGGATGGATGATCCAGAATAGGGTGGATACTCGGGGTTGAAGGGATGATCCAGGATGGGATGGATGCTCCAGAAAAAAGATGGATATTGAGGACTAGAGGGATGATCCAGGGAAAGATGGATGTGCCTGGGCAGGGGAAATGAACTAGGGTGAGATGGATGGATGGATGGATGGATGGATGGATGGATGGATGATGGATGGATGATGGATGGATGGATGGATGGATGGATGGATGGATGATGGATGGATGATGGATGATGGATGATGAATGGATGATGAATGGATGGATGATGGATGGATGATGGATGGATGATGGATGATGGATGGATGATGGATGGATGATGGATGGATGGTGGATGATGGATGATGGATGATGGATGATGGATGCAGGATGGATGATGGATGATGAATGATGGATGACGGATGGATGATGGATGGATGGATGATGGATGGATGGATGATGGATGGATGGATGGATGATGGATGATGGATGATGGATGGATGATGGATGATGGATGGATGATGGATGATGGATGATGGATGATGGATGGATGATGGATGGATGATGGATGATGAATGATGGATGACGGATGGATGACGGATGATGGATGGATGATGGATGATGGATGATGGATGATGGATGGATGATGGATGATGGATGGATGGATGATGGATGATGGATGATGGATGGATGATGGATGATGGATGGATGATGGATGGATGGATGGATGGATGATGGATGGATGATGGATGGATGGATGATGGATGATGGATGGATGGATGATGGATGGATGGATGATGGATGGATGATGGATGGATGATGGATGGAGGATGATGGATGATGGATGGATGATGGATGATGGATGGATGATGGATGGATGGATGGATGGATGATGGATGGATGATGGATGGATGGATGATGGATGATGGATGATGGATGATGGATGGATGATGGATGGATGATGGATGGATGATGGATGATGGATGGATGATGGATGATGGATGGATGGATGGATGATGGATGGATGGATGGATGGATGGATGGATGGATGGATACTCCAAGGCAGGAGGGATGATCTGGGACAGGATGGATGCTCCCAGGAGAGATGGATAGTCCAAGGTGGGATGGATATTCCAGGTGGGATGGATATTCCAGGTGGGATGGATACCCCAGGACAGGCTGGATGCTCCGGTGGGACCCGGCTCCCCTCACCTTTCCCGGCTCTCTCCCCACTCCACATCCGGAGCTTCACCCACAATTCCAGAATCCAGTCCCAGAATCCTGGATCTCTGTGATTCCCAGAATCCCAGATCCTGGATCTCTGCCTGTCCGGGATCAGGATCCTGGTGCCACCTGGGGTGGGGGAGCACCGCGGTCCCTGTCCCCTGCCATTAATTATCGCCATTATTATCAATATTAATTATCAGAATTATTTTGACCACAGGGCGGGGGGAGGTCCCTGGGTGTCCCTGGGTGTCCCTGGGTGTCCCTGGGTGTCCCTGTCCCCTCCCCCAGCCGGGAATTTTGTACATAAAACGGGAAGAATTCCCAACAATTCCCCCTTTTCCCCCCCTCGGGGGTGGCTCGTGTCCCTCCCCTCCGTGTCTGTCCCCTCTCGGTGTCACCGCGTGTCCCCCCCGCCCCGGGCTGGGGGGTGACCCTTGGGGACAATGTCCCCCTCGCGGAGGTGGCGCAGGGCGTGGCCGGGGGCCCGAATGGGAATTAAAGACCTCGTGGAAAAGCCGCGACTCGCGGGATTTGTCACCCCCGGGATGGTGACACCGGTGTCACCCCGCTGTCCCCACGGCGGTGATGTCCCCACCCCCAGCCTCGGGAATCCCGGGAATGCTCCAGGCCCCTGCCCCGTGTCCCCTCCCCGCCCCGGCCACCCCCGGTCCCCTCCAGCTGCGGTGTCACCTCCTGTCACCTCCCCCCGCCCCCGCGCTCCGGGATGAGCGCAGGAGGAGCTGGAATTAATTGCGTTAATCAAGAAAGGTTAATGAGGAGGTGGCGGTGCCAGCGCGGGGGGGGAGGTGGCACAGCTGGCAGCGGCACGGGGACGGCGACACGGGGCGGGGACACCGAGCGGCGACACGGGGGTGGCAGCGCGGCTGGGGACACCGCGTGACCCCCGTGGGGACGGGGGTGACACCGTGACCGGCCGGGGGTGGTGGCACCGTGTGCGCGTGTGGCACGGGGGGTGGGGACATGTGGTGGGGACAGTCCCGGGTGTTGGGGACACACAGATGGCACACGGGGACTCGGAGGTGGTGGGGACATGGTGGGGATGTGCTCATGTTGGGGACAGGCGGTGACACGCATGGCACTTGTCATGGGGACACTCAAGTGGTGGGAACTTGTTCAGGTGTTGGGGACACACGCGTGACGTGCTGTGGGGACACGCTCAGGACTTGGGGACAGTCACGTGTGGTGGGGACACACAGGTGGCGGGGACATGGTGGGGACACACGTGTGGCACACGTTGAGGGGACACACACAGGTGTTGGGGACATGCACAGGTAGGGACATGTATGTGGTAGAGGTGTTGGGGACATGCTCAGGTGTTGGGGACAGTCCCAGGTGGCACGTGCCATGGGGACACTCCCCGGTGTTGGGGACACTCCCAGATGTTGGGGACAGTCACAGGTGGGGACACGCAGGTGGCACATGCCGTGGGGACACTGCCAGGTGTTGGGGACATGCAAGTGGCACACAGTTACAGGTGTTGGGGACATGCTCAAATGTTGGGGACACGCATGTGGCACGTGCCATGGAGACACTCCCAGGTGTTGGTTACACACAGGTGGCACATGCCATGGGGACACTGCCAGGTGTTGGGGACACTCCCAGATGTTGGGGACAGTCACAGGTGGACACATGCAGGTGGCACATGCTGTGGGGACACTGCCAGGTGTTGGGGACACACGTGTGGCCCAGGTGTTGGGGACATCTCAGGCGACCGGCCATGGGAACACTCGTGCTTGGGGACACTCACAGGGCTTGGGGACATGCAGCTGGCACTGGGATTGGGGACACTCACAGGGTTTGGGGACACACACTGGGATTGGGGACATGAACTGGGATTGGGGACATGCAACTGGCACTGGGACTGGGGACACGTATGTGGCACATGCCATGGAGACAGTCCCAGGTGTTGGGGAAAGCCACAGGTGTTGGGGACATGCAGGTGGCCCAGGTGTTGGGGACATCTCAGGGGACCGGCCATGGGAACATTCATGCTGGGGACACTCACAGAGCTTGGGGACACGCACCTGGCACCGGGATTGGGGACACACACTGGGATTGGGGACACACACTGGGATTGGGGACATGAGCTGGGATTGGGGACACGCACCTGGCACTGGGACTGGGGACACACACTGGGATTGGGGACATGAACTGGGATTGGGGACACTCACAGGGGTTGGGGACACTCACAGGGTTTGGGGACACACACTGGGATTGGGGACACACACTGGGACTGGGGACATGAACTGGGATTGGGGACACGCACCTGGCACTGGGACTGGGGACACACACTGGGATTGGGGACACTCACAGGGTTTGGGGACACTCACAGGGATTGGGGACACGCAGCTGGCACCAGGATTGGGGACACACTCTGGGATTGGGGACACACACCTGGCACTAGGAGTGGGGACACACACCAGGACTGGGGACACGCAGCTGGCACTGGGATTGGGGAAACACACTGGGATTGGGGACATGAACTGGGATTGGGGACATGAACTGGGATTGGGGACACGCAGCTGGCACCGGGATTGGGGACACGCACTGGGATTGGGGACACACACCAGGACTGGGGACACACACCAGGATTGGGGACACACACTGGGATTGGGGACACTCACAGGGATTGGGGACATGAACTGGGATTGGGGACACACCTGGCACCGGGACTGGGGATGCACTCCAGGACTGAGGACACGCTCCTGGTACCGGGATTGGGGACACGCACGGGGACTGGGGACACTCACAGGGTTTGGGGACACTCACAGGGATTGGGGACACGCAGCTGGCACCAGGATTGGGGACACGCTCTGGGATTGGGGACACACACCTGGCACTAGGAGTGGGGACACACACCAGGACTGGGGACACGCAGCTGGCACTGGGACTGGGGACACACACTGGGATTGGGGACACACACTGGGATTGGGGACATGAACTGGGACTGGGGACACGCAGCTTGCACCGGGATTGGGGACACGCATTGGGATTGGGGACACACACCAGGACTGGGGACACACACTGGGATTGGGGACACACACTGGGATTGGGGACATGAACTGGGATTGGGGACACGCAGCTGGCACTGGGATTGGGGACACACACCAGGACTGGGGACACACACTGGGATTGGGGACATGAACTGGGATTGGGGACACACCTGGCACCGGGACTGGGGATGCACTCCAGGACTGAGGACACGCTCCTGGTACCGGGATTGGGGACACGCACTGGGACTGGGGACACTCACAGGGTTTGGGGACACGCAGCTGGCACCAGGATTGGGGACATGCTCCAGGATTGGGGACACACACCTGGCACTAGGAGTGGGGACACACACCAGGATTGGGGACACGCAGCTGGCACTGGGATTGGGGACACACACTGGGACTGGGGACATGAACTGGGATTGGGGACACACACTGGGATTGGGGACATGAACTGGGATTGGGGACACACACTGGGATTGGGGACATGAACTGGGATTGGGGACACGCAGCTTGCACCGGGATTGGGGAGACGCACTGGGATTGGGGACACTCACAGGGTTTGGGGACACACACTGGGATTGGGGACACGCAGCTGGCACCAGGACTGGGGACACTCACAGGGTTTGGGGACACACACCTGGCACTGGGATTGGGGACACTCTGGGATTGGGGACACACGCCTGGCACTGGGATTTGGAACACGCTCCGCTGGCCCTTCCCATTCCCATGGGTGCCCTCGGCTTTGACCTCTCCCAAATCCCAAATTTCCCCCAAATCCACCAGGTCCTGGGTTTGGGGTTGTGGCCCCTCCTGGGATTTGGGGCTGGGGAAAATGGGAAGGGATAAACCCAGAGAAGGAAAAATGGGAATGGGATAAACCCAAGGAGGGAAAACGGGAATGGGGTTGGATAAACCCAGAGAAGGAAAAATGGGAATGGGATAAACCCAAAAAAGGAAAAACGGGAATGGGGTTGGATAAACCCAAAAAAGGAAAAATGGGAATGGGATAAACCCAAGGAGGGAAAAATGGGAATGGGGTTGGATAAACCCAGAGAAGGAAAAATGGGAATGGGATAAACCCAAAGAAGGAAAAACGGGAATGGGATAAACCCAAAAAAGGAAAAACGGGAATGGGATAAATGCAAGGAGGGAAAACGGGAATGGGGTTGGATAAACCACGAGAGGGAAAAATGGGAATGGGATAAACCCAAGGAGGGAAAGTGGGAATGGAATTGGATAAATCCCGAGAGGGAAAAGTGGGAATGGGATAAACCCAAGGCGGGAAAACGGGCATGGGGTTGGATAAACCCAGAGAAGGAAAAACGGGAATGGGATAAACGCAAGGAGGAAAAACAGGAATGGGTTTGGATAAACCCAGAGAAGGAAAAATGGGAATGGGATAAACCCAGAGAAGGAAAAACGGGAATGGGTTTGGATAAACCCAAAAAAGGAAAAATGGGAATGGGGTTGGATAAACCCAAGGAGAGAAAAGTGGGAATGGGATAAACCCGAGGAAGGAAAACAGGAATGGGGTCGGATAAACCCCAAGAGGGAAAAGCGGGAATGAGGGGATGGGATCAGGGGGAAATCAGGGAAAAGGGGGATCCGGATCCCATCCCAGTTTGGGGCGGGATCTCCCGGAGCTGCTTCCTGGGAAGGGCCAGGGCTGGAAAGAATTCCCAAAAATAGCCGGGGGCGGGGCCATTCCCAGCTGTTCCCACCGGGAATGCGAATTCCATAAAGGGGGGTGGGGACCCCAAAATCCCCCTGGGGACACAAAAAGGGACCTGGGAACCCCAAATCCCCATCCCAGGGAAAACTGAGGGAATGGGGATCCCAAAATTTCCTCCCTAGGGACAATTGGGGCTGTAGGGACCCTAAAATCCCTCTGATGTCCCCAAAGGGGGATGGGGACCCCAAAATTCCCACTTTGGGGAACAATGGGGGGAGTTGGGAACCCCAAAATCCCTCCCGATGTCACCAAAGTGGGGGTGAGGACCCCAAAATTCCTGATTTGGGAAAAATGTGGGAGTTGGGAACCCCAAAATCCCTCTGATGTCCCCAAAGGGGGCGGGAACCCCAAAATTCCCTTCCTGGGAACAATGAGGGGGTGACGACCCCAAAATCCTCCCCTGGGGACAATTTGGGGCTGTAGGGACCCCAAAACTCCTCCCGACGTCCCCAAAGGGGAGTGGGGACCCCAAAATTCCCACTTTGGGAACAATGGGGTGGTGGGAACCCCAAAATTCCCTTTCTGGGAACAATGGGAGGGTGGGGACCCCAAAATCCCCTTCTGGGGACACTGAAGGAGTGGGGTCCCCAAAATTCTCGCTTTGGGGAAAATGGGGAATTTGGGACCCCAAAACGCCTCTAATGTCCCCAAAGAGGGGGTGAAGATCCCAAAATTCCCACTTTGGGGACAATGGGGGGAGTTTGGAACTCCAAAATCCCTCCCGATATCCCTAAAGGGGGGTAAGAACCCCAAAATCACTCCAGATGTCCCCAAAGGAGGGGGTGAGGACCCCGAAATTCCCGCTTTGGGGACAATTTGGGGCTGCAGGGACCCCAAAATCCCTCCAGATATCCCCAAAGGAGGGGGTGAGGACCCCAAAATTCCCTTCCTGGGAACAATGGAGGGGTGGGGACCCCAAAATACCTCCGAAATCCCCAAAAGAGGGGATGAGGACCCCAAAATTCCCGCTTTGGGGACAATGGGGGAGTTGGGAACCCCAAAATCCCTCCGATGTCCCCAAAGAAGGGGGTGAGGACCCCAAAATTCCCGCTTTGGGGACAATGGGGGAGTTGGGAACCCCAAAATCCCTCCGATGTCCCCAAAGAGGGGGGTGAGGACCCCAAAATTCCCGCTTTGGGGACAATGTGGGGACGGGAACCCCAAAATTCCCGCTTTGGGGACACTGAAGGAATGGGGTCCCCAAAATTCCCGCTTTGGTGACAATGGGGGGGTGGGAACCCCAAAATCCCTCCGATATCCCCAAAGAGGGGGATGAGGACCCCAAAATTCCCGCTTTGGGGACAATGTGGGGGCGGGAACCCCAAAATTCCCGCTTTGGGGACACTGAAGGAATGGGGTCCCCAAAATTCCCGCTTTGGTGGCAATGGGGGGGTGGGAACCCCAAAATCCCTCCGATGTCACCAAAGGAGGGGATAAAGACCCCGAAATTCCCGCTTTGGTGACAATAGGGGAGTTTGGAACCCCCAAATCCCTCTGATGTCCCCAAAAGGGGATGGGGACCCCAAAATTCCCTTCCTGGGAACAATGAGGGGGGTGGGAACCCCAAAATCCCTCCGATGTCGCCAAAGAGGGGGGTGAGGACCCCAAAATTCCCGCTTTGGGGACAATGTGGGGGCAGGAACCCCAAAATTCCCGCTTTGGGGACAATTTCGGGCTGCAGGGACCCCAAAATCTCTCCAGATGTCCCCAAATGGGGGAGTGAGGACCCCAAAAATTCCCTTCCTGGGAACAATGGGGGGGTGGGAACCCCAAAATCCCTCTGATGTCACCAAAGGAGGGGGTGAGGACCCCAAAATTCCCGCTTTGGGGACAATAGGGGAGTTTGGAACCCCAAAATCCCTCTGATGTCCCCAAAAGGGGATGGGGACCCCAAAATTCCCTTTCTGGGAACAATGGGGTGGGCGGGAACCCCAAAATTCCCGCTTTGGGGACAATGGGACGGTGGGAACCCCAAAATTCCCTTTCTGGGAACAATGAGGGGGGTGAGGACCCCAAAATCCCTCCGATGTCGCCAAAGAGGGGGGTGAGGACCCCAAAATTCCCGCTTTGGGGACAATGGGGGAGTTGGGAACCCCAAAATCCCTCCGATGTCCCCAAAGAGGGGGATGAGGACCCCAAAATTCCCGCTTTGGGGACAATGTGGGGGCAGGAACCCCAAAATTCCCACTTTGGGGACAATTTGGGGCTGCAGGGACCCCAAAATCCCTCCAGATATCCCCAAAGGAAGGGGTGAGGACCCCAAAATTCCCTTCCTGGGAACAATGGAGGGGTGGGGACCCCAAAATCCCTCCGATATCCCCAAAAGAGGGGATGAGGACCCCAAAATTCCCGCTTTGGGGACAATGGGGGAGTTGGGAACCCCAAAATCCCTCCAATGTCCCCAAAGAAGGGGGTGAGGACCCCAAAATTCCCGCTTTGGGGACAATGTGGGGACGGGAACCCCAAAATTCCCGTTTTGGGGACAATTTGGGGCTGTAGGGACCCCAAAACCCCTCCCGATGTCCCCAAGGGGGGGTGGCGCTCCAACCCCGCCCCTCCCCCACTCCCGGGGCCGGGTCCCTTTAAGGGAGGCGGAGCCCAGTGGGGGGAGGGGGGGGAAATCCCGGGATTTTTTTTTTTTGGGAAGCGGGGGGGATGCAGAGGGGTGGGGGAGGGGACGATGCTCCGCGTCTTCGTCCTGCGGGCCGAAAATGTCCTCACAGGCGACAGCGACATCAGCGACACCTACTGCTCCTCCACATTCCAAGGTGGGAAAGCTCCCGAGGGGGACAAAAAAAAAACCGGGATTTGGGAAAATTTTGGGGGATTTTGGGGGAATTTTGAGTGGGGGGGGAGGGAGAAATCGGCTACGCCCGGTCCTAAAAGTTGGGATGGGGCTGGAAGGGCTGCGGGTCCCCCCCGCCACCCCTGTCCCCGTTTTTGGTGTCGCCTCCCCATTCCAAAGTGTGAATTCCTCCGGAGGGAACAGGAAAAAAAAAAACGGGATTTGGGAGAATTTTGGGGGATTTGAAGGGGATTTTGGCCGCCCTGAAGGTTGGGATGGGGTTGGCAGCGCCGCCGCTCCTCGCTGTCGCCGTTGTCGCCGCCACCCCCTTTGGTGTCCCCTCCCTATTCCAGAAACTCCAGAGGAGAGGGGGGAAAAAAAAAATTTAAAAAAATCGGGATTTAGAGGAATTTTGGGGTTTTTTTTGAAGGAATTTTGGATCGAAAAGTTGGGATGGGGTTGGAAGAGCCGCGGGTCTTCGCTGGTGGCATTTGGGGACCCCCCTAAAGCCCCCCCCTCTCCCCCGAGCGGCGCCCCGGATATTTTGGGATTTTCCGTGCGGGAGGGGCGAGGGGGGACGATCCCAAATTTGGGAATAACGGGAATCGTGTCCCTTTCCCGGGGTCCTTTCGCGGTGTCACCGCTGGGGGACAAAAGTGACATTGAGGGGGGGGGACGACAAAGGGCGGTGACGTCACGGCTTGGTTGGGACGTTTTTATTTTTGGGAAAAGCGGGATTTTTGTTATTTTTGGGATATCCTGGGTGAGGGAGCGCTCCTGGTTTTTCATGGAATTCTGCTGGTGTGGGTGTGGCGTTCCCGGTGTTCTGCTGCTGCCGCTCATCCCGAATTCCCAGGTTTTTGGGAGTTTGGCGTTCCCGGGATTGCGGCATTCCCGAATCCTGGCATCGCTGGGCTGGCGCCTTGTAGGATCCCGAAATTCCCGGGGATTTTTTTTCCCTGTCACTGGGGTTCCCAGCATTCCCAAATCCCGGGGTTTGGGGGATCTTTGGGGTTCCCAGCATTCCCAAATCCCAGCCCTGAGATGTTCTTGGGGTTCCCAGAATTCCTGGATCCCGGTGTTTTGATTTCTCCTCCCTGGGAACCGTGGGATCCCTGGATCCCTGGATATTTATTCCCAGCATTCCCAAATCCCGGGGTTTGGGCTTCCTGGGAGTTTCCAGCATTCCCGGGATCCGATCATTCCCCATCCCTGGGATTTGCAGCATTCCCAGATCCCGGTGCTGGGTCATCCTCAGGCCTCGGAGCATCCCTGAATCCCAGGGATTTCTTCCCGATCCCTGAGGCTCCCAGCATTCCCAAATCCCAGTGCCAGCTTATCCCTGGGGTTTCCAGAATTCCTGAATTCCCCATGATTTAATTCCCCATCCTTGGGAATTGGGGGATCCCTGAATCCCAGGGATTTCTTCTCCATCCCCGGGGTTCACGGCATTCCCAAATCCCGGTGTTTGGGCATCCTGGATATTCCCAGCATTCCTGGCTCCCAAGGATTTCATTTCCCACCTCTGGTTCCCTGGATCCGGTGATTGATTCCCCATCCCCGGGATTTGCGGATTCCCTGGATCCCGGTCCTGGGGTATCCTTGGAGCATCCCTGAATCCCAGGGATTTATTCCCCATCCCTGAGTTTCCCAGCATTCTCAAATCCCGGTTTTGGAGTTTTCCCGGATTCGGGACGGTGTTTGGCCGCCCTCGGGTTTTCCAGCATTCCTGGAATCCCAGGGATTTATTCCCCATCCCTGCGTTTCCCAGCATTCCCAAATCCCTGGGAATTCCAGCCTCCCCGAATCCCAGGGATTTATTCCCAACTCCCGCCCTTCCCATCTCCCCCCAATCCCAGCTCTCCTTCCCACCATCCCGGTTTTTTTCCCAGCCTCTCCAGGGGCGTTCCCACGCCGGGAAGGGCCGGACCGGGAAAAGGGGGTGGGAATGGGAGATGGGAGCGGATCCTTATCCCGGCTTTCCCCATCCCGGCTTTCCCCATCCCGGTTTTCCCGATCCCGGCCATGCTCCGCTGCCTCCTCCAAAGGGCTTCCCAACTTCCCAACCTGGAAAAGCGGGATAAACAAAGCGATCCCGTGGCCAGCCTGACATTCCGAGGTGAGGGAATCCCGATTTTTTTTTTATTTTATTCATTTATTTGGGAAGGAAGAGGGGTTTGGAATATTTTTTCCCGCTTTGGAAGCAGCTCCCAGGAAAATTTGGGATCTGGGAAGCTCCGAAATCCTTGGAAAATCCTTCCCTTTGCAGCTTTTATCTCCCTGATCCCAAAGTTTTTAAATCCACGCTGGGATATCCCCGGGAATTCCGTCCCTTTAAATCCTTGGATTCTGGATGGGGATGGATGTGAATAATCCCACACGGAGCGGGGGTTATCCCATTCCCGAGGAATGGATTTCCAGGGAAAACGGAGGGGTTTGCACTCCCAAAATTCCCAAAATTCAGGATGGCGCCGCCCTGGGATTTTCCTGGAGTTCGAAAAAAATGGGGACAAAAATCCCATTTTTAACAAAAATGAAGGAAAAGGCCGAGCGGCTCCCGATCCAGGTTTTCCATTTGGAATGGGGGTGCTGCCGATCCCATTCCCACCGGGATCCCTCTGGAGAATCCCGGCAGCTCCGTCTTCCATGAAATCCTCATCCAGGGCAATTCCAGGGCTCTGAATCCCGGGGGGAAAAAAAAAAAAAACAAAAAAATCAGGAATGGGATGGGAATAAATCTCTGGATAAGGAAAATCAGCGGGATGAGTCTTCCATATTCCCAGAGCCGGGAAGTTCGGCCCTTCCCAATCCCAAACAGGGAAGGAGTCGCTGAGCGGTGCGAAAAGAGCAGAAAACCGGGAATATTTGGAATATCCCGGAGTCTCCCGGGATTTGAGTCACCTCCATTGTTTGGCCTTTTCCTTTTCCTCTTCCCGCGGGGGTCCCTCCCTTGGGATGCGGCGACATTCCAGGAGGGATGAGGGGGGCGTGGCTCTGGCAAGGGGGTGGGGAGGGATGGAGAATTCCCGGGATTGGGAATGTTGGATTTGGGGGAATCCCGGGATTCCCCATCATGCGGCTTTTTTGGGGAAACTGAGGCACAACCCCGAGGTTTGGGAAAGGAGGGAATTTGGGATCTCCCCTGGCTCTTCCCGCCCACCCCGAATTCCCCGTCCCTGGAAACCTTTGGATGCTCCTGGGGAAACTGAGGCACGGCAAGGAAGGGATTCCATGGGATTTTCCAGAGCGTTTTCCATCCTGGAAGTGTTGGGGCTCCAAGGGGGATCCCGGATCCAATCTCTGCATTCCCAGCCCTGCTTGGGAACAGGGAATGGGGCTGGATCCTGATCCTGGGAATTGTGGGAATCCCTGGAAGCTCAGCCACCCCTGGGAGCAGAGAATGGGATTCAAAAATTTTCCTAGGAATTCTTGGAAGTTCAGCTCCAGCTGGGAGCAGGGAATGGAGCCTGATCCTGGGAATTGTGGGAATCCCTGGAAGCTCAGCCCCAGAGTTTCATTCCGGGATCCTAATCCCTGGGAAGCTCCCGATCCCCAGGAAGATCCCAATCCCGGTTTTTCTCCTTCCAGGTGTCAAGAAGAGGACAAAGGTCATCAAGAACAACATCAATCCTGTCTGGAATGAGGTGAGAATTCCCAATCCCTGGATTTCATCCCGGTTCCCAGAAAACGGCCCCCAGCTCAGGGGATTCCCTGGAGCTTCCTCCCCACGGAAAATTCGGGATCGTTCCCTGTCTGCTCCAGAATTCCAGGCAGAATTCCAATCTCTTCCCCTTCCATCAAGATCTTATCCAGATTTACAAAGAAATTTACATCTTTACAAGAAATTTCTATGGAATGGGAATTTTTCCAGCACCTTTTCCCTTCCAACCCTGTCCTTGTGCTCCCATGGGCCAAAATTCCAAAAAAAAAAAATAAAAAATAGGGAACTTGGTGGGAAAACGGGCACGGATTTGGGGCCAGAACAGCTCCTGGGATTTGCTCCTTCCCGGCAATCCATGGCCAAGGAAAACTTCTTCCCAAGGCAACTTTTCCCGGTGGATTTGCCGGGAAATTTGACTTTGGGAACGCCGTGGTTCCGAAGGGTTTTGAGATTTGGGTTTTCCACTTCCAGGTGCTGATCCCGACCTCTCCCTCTCCTTTTTTCCCCAGGGATTCGAGTGGGATCTGAAGGGAATCCCGCTGGATCCCGATGCCGAGCTCACCGTGGTGGTCAAGGACCATGAAACCGTGGGAAGAAACAGGTGGGAAAAAATTCCGGAGCCGGACACCATCCCCTCTCCCTATTCCCAATCCCGGGGTTCACCCGGCTCTTCCCGGACTCCGTGGATTCCCGCTGTGGGAGCGGGGGAGGCCGTGGGAGGCCGGAGCCGCATTTTTGGGCCGCTTCTCTCGGAATCCGAGGGGAAATTCCAGCGTTGGAAGGTCGGGAATGCACAGGGGGTCGTTGTCTGGGGATGGACACTTCGGACACTTGGCCGGGATTTGGGAAGCGCTGCCAAGATCATTCCCAAGGCGCCGGCAGTGCCGGGAAGGGCGGTGGGAGCGGAGCCTCCGGTTTCCTTCCTCCGGCTGATCCCGGTGCCCCCCATTCCAGGGGTTCCCCATGGATCGGGGGCTCCTGCTGGGTGAGGAATGCCGGGATTCCGGTGATTCCAGGCCTTTCCCGTCTCTGCAGGGTGCGAGAGCTGCTTGGAAAAGGGGAAAAACAGAGGAAGGGATTTATTTTTAGGGATAGGAGCTTGGGAGTGAGGCCCGGGCAGGAAGGATCCCGATTCCAGGGCTGGAGCCGAGGCTGGAATTGCTGCCGGGCTGAAATCCAAAGGAGCTGGAATTTGGGGCTGCTCCAACTGCTGGGTGCCCATAAATAGCCACGGGAAAACGGGAGGAGGGTCCTGGATCCTGGAGCAGGAAGATTCTGACACCTCCCACTGTCCCAGGCAGATCCAACCCGGCCTTGGGCGCTCCCAGGGATCCAGGGGCAGCCCCAGCAAATCTGGGAATTGCAGAATCCCAGGCAGGAATTCCTTGCCAAGATCCCAGCCCAATCTCCCCTTTCCCTTGGGAAGCCATTCCCTGGCTCCTGTCCCTGCAGCCCTTTCCCAAATTCCAGCTCTCCTGGAGCTCCTTTAGGGACTCTGAGGATTCCCTGGATTTCTCCCTTCTCCAGGGGAACATTCCCAGCTCTCCCAGAGCAGAGGGGCTCCCAAATCCCAGACCTTTTTTTGTTGGAAGGGACCTTAAATCCCACCAATTCCAACCCCATCCGTGGGCAGGGACAGCTCCCACCATCCCAAGTGGATCCAAATCCATCCCAACCCGGCCTTGGGCATTCCCAGGGATCCAGGGGCAGCCCCAGCAAATCTGGGAATTGCAGAATCCCAGGCAGGAATTCCTTGCCAAGATCCCAGCCCAATCTCCCCTTTCCCTTGGGAAGCCATTCCCTGGCTCCTGTCCCTGCAGCCCTTGGCCCCAGTCCCTCTCCAGCTCTCCTGGAGCCCCTGCAGGGACTCTCAGCATTCCCTGGATTTTGCCCTTCTCCAGGGGAACATTCCCAGCTCTCCCAGCCTGGCTCCATCTCCGTGGCCTCCTCTGGACTCCCATCCGTGGCTCGGGAATGGTTCGGATGCCCTTGGATCAGCCCTGAGCCCTCTCCCTGTTTCCCGCAGGTTTTTGGGAGAATCCCGGGTGCCGCTCCGGGATGTTCTGGGCACTCCCAGCCTGGCGGCCTCGTTCAGCCTCCCCCTGCTGGACTCGCGCAAGGAGAGCACCGGGGTGAGGGCCTGGCGACCAGTTTGGACCAGTTTGGGCTTCCAGTTTGGACCAGTTTGGGACCAATTTGGAACACTTGGGGCTCCCAGTTTGGGACCGGTTGTGGCTCCCAGTCTGGGACCAGTTTGGGACAGGTTGTGGCTCCCAGTTTGGGTCCATTTTTAACCAGTTTGGGACCAGTTGGGGCTCCCAGTTTGGACCAGTGTTGGCTCCCAGTTTGGACCAGTTTGGGTTTCCAGTTTGAGATCAGTTGGGGCACCCATTTTGAGACCAGTATGAGCCATGGCAAACCAATTGTGGCTCCCAGTTTGGACCAGCTGGGGCTCCCAGTTTGGGCTCCCAGTTTGGGACCAGTTTGGACTCCAAGTTTGGGCTCCCAGTTTGGACCAGTTTGGGCTTCCAGTTTGGACCAGTTAGGGTTCCCAGTTTGGGACCAGTCTGAATCCCTTCTGTCCCAGTCTGATCCCAGTTTCAATCCCTTCCCTCCCAGTTTGATCCCAGTCTGAGCCTGTCCCTCCCAGTTAAATCCCAATCTGAATCCCTTCCCTCCCAGCTCAATCCCAGTCTGAGCCTGTCCCTCCCAGTTCAATCCCAGTCTGAATCCCCTCCCTCCCAGTTCAATCCCAGTCTGAGCCTGTCCCTCCCAGTTAAATCCCAGTCTGAATCCCTTCCCTCCCAGTTCAATCCCAGTCTGAATCCCTTCCCTCCCAGTTAAATCCCAGTCTGAATCCCTTCCCTCCCAGTTCAATCCCAGTCTGAGCCTGTCCCTCCCAGTTCAATCCCAGTCTGAATCCCCTCCCTCCCAGTTCAATCCCAGTCTGAGCCTGTCCCTCCCAGTTCAATCCCAGTCTGAATCCCCTCCCTCCCAGTTCAATCCCAGTCTGAGCCTGTCCCTCCCAGTTTGATCCCAGCTCTCCCATCCCGCCCTCTCTAACACTCATTCCCTGTTTTCCAGGCTTCCCTGTTCCTGCAGGTGTCCTACATCCCCCCTCCGGGCGCTATCCCGCTTTTCCCGCCTCCGGCCCCTCCGGAGCCGGCCCCGGCTGCTGCCGAGCTGGACACGGTCACCGGTAACCACAACCCCTTCCCATCCTGGATTTTGGAGTCCAAACCCATTCCCAAATCCCACATTTCCCTTCTCCCGCCGGGCAGAGACGGCCGGAGAGGAGGACACGGAAGATCCGGAGGCCACGGTGGACACGGAGCCCTCGGCATCCTCGGGAGCACTGGGCTCGGAGCCGCCCTCATTCCCAAAGAAACCGCCTGGGAATCACATCCAGGGGGTGAAGAGGAGGAGGAGGAGCTCTCCCAAAAAACCATTATCCAACAAACCACAGGACTTCCAGGTGGGATGAGCTGTTCCCATAAAATCCTGCAGGTTGTCCTGGAGATTCCTTGTCCTCCATCCTGTGGGATGATCCTGGTGATTCCTTGTCCTCCGTCTCATCCCAAATCCCAGTGATTCTCTGTTTTCCATCCCATCCCATCCCATCCCATCCCATCCCATCCCATCCCATCCCATCCCATGGATCCCATCCCATCCCATCCCATCCCATCCCATCCCATCCCATCCCATCCCATCCCATCCCATCCTATCCCATCCCATCCCATCCCATCCCATCCCATGGATCCCATCCCATCCCATCCCATCCCATCCCATCCCATCCCATCCCATCCCATGGATCCCATCCCATCCCATCCCATCCCATCCCATCCCATCCCATCCCATCCCATCCCATCCCATCCCATCCCATCCCATCCCATCCCATCCCATCCCATCCCATCCCATCTCCCGGTGATTCCCTGTTTTCCACCCATGGGATGATCCCGGTGATTCCCATCCTGATGATTCCTCATTCTCCATCCCATGGGATCATCCCAGTGATTCCCTGTCCTCCACCCCATGGGATGATCCCGGTGATTCCCATCCCGCTAATTCCCTCTCCTCCATCCCATCCCAGATCCGGGTGAGGGTCATCGAGGCCCGGCAGCTTCCCGGGATCCACATCCGGCCGGTGGTGAAGGTGACGGTGGCCGGACAAACGCGGAGAACGCGGATCCGGAAAGGGAACAGCCCCTTCTTCGATGAGGTCAGCGGGAATTCCCGCTCCAACGATTCCTGGGAGAGGCCGGGATGTGGGAATGAGCTCCAGGGGGAAAACTGGGATAACTCATCCTCATCCTGGTTTTCCACAGACTTTTTTCTTCAATGTTTTCGACTCCCCATCGGAGCTGTTCGATGCTCCCATTTTCCTCACGGTGAGTGTTGGGAAAACCTGGAATTCTCCCCTTTCCAGGGAAAAACCCCCTGTTCGCCAGGATCCCCCATCCCAGCAGGATTTGGGTCGGATTCTCCTTTTTCCCTCATTTTCAGGTCGTGGATTCTCGATCGTTCCGCACGGATTCGGTGATCGGGGAATTCCGGGTAAGACCAGATCCCCTTTTCCCGGAGTTTCCCGCTCCGGATAAATTCTGGAATCTCCTTTTCCTTTAATCCCGCAGATGGATGTGGAGACCGTTTACTCCGAGCCAAGTGAGCCTCGGGAAACTCCTACATTTTTTTCGGGAAATGCCCCCACACATCCCAACTCTTCCCTAGAGGAACCCCGTATCCACGATCCTGGAATCCCGGAATGGTTTGGGTGGGAAGGAACTTTCTGGATCATCCGGTTCCATCCAGGGAAAAAATCCCATCCAGCCTGGACACTTCCAGGGATGGAGCATCCACAGCTTCTCTGGGAATTCAAAAAAAAAAACAACCCTCCCTCTTCCCTGGTCCCTTTCTTTGGAAAGGAACTGAAATATTCCCTTATCCCATTCCATGATTTTCATCCAGGAACATCCCTGACCTCCCTGCACATCCAGGGACTAATTCCCGGTTTCCCACGTTTTCCCGCAGAACACGCTTTCCGCAGGAAGTGGCTGCTCCTCTCGGATCCGGAGGATTTTTCCGCGGGAGCCAAGGGATACCTGAAGGTCAGCGCCTGCGTGCTGGGGCCTGGAGACGAAGCTCCTGTGAGTATTCCAGCTGGGAATGGGGGGATATTCCAGCCCTGGGATATTCCAGCCCTTTGGCATTCCAGTCCTGGGATATTCCAGTCCTGGGATATTCCAGCCCTGGGATATTCCAGCTCTGGGATATTCCAGCCCTGGGATATTCCAGCCCTGGGGCATTCCAGCCCTGGGGCATTCCAGTCCTGGGATATTCCAGCCCTGGGATATTCCAGCCCTGGGGCATTCCAGCCCTGGGATATTCCAGCCCTGGGATATTCCAGCCCTGGGATATTCCAGCTCTGGGATATTCCAGCCCTGGGATATTTCAACCCTGGGATATTCCAGCCCTGGGATATTCCAGCCCTGGGATATTCCAGCCCTGGGATATTCCAGCCCGGGGATATTCCAGCTCTGGGATATTCCAGTCCTGGGATGTTCCAGCCCTGGGATGTTCCAGCCCTGGGATGTTCCAGCCCTGGGATATTCCAGCCCTGGGATATTCCAGTCCTGGGATATTCCAGCTCTGGGATATTCCAGCCCTGGGATATTCCAGTCCTGGGATATTCCAGCCCTGGGGCATTCCAGCCCTGGGATATTCCAGCCCTGGGATATTCCGGCCCTGGGATATTCCAGCCCTGGGATATTTCAACCCTGGGATATTCCAGCCCTGGGATATTCCAGCCCTGGGATATTTCAACCCTGGGATATTCCAGCCCTGGGATATTCCAGCCCTGGGATATTCCAGCCCTGGGATATTCCAGCCCTGGGAAATTCCAGCCAAAATCCACCAATCCCCACAACCATTCCCAGGGAAGCCACAGCTTGGATCTTCCCCATTTTGAGGGAAAAGTGCTGCATTTTCTCATGGAATCATGGAACGGTTTGGGGGGATTTAAATCCCACCCATTCCCACCCAGGGACAGCCCCCACCATCCCAGGTGGATCCAAGACCATCCCAACCCGGCCTTGGGCATTCCCAAGGTGATTCCCTGGGCAGCCCCAGCAAATCTGGGAATTGCAGAATCCCAGGCAGGAATTCCTTGCCAAGATCCCAGCCCAATCTCCCCTTTCCCTTGGGAAGCCATTCCCTGGCTCCTGTCCCTGCAGCCCTTGGCCCCAGTCCCTCTCCAGCTCTCCTGGAGCCCCTGCAGGGACTCTCAGCATTCCCTGCATTTCTCCCTTCTCCAGGGGAACATTCCCAGCTCTCCCAGAGCAGAGGGGCTCCAGAATCCTGGAATGGTTTTGGTTTGGATCCATCCCATCCCATTCCATGTTGAGGACCCCTCCCACTATCCCAGGTTGCTCCACACCCCCTCCAGCCTCACCTTGGACACTCCCAGGAACGGCAAATCCACCCAACTTCTCTCATTTGGGATTTTCCTGCTCATTCCCAAATCCTGGGTGACTTTTCCCGTTGTCCTCTTCCCGCAGCTGGAGAAGAAGGAGGCGGCCGAGGACAAGGAGGACATCGAGGCCAATCTGCTGCGCCCCACCGGGGTCACCCTCAGGGGGGCCCAGTTCTGCCTCAAGATCTTCAAAGCCGAGGATTTGCCCCAGAGTAGGTTTTTCCTTTGGATCCCTCGGAATCGCGACATTCCAGGCGGGAATTAGAGCCCAGAGAAGGGAAAGATCCGTATCTCAATCCAAGGATATCGGGCGGTTTTATGGGAGAGGTTTCTTACCGCTCCAAACTGGTTTTATCCCCCTGCTTTTCCCGCCTGGAGAGCATCTCCTCCATGGGAATGCTCATCCCCAGCTGGGACCCTCCGGATGCCGCGGAATTCCATGGAATTTGGCATCTCCCTCTTTTCCCAGTGGATGACGCCGTCATGGACAACGTCCGGCAGATCTTCGGCTTCGAGAGCAACAAGAAGAACCTGGTGGATCCCTTCGTGGAAGTCAGCTTTGCCGGGAAAACGGTCAGCGGAGCGGGATCCGCCGGGATCCTGGGAATGGCAGCGGGAGGAAGCCGGGATTGGGATGGCAGCGCGGTGTTCCCGGGGCCGGGATAACAGCGGGATGATCCTGGGATTGGGAATGGCGGCGGGATGATCTCTCGTGGTCCTCAGGGTTGGGGTGGCAGCGGGACCTTCCCACCCAGATCTTTGGGATTGGGGTTTCAGTGAGATCCAGAGACCTCCTGGGTCTCTGGGATTGGGATTTCAGTGGGATGTCCTTGAGGCTGGAATGGCAGTGGGACATTCCCACCCAGATTTTTGGGATTGGGATTTCAGTGGGATGTCCTTGAGGCTGGAATGGCAGTGGGACATTCCCACCCAGATCTTTGGGATTGGGATTTCAGTGGGATGTCCTTGAGGCTGGAATGGCAGTGGGACATTCCCACCCAGATTTTTGGGATTGGGATTTCAGTGGGATGTCTTTGGGATTGGGAATGGCAGCAGGATGACCCCTCATGGTCCTCGGGATTGGGATGGCAGCAGGACATTTCCAGCCAGATCTTTGGGATTGGGATGGCACCGGGATATCCTCAGGATTGGGATTTCAGTGGGATGTCTTTGGGATTGGGAATGGCAGTGGGACATTCCCACCCAGATCTTTGGGATTGGGATGGCACCAGGATAGCCTCAGGATTGGGATTTCAGTGGGATGTCCTTGGGATTGGGAATGGCAGTGGGACATTCCCACCCAGATCTTTGGGATTGGGATTTCAGTGGGATGTCCTTGAGGCTGGAATGGCAGTGGGACATTCCCACCCAGATCTTTGGGATTGGGATTTCAGTGGGATGTCTTTGGGATTGGGAATGGCAGTGGGACATTCCCACCCAGATTTTTGGGATTGGGATGTCTTTGGGATTGGGAATGGCAGCAGGACGACCTCTCATGGTCCTCAGGGTTGGGATGGCAGCAGGACATTCCCAGCCAGGTCTTTGGGATTGGGATGGCACCGGGATATCCTCAGGATTGGGATTTCAGTGGGATGTCTTTGGGATTGGGAATGGCAGTGGGACATTCCCACCCAGATCTTTGGGATTGGGTTGGCACCAGGATAGCCTCAGGATTGGGATTTCAGTGGGATATCCTTGGAGCTGGAATGGCAGTGGGAGGGTCCCCAGGAATTTGGAATTGGGATGGCAGTGGGACATTCCCAGCCAGGTCTTTGGGATTGGGATGGCACCAGGATATCCTCAGGGTTGGGATGGCAGTGGGACATTCCCTGTGGATCCCCAAGCCTGGACCTGGAATGAGGAGATTTGGTCTTTTAATGGAGGAATTCGGTCCTGGAATGAGGGAATTTGGTCCTCGAATGGGGAATTTGGTCCTGAAATGAGGGAATTTGGTCTTGGAATGGGGGAATTTGGTTCTGGAATGAGGGAATTTGGTCCTGGAATGGGGGAATTTGGTCCTGGAATGAGGGAATTTGGTTTTGGAATGGGGGAATTCGGTTCTCGAATGAGGGAATTTGGTCCTGGAATGAGGGAATTTGGTCTTGGAATGGGGGAATTCTGTTCTGGAATGAAGGAATTTAGTCTTGGAATGGGGGAATTTGCTCCTGGAATGGGGAAAACGTGATCCTGCTGATCCCAAGGTGGGAAGATCCCTGGGAAATCCAAAACATCTTGTGCTGGGGGGCTTAGGAACCCCATGGATTTTAGGGAATCTGAGACTGGATTTTAGGGAATTTGAGACTGGATTTTGAGGAGCCTGAGACTGGATTTGGGGCAATGTGAATCTCAGGTTTTGGGAATCTAAGGCTGGATTTTGGGGAACTTGAGGCTGGATTTTAGGGAATCTGAAGCTGGATTTGGGGGAATCTGAGCCTCAAATTTTGGGAATCTAAGGCCGGATTTTAAGGAATCTGAGGGTGGATTTTAGGGAAGCCGAAGCTGGATTTTAAGGAATCTGAGGTTTCCCAGCTCCATGAACTGCACCAGCAGCCGCTTTCTTGGGACAACACCAACTTTTCCCCTCTTCCCATCCCTCCATTCCAGCTGTACTCCCGGATCCTGGAGAAAAACGCCAACCCCCAGTGGAACCAGTGCCTGACGCTGCCGGCCATGGTGAGCGCCGGTGTCCCCAAGGTCCCCTCACGGTGTCCCCAAGGTCCCCTCCCGCCACTCACCCTCTTCCCGTATCCCTTTTCCCAGTTCCCTTCCATGTGCGAGCGGATGAGGATCCGTGTGACCGACTGGTGAGCGGGGAAGGGCATTCCCAGTGGAATTCCCAGTGGAATTCCCAGTGGAATTCCCAGTGGAATTCCCAGTGCCCGGAGCGGAGGGAAGGGCATGGGGACATTTTCCCCCACCGCGGTCCCCAAAGTGACGATGTCACCTCGCAGGGACCGTCTGACGCACAATGACGTCATCGGCACCGCTTTCCTCGGAATGTCGAAGATTTCGGCCCCCGGCGGGGAGCTGGAGGGTAAGGGCGGGAAGCGGGCCGGGATTTGGGATGCATGGCCTTGGAGGAGCTGCATGGCACGGCTGGAGGTTGGTGGTGGCTTTGGGGACGTCACAGCTGTCACCGTCCCCTCCTGGGGACGTGCGATGGGGTCGCTCCAAGCCGTGCCCCATTCCTGGATGGATCCAACCCCTCTGGATTCTTGGGATTGGGTGGATTCTTGGGAATAGGGGAAAGAAGTTGCAGGTCCATGGTATGGCTGGAGGTTGGTGGTGGCTTTGGGGACATCACAGCTGTCCCCTCCTGGGGACGTACGATGGGGTCGCTCCAAGCCGTGCCCCATTCCTGGATGGATCCAACCCCTCTGGATTCTTGGGATTGGGTGGATTCTTGGGAATGGGGCATGGAGGCTGCAGGCCCGTGGGTGCTGGAGGTTGGTGACACCCATGGTGACACCGCTGCTGGCAGAGGCCACGCCCCCCCTGTGGCCCCACTGAGGTGACATTTAGGGACTGTCACAGGCTGGGAATTCCCATCCAGCCCGTGCTGCTCCGAATCCTGGGAATTTTCTGAGGTTCAGGATGCCCAGGCGTGGCAGGGCTCAGCCGGATGTCACTGTCACCGTCACCGTCACCGGTGCCAGGTGGGAGGGCGGGAATTTGGGACACGGCTTTGGAGCTGCCGAGGGCTTGGAGCTTCCACGTGCATGAGCTTTTCCCATTGGCAGCGCTTCCATGGAATCCGCGATCCCAGCGGGAATTCCGCACTTGGCTTTGTGACCTCCACGTGAGCCGTAGGGACACGGGATGGCCACGTTGGAAAAAAGCTTGGAGCACCCTGGGATAGTGGGATGTGTCCCTGCCCATGGAATGGGATGAGCTTTAAGGTCTTCCCGAGCCATTCCATGATTCCATGGATCAGGACACGATCCAGAGGCTCCACCCGTGTCCTACCCCTGGCACTGTCCATTACCCTCTTCCCAAATCCCAACACAGATCCTGGGATGGGCTGGAGAGAGAGAGAGAGAGAGGCCGGGAGGGAGGATGGGAATGGAAGAGAATCCAGGATTGGCATTTCCCTTCCCACCACTGGGATTTTCCCAGGGAAATGCCTGGGAATGCCACTCAGAGAAGCTCCAATCCTGCTCCAATCCCACAGCCTCTGGAATTGTCCAAGGTTGGAAAAGGCTTGGAACGACCTGGGATAGTGGGAAGTGTCCCTGGATGCACCTGGATGGGCTTTAAGGTCCCTTCCCACCCCAACCATTCCATGATTCCATGATTCCATTAAAAAACCTCTCGCTTTTTCTCTCTGTCTCTCCGCACTAAAACCCGTGGGAATCTCCACCCTCATTCCCATCTCCATCCCTTTTCCATGCTCCTCTTCCAACCTTTCCCAACCTCTCTCCCTCTCTTTGTGCCTCAGATGAGTTTCCTGCTCCTGTGAAGCCTCTGAAACCCTCGGACCGTACGTTCCCAGTAACATCCCAGTTTTCCAGCACCTCCCGGGACTGGTTTTACTGGTTCCGCTCTCTGGACTGGGGGAGGATCAGCTGGGATGAGTTGGGCACCTTGGGAAAAGGGAATGGCTCCGGTTTGGGGATTCCTGGGATTCTGTCGTGTCCAGAACGTGGAGCCAGCCGGGCGCAGGGAGCTCAGGGCAGGATTCCCGCTCAAAATTCCATAAAAACGAGTGGTTCTCCTCATGGAATCACAGGATTGGAAAATCCCTCCGATCCATTGGCTTCCAAGGCCAATCCATATCCGTGTCCCCAAGTGCCACATCCACAGGGATGTTCACTCCCTCCAGGGATGGGGACAGGTCTTTCCAGGAAGGAATTTTCCCAAAAATCCAACCCAAATTTCCCTTGGCACATCCTGAGGCTCTTCCCTCTCTCCTGTCACTCTTACTCTTGTCTGAGCCTTCTCTGACCCTGCCCTTTTCCATGGGGATTTTCCTGGGATTGGGAATTCCCAGGATTCAGCGCCACACCCTCCAGCTCCAAGGTGAGGTTGTGGGATTCCAAATGGGTGGAAATTCCAGGATTTTGGTGGCCTCCAGCTGTGTGATCCCTGTGATCCTACAGCAAGCGTGACGCATTCCCAAGGTGCCTCCAGGAATCCCTAATCCCTCTTTTCCCTGCCATTCCCAGTGGATGACGGGCTGGGATTCCTGCCGACCTTCGGGCCCTGCTACATCAACCTGTACGGCAGCCCCCGGGAATTCACCGGATTTCCCGATCCCTACGAGACGCTCAATTTGGGAAAGGTGACATCGGCTGCTTCCCGGCACATCCCAAAATAACCCTCCAGCTCCTCTTTTCCCTCCCCAAAAAAAAAAAGCTGCTTCTAATCCAACCTGGCTTTGTCATCAGGAGCCTGCGCTGCGTTTCCCGCTCCCGGCAATTCCCGCTAATGCCTCCCGGCAATTCCTGCTCTGCTCCCAAAATTCCACCTCGGAAGCGCCGGCTGGAATTCTTTGCCTGAGCTGGGTGCTCGCAGTGGAGCTCCTTGGAAGCAGAGGCAGAGCTCGGTCTCGGGAAGGGAATTCCGGGATCCTGACGCCTGTTCCTGGTCTATCCCAAGGGCGAGGGGGTCGCGTATCGGGGCCGGATCCTGGTGGAGCTGGAGACCAAACTGGTGGAGCACATGGAGCAGAAGGTGGAGGAGATTCCTGCCGATGACATCCTGCAGGTGGAGGTATTGGAATTTCTGGAAAATCTCTGGGATTGGCATGTGGGATGCTACGGAGGGGATGTCAGCCATGGGTGGGGGTTTTCCCATGGTCCATGAGCTCCTGGAGGGGGTTTCCTGCTGGATTTCCACCCCAAAGTGCCCAGGTTGATCCATCCAAGCTGGTCATGATGGGCATGGAATGGTGGGATCATGGAATGGTTTGGGTGGGAATGGACTGTGAAGCTGATCTTGTTCCATGGGCAATGACAAATCTCTGATCCCAGGTGGATCCTGGCCCCAGTGTCCAACCTGGCCTTGGACATTCCCAGGGATCCAGGGGCAGCCCCAGCAAATCTGGGAATTGCAGAATCCCAGGCAGGAATTCCTTGCCAAGATCCCAGCCCAATCTCCCCTTTCCCTTGGGAAGCCATTCCCTGGCTCCTGTCCCTGCAGCCCTTGGCCCCAGTCCCTCTCCAGCTCTCCTGGAGCCCCTGCAGGGACTCTCAGCATTCCCTGCATTTTGCCCTTCTCCAGGGGAACATTCCCAGCTCTCCTGGAGCCCCTTTAGCCCTGTCAAGGTCTCCCATGACGTTGTGGGAGATTTCCCTTCATTCCGGCTCTCTCAGATTTCCTCCTTTGGCTCCTTTTCCATGAGTAGTTGCAGCCTCCTCTTCCATCTGGTTTTCCTAAAATCCCCCTAAAATTCCTGTGCTGCAAAGTTTGTCTTTCCCCCCGTAAGAGAATTCCCATCCCGGGATCACTGAGGTTGGAAAAGCTCTCCAAGGTCACCGAGTTTGAGAGCCACATCCAGGAATTCCTTGGAAACCTCCAGGGATGAGGATTCCCAACCTCCCTTGGTGCTTCCAATCCCTGACTGCCCTTTCCATGAGGAAATTCCTGCTGCTGTCCAGCCTGAGCTGATCCTGGTCCAGCCTGAGGCCGTTCCCTCTTTTCCTGTTATTCCCTGGGATCAGATCCCATCTCCTACCTGGTTCCAACATTCCAGGGAGTTGTGGAGAGCCAGAAGGTCCCTCTGGATCCCTGTTTTTTCCAGACTGAGCCCCTTTCCCATCTCCCTCAGCTTTTCCTGGTTCTCCAGACTATTCCCACCTCCCTCAGCTTTTCCTGGTTCTCCAGTCCCTTCCCACCTCCCTCAGCTTTTCCCAGTTCTCCAGTCCCTTCCCACCTCCCTCAGCTTTTCCTGGTTCTCCAGACCATTCCCATCTCCCTCAGCTTTTCCTGGTTCTCCAGACCATTCCCACCTCCCTCAGCCGCTCCTCAGGATTTACCCTCCAGCCTCTCCCAGCTCAACCTCCTGGAGATCATCATCAGCATCTCCTCCACATCCAATTCCCATCCGTGTTCCAGAAATACCTGCGCCGACGGAAATATTCCCTCTTTGCCGCCTTCTACTCGGCCACGATGCTCCAGGGCGTGGACGGTGCCGTCCAGTTCGAGGTCAGCATCGGGAATTACGGCAACAAGTTCGACACCACCTGCCTGCCCCTGGCCTCCACCACCCAGTACAGCCGGGCCGTCTTCGATGGTGAGCACAGCACGGATCCCGTCCTTCGGGATGATCCGAACCCGGCTGGCGGAAGAGAATCCTGGAATTATGGAATGGTTTGGGTCGGGAGGGGCTTGAAGGTTGTTTGGTTTTGTGGGTCGGGGAGCGTTCTGCTGTCTCAGGTGGATCCAAGTCCATCCCAACCTGGCCTTGGGCATTCCCAGGGATCCAGGGGCAGCCCCAGCAAATCTGGGAATTGCAGAATCCCAGGCAGGAATTCCTTGCCAAGATCCCAGCCCAATCTCCCCTTTCCCTTGGGAAGCCATTCCCTGGCTCCTGTCCCTGCAGCCCTTGGCCCCAGTCCCTCTCCAGCTCTCCTGGAGCCCCTGCAGGGACTCTCAGCATTCCCTGGATTTTGCCCTTCTCCAGGGGAACATTCCCAGCTCTCCCAGAGCAGAGGGGCTCCAGAATCCTGGAATCCTTTGAATGGGAATGGACCTTCAATCCCATCCCATTCCCAGCCCATCCATGTTGAGGACACCCCTCACCATCCCAGGTGGATCCAATCCCAGTGTCCAACCTGGCCTTGGACACTTCCAGGGATCCAGGGGAAGCCAGAGGTTGTGTCCAGGTGATCCTGCTGAAGGTGTCCCTGCTTGGACCATACAATTCCAGAGGGTTTTCCCACCTCAGCCCTTTGGGAATTTGTGTCTGGGATGGAGCAGGGAAGCCGAGACTTCTCTCAGCTCTGTGAGGTGGTTTTTGGGAGCACCTTTCCCTGGCCTTTCCCCGGCTCCCATCCTCATCCCACCAGGAATGTTGAGCTGGTTTCTGCCATCCCTGCCGGAGCCGCGGAGTCAGATCCCATCGGATCTCGGTGACATCTCAAGGATTTGCACAGCACCATTCCCACCTTTCTCCCAAACACCTTCAGTGGCGAATTCCCATCCCAATCCCCCTCTTCCCCCTTCATCCCCGGCTCCTGAGGGGTGGATCCCGCTATCCCGAGGTGACACCGTGCTGTCCCCCAGGTTGTCACTACTATTACCTGCCCTGGGGGAACGTGAAGCCGGTGGTGGTGCTCTCCTCCTACTGGGAGGACATCAGCCACCGCATGGACGCCCAGAACCTCCTGCTCCACGGAGCCGAGCGGCTGGTGAGTGCCTGGGAACGTCCTGGGAACGTCCCTGGGGACACCGGGAGGGGACAGAGGCCACCTGGAGGTGGGGAGTGTCTGGTGACACGGATTCAGTGTGTCCGCTGGAGGAGGAGCTTCATGGAGTCACAGAATCCTGGAATGGGTTGGGTGGGAAGGGATCTTAAATCCCATCCCATTCCCACCCATCCCACTGTCCCAGGTGGATCCAACCCGGCCTTGGGCATTCCCAGGGATCCAGGGGCAGCCCCAGCAAATCTGGGAATTGCAGAATCCCAGGCAGGAATTCCTTGCCAAGATCCCAGCCCAATCTCCCCTTTCCCTTGGGAAGCCATTCCCTGGCTCCTGTCCCTGCAGCCCTTGGCCCCAGTCCCTCTCCAGCTCTCCTGGAGCCCCTGCAGGGACTCTCAGCATTCCCTGGATTTTGCCCTTCTCCAGGGGAACATTCCCAGCTCTCCCAGCCTGGCTCCAGAGCCAAAATCCTGGAATGATTTGGTTGGGAAGGGACTTTAAATTCCATCCCATTCCCACCCCATTCATGGGCTGGGACAGCTCCTGCTATCCCAGGTGGATCCAATCCAGCCTTGGACAATTCCAGGGATCCAGGGGCAGCCCCAGCAAATCTGGGAATTGCAGAATCCCAGGCAGGAATTCCTTGCCAAGATCCCAGCCCAATCTCCCCTTTCCCTTGGGAAGCCATTCCCTGGCTCCTGTCCCTGCAGCCCTTGGCCCCAGTCCCTCTCCAGCTCTCCTGGAGCCCCTGCAGGGACTCTCAGCATTCCCTGCATTTCTCCCTTCTCCAGGGGAACATTCCCAGCTCTCCCAGAGCTGAGGGGCTCCAGAATCCTGGAATGGTTTGGGTTTGGAGAAACCTTAAATCCCATCCCATTCCATGTTCAGGGATTCCTGCCATGATCCCAGGTTGCTCCAAGCCCTGTCCGACCTGGAGACAATTCCAGGGATCCAGGCGCCATCCTTCAGCTCCTGAGCGATTTCTGACATTTCCTGTCAGATTTCCCTGTTGGTTCCCCTGGATTTCCAAAAACTTGGATGCAGATCCCTGCTGGGACCCGGAGTGGAATCTCTGATCCCAGGGAGCTTCCTCAACCCTTTGCTGGAAATGTCCTGGAAGCGGGATGGGATTCCGGGTGATTCCGTAACTCCTGATCCCCATTTTTCCTGCAGGAAGCAAACCTGGAGAAGGTCCTGGTGGCCCTGAAATCCAACCGCTCTCCAACAGAGCTGGAGGCCCTGGGATCCCAACTGCTCGATGACGTCATCTCCGACTGCAGGTATTTGGGAATTTGGGATGGGAAACCTTTCCTGACCTTTCTTCTTGATCTTGTAAGGAACCACTGCCTCCACCCCTCTTCTCCTTTTCCTGCCTTTTTTCCCTCCTTTTTCCTCCCTTTTCCCCATTTTTCCTTCTCTTTTCCCAGTTCTTCTCCTTTTTTCTCCTCCAATTTTCCTCCCTTTTTTCCCCTCCAATTTTCCTCCCTTTTTTCCCCCCTTTTCCTCCCTTTTTTTCCCTTTTCCCCTTTCTCCTGTTTATCCCTTTTTAGTTCCTTTTCCTGCCTTCTCCCACCTTTTTTCTTTCTTTTCTAATTTCTCCTCTCCTTTCCCCTATTTCCTGCCTTTTCCCAGTTTCTTTTTATTCCTTTTTTCCCTTTTTTTCCAGTTTTTCCTTTTCACTCTTTTCCCCCTCTCCCCTTTTCCATTTTTTTTTTGCTTTTTTCCTTTTCTCCTTTCCCTTTTTTTCTATTTCTTTCTTTTTCCTCTTTTTTCCCTCCTTTTCCCTTTTTCTCCATTTTATTTTTTTCCTTTTCTCCCCTTTTTTCCCCTTTTCCCCTACTCCCCTTTCCCCTTTTTTTTTGTTTTTCCCCTTTTTTCAGTTTTTTCCCTTTTTCCTCCATTTCCCCCCTTTTTTCATTTCCCCCCTTTTCTCCCTTGTTTCCCTTTTCCTCTCTTCCCATTTTTTTCCATTTTTCTCTTTTTCCTGTTTTTTCCTATTTTTGTTTTTCCCCCATTTTCCCCCTTTTTTGCCTTTTTTCCTTCTTTTCCCCCTTTTTCTCCTTTCCACAGTTTTTTTCTTTTTTTCCCCTCCCTCTCCCTCCCTTTCCCCCCTTTTTTCCCGCTTTTCCCACCTTTTCCCTTCTCATTCCCCCTGACTCCAAATCCCCATCCCTGGAAGTGTCCAAGGCCAGGCTGGACAGGACTTGGAGCAACCTGGGATAGTGGAAGATCCCAAACCATTCCATAATTCCATGTTCTCCCCATTTACCTGCAATAAAAACTGGGATTTACAGATCCCAATCCAAATTCCCGAGGTGGGAATGTCTCATCCTTAAAAATCTCATTTCCAAACCTCTCCATGGCCTAAAAATAAATTTATCTTTCTCTCCATCTATTTTTTCCGGAGGAAATCCTGATTTTCATCTCAGGAGCCGGGAACAGGAAGTTCATTTATAGCAGCGGATCCATAAATCCTTGGATTTTACAGGAAAACCTCCCAGTTTGGCACCTGATCCATTTTTCCAGGAGCTGGGATTGATGGATATTAAAATGTGGGTGGGGCTCATTCCCATCCTGATTCCAGGGGCAATCCCGGCTCTTTTGCTCTTCCTGTTCCCAAATATCTTTGGTGGTTTCTCAATTCCTTGGAAACTCGCTGAAAATATGGAGAAACCATTAAAAATGGCCGGAAAATCCCACAAGAAGCTGGATCAGCTGTTGGGGGTGGATTTGGGATGGATTAATGACCATTAATGATGATTAATGACAATTAATGGCCTTTAATGATCATTGGTAACCATTAGTGATCATTAATAACCATTAATCACCATTAATGATGACTGGTGACCATTAATGACCATTAATGATGATGAGTGACCATTAATCACCTTTAGTGGTCATTAATGACCATGAATGATGATTGGTGACCATTAGTGACCATTAATCACCATTAATGACGTTTAATGATAACTGCTGACCATTAATGACCTTTAATGATCATTAATGACGACTGTTGAACATTAACCATCACTAATGACCTTTAATGATGACTAGTGTCCATTAATGACCATTAACAACCATCAGTGATGACTGGTGACTATTAGTGATCATTAATGACCATTAATCACCATAAATGACCTTTATTGATCATTGCTGACCTTTAACGATCATTAATGAACTTAAATGATGACTGGTGAACTTTAATGATGATTAATGAACTTAAGTGATGACTGGTGACCATTAATGATGATTGGTGACCATTAGTGACCATTACAGGCCTTTAATCATCATTAATGATGATTGGTGACCATTATTGATGATTAATGACAACTAACGACCCTTAATGACCTTCAAAGTCCATCCCGATCCAGCCCAATTCCTGATTCCCACCTCTCCCTGCAGCCTGAAGCTTCCCGATGTCCTGGGGAAGGCGTCCAGCACCCACCTGGATCAGAACCTTTTCCGCTTCCGGAGCACCCACCTGGAGCAGATCCTGAAGGTGGCCCTGAGGCTGAAGCACGAGAATTCCAGCCTTTCCCAAATCCTGGATCAGGCCGAGGATTGGCTGTGCCGGCTCCGGGCCATGGCGGAGGAGGTGACACTTCCTGGTTTTCCCATTGGGGTTTTTGTGGGAAGCAGGGCTGATGTTCCCTCCCGGCTCCCAAATCCATGGATTCTCCATGGTTTGGCCGTGGAATAGTTGAGGTTGGTCTTGCTCATGGATGAGTTGAGGTCAACTCATGAATAGGGAGCAGCCCTGGGAGAAGGATTTGGAATGTTGGTGGGTGGGAAACTCCCTGTGCTCCAGGCTGATCCCACAGCAGGAAAAGGGGAATTCTGCCCATCTGCCATGGAGAAAAAGCTGGGAATCCTGGGAATGTTCCCCTGGAGAAGGGCAAAATGCAGGGAATGCTGAGAGTCCTTGCAGGGGCTCCAGGAGAGCTGGAGAGGGACTGGGGCCAAGGGCTGCAGGGACAGGAGCCAGGGAATGGCTTCCCAAGGGAAAGGGGAGATTGGGCTGGGATCTTGGCAAGGAATTCCTGCCTGGGATTCTGCAATTCCCAGATTTGCTGGGGCTGCCCCTGGATCCCTGGGAATGCCCAAGGCCAGGTTGGACACTGGGGCTGGATCCACCTGGAGTAGTGGGAGCTGTCCCTGCCCATGGAATGGGATTTAAGATCCCTCCCAACCCAAACCATTCCATGATTTCACGATCCCATTCTGGGCCGTGCTGGTGGATCCCTCCCAACGGGATCCTACGGATTTGTGTTTTCCAGCCCCAGAACAGCCTCCCAGACATCGTCATCTGGATGCTCCAGGGGGACAAACGCGTGGCCTTCGCCCGCATCCCGGCCCACCAGGTCCTGTATTCCCGGAACATCTCCAACTGCTGCGGCCGGAACTGCGGGAAGCTCCAGACCATCTTCCTCAAGGTACCTTTGGAAACGTGTCCAGGTGGAATCTTGATTTTTCCAGTTTCTCCACAAAAAATTAATAAAAAAGATGGAAAATCCAGCGGGGAAAGCTCAAATCCCAACACGGCGTTCAGACCCGCTTCCATGGAATCATGGAAAGCTTTGGGTTGGGAGAGACCTTAAATCCCAACAATTCCACCCCATCCATGGACAGCTTCCATTATCCCAGGTGGATCTGAGTGCATCCAACCTGGCCTTGGACAATTCCAGGGATCCAGGGGCAAGTCACAGCTTCTCTGGGAATTCCAGCCCAGTTGAAAAATTCCAAGGAAAAATTCCAAGTTGTGCTTCTGGTGGAGTCCAGCTTGTCCTCCATGGATCTGCAGCAGATTCCATGGATATCTCCCTCTATCCTGCAATTCTAAGGCAGGGAAGATTTTCCCCAGTTTGTGATTTTTTTTTTAGGAAAATCCATTTTATTTTTTTTTCATTTTTTAATATTTTTCCAAATTCCCGACCCTTTGCTGCTCTGGAAAGTTTTGGCTGCTGCCTCCTCTCCCAAGCACTTTCTGAGCTTTTCCCATCTCCAAGGATATTCCAGGTCTGGAAAATATCTTCAGGTAGCAGGAAATATCTTCCAGGAGCAGGAAATTAGAATGGAACAAGTTAAAAAAAAAAAAGGGAAATAAAATAAATGAAATAAAATCCCCATTCCCAAACCCAGCTGACACCAAAAATGAGCTCAAATCTCAAAACTGGGATTTTTCCTTATCCGTGATTTTCGGATGGAAAACCAGCAGCTCTCAGAGTGGGAAAAAGTGGCTGGGATGGAGGGAAAAATGGCAGTGAGGAAAAAATTCCTGGAGATTGTTCCTGGTTTTGCTGAATGTGTGAGTTGGGTTTGCTGTCCTGACCCTGGAGGGTGTCCCTGGCCTTGTCCTTGTCCCTGTCCATGTCCCTGACCTTGTCCCTTTCCTTTTCCATGTCCTTGTCCATTCCTTGTCCCTGAACCTGTCCATGTCCCTCTCCCTGACCTTCTCCCTGGCCATGTCCTTGTCCCTCTCCGTGTCCCTGAACTTATCCTTGTCCTTGCCTATGACTTTGTCCATGACCTTGTCCCTGTCCTTGTCCTTTTCCTTGTCCCAGTTCTTTTCCTTGTCCCAGTTCTTTTCCTTTTCCTTTTCCTTTTCCTTTTCCTTTTCCTTTTCCTTTTCCTTTTCCTTTTCCTTTTCCTTTTCCTTTTCCTTTTCCTTTTCCTTTTCCTTTTCCTTTTCCTTTTCCTTTTCCTTTTCCTTTTCCTTTTCCTTTTCCTTTTCCTTTTCCTTTTCCTTTTCCTTTTCCTTTTCCTTTTCCTTGTCCCTGATCTTGTCCATGTCCCTCTCCCTGACCCTGACCTTATCCCTCTCCCTGAACTTCTCTCTTTCCATGTCCTTGTCCCTGTTCCTGATCCTGTCCTTGTCCCTGTCCTTGTCCCTCTCCCTATCCCTGACCTTCTCTCTGTCCATGTCCCTGAACTTGTCTCTGATCTTGTCCCTGTCCATGTCCTTGTCCCTGTCCATGTCCCTGAACTGTTCCCTGTCCTTTTCCCTGTTCCTGACCTTGTCCATGTCCTTTTCCCTACCCCTGTCCTTGTCCCTGTCCCTGACCTTTCTGTGTCCTTGTCCCAGATCCTGTCCCTGATCCTGTCCCTGATCCTGTCCCTAATCCTGTCCCTGATCCTCTCCCTGATCCTGTCCCTGATCCTGTCTCTAATCCTGTCCCTGATCCTGTCCCTGTCCCTGATCCTGTCCCTATCCCTGATCCTGTCCCTGATCCTGTCCCTGATCCTGTCCCTGTCCCTGATCCTGTCCCTGATCCTGTCCCTGATCCTGTCTCTAATCCTGTCCCTGATCCTATCCCTGATCCTGTCCCTGTCCCTGATCCTGTCCCTGTCCCTGATCCTGTCCCTATCCCTGATCCTGTCCCTGATCCTATCCCTGATCCTGTCTCTGTCCCTGATCCTGTCCCTGTCCCTGTCCCTGATCCTGTCCCTGTCCCTGATCCTGTCCCTGATCCTGTCTCTGTCCCTGATCCTGTCCCTGATCCTATCCCTGATCCTGTCCCTGATCCTGTCCCTGATCCTGTCCCTGTCCCTGATCCTGTCCAGGACCACTGGAATTTTGAAGCTCCTCAAGGTCAGCCGGGGACACATTTTAGGGATGTCGATGGAGGCATTGGGATGATCCCTAAGGTCTTTTCCAACCTCAATTCCACGATCCCAAAGCACTCCACCCACTCCTGACATTATCCCAGCTGCTCCACGTCCCACCTGTCCCATCCAGACTCCACGTCCCACCCTTCCAACCTCTGGGAATTCCCATGAACCCCTTCCTGGGGATCTTTTCCTTGGCAGTACCCGCAGGAGGAGACGATGGGGCCGCGGATCCCGGCGCAGATCCGGGTGCGGCTCTGGTTTGGATTGTCCGTGGATGAGAAGGAATTCAACCAATTCGCCGAGGGAAAACTCTCCGTCTTTGCCGAAACCGTGAGCATTCCCAAGGGATCCCCATCCCGGTGGGAAAAGGGGCTGGGCTGGACCTAAAACCTCATCGTTCCCTAAAAACTGTGGGAAGGAGGAGCTGTTTCCACCAGCTCAGCCTGGAATGCTGAGGGGAAAGTTGGGAATGAGCCACGGAGGTGCGTTGTCCCTGACAACGGGAAAATCGGGATGCCATGGAACGGGTTGGGCTTTTCCCAGGAGGTCTGTCCCTCAGCAGGGATTATTCATGGGATTCTATGGGATTATTCATGGAATTCTGTTATTCCGGTCCCAAATCCCTCTTTTTTTTGGCTCTCCCAGTACGAGAACCAGACCAAGCTGGCGCTGGTGGGGAACTGGGGCACCACCGGCCTCACTTATCCCAAATATTCCGACGTCACCGGCCGGATCAAGCTTCCCAAGGACAGCTTCCGGCCTTCCGCGGGATGGACCTGGGCCGGGGATTGGTTCGTCTGCCCAGAAAAGACGTGAGTGGGGCTTTTCCATCAGGAATTCCCGGGAATCCCAAAATCTGGGATGCCCCCGGGGTTCCTCATCTGCGCTCATGGATGTGATTCCCTCTCATCCAAATCTTGGGATGCTCCAAAACTGAGGAGCTTTGGGGTGGGATTTTTCATCCTGGTTTGGGTTTTTCCTGGGGGGAAACTTTGCTTGGAGGGGCGGGAGAAATTTGGGAGCGCTGAGGATGGCGCAGGAGGAGAGTGGGATGGAGAATCCCTGATTTTGGGTATTCCCGGGATTCAGGCTGTTGCACGACGTGGACGCCGGACACCTGAGCTTCGTGGAGGAGGTGTTTGAGAACCAGGTCCGGCTTCCCGGAGGGCAGTGGATCCACATGACCGATTCCTACACGGATGTGGTGAGGGAAAACTGGGAATTCTGGGAGCCGGGCTGGGATCCCAGGGGAAATTTAGGGATGGGTTTGAGGGTAAATTCCCTGTGTCCCACAGAATGGGGAGAAGGTCCTGCCCAAGGATGAGATCGAGTGTCCTCCAGGCTGGAAGTGGGAAGACGTGGAATGGGATACGGATCTCAACAGGGCTGTGGATGAGAAAGGTACCAAAGATGGAATTTTGGGATCCTGGGTTGGGGAATTTTGGGATCTGGGATTTGGGAAGTTTGGGATTTCTTTCTGTGGTCCATGGATGAGAACATTCCCAGGGCTGTGGATGAGAAAGGTACCAAAGATGGAATTTTGGGATCCTGGGTTGGGGAATTTTGGGATCTGGGAAGTTTGGGATTTCTTTCTGTGGTCCATGGATGAGAACATTCCCCTGGCTGTGGGAACTGGATCAGGAGAAGGGATCAGGCTCCAAGGGATCCTTTTCCCGTGTCTCTGCCTGGAGCTGTGGGATGGGAATTCTGGGAATTCCCAAAGGCAGTGCTGGGATAATCTGGGAAGATCCCGGTGGAAAAGAAATGGAAAACAGCGGGCTGGAGAGTGCTGGGATGGTCCCGGGGGTTGGAATGGTGGGAGGGAAGAGTCTCCAGGGTGGGATTTGGAGCCAAGAACCCCACGGATCCATCCCCGGGCATTCCAGAGGGATGGATTAGCCATCCAACAGGACAGAAATCCAGCTGGGAAATTTTGTGGGATTCAGCGTTGAAGATTCCTGCTGGGATCCAAGGTTGGGCGGGGGGGGGGAAGCTCTTCTCCCACCTCCACCAGCAATTCCCTTCTTCCCAAGGCTGGGAATACGGGATCACGATCCCGCCGGAGCGCAAGCCCAAGGCCTGGGTGCCGGCGGAGAAGATGTTCCACACCAACCGGCGCCGGCGCTGGGTGCGGCTCCGCCGGCGCGACCTGGAGCACATGGAAGCCATGAAAAAGGTGGGATGGGCCGGGAGAAGGAGCCACCGGATCGGCTTTGGCAGGATCTGCTTTTCCTTGGAGATTTGGGGAGGGATCATCCCGGTTTCTGGTGGAAAACGCCACATTCCCAGGGGTGGGGAATGTTCCGGAGGGATTGACCGGGATGTGGGGTGGGATGGGGAGATCCAGGAGAGTCCTGGAGTGTGGGAAAGGAGGGAGGGCCGTTGTTCCCGGGTTGTCCCTATCCCGCTTCCCTCTAGATGGTGCCATTGGACCGGGAATGCCACTCCGGCTCCTCCGCCCCCTGCCGCTTCCCAAGGCCATTTGTCTCCCTTCCCAGAAATTTTTCGGGATAATTGTAGTCACCCCGTTTGCTGTGGGTGTCACTGGGAGAAAAACCTTCCAGGGATTGGTGTGGATGATCCAGGGAGAAATTCCAGAGGTGGCAGAGCTGGGGGGGGGTGTCGGGATGATGGCAAAGGGAAAAGCGGGATGGGAAGTGGATCTGCTGGAATTCCAGCGATCCCGCTCCAAGTGGGAATCATCCCAGGGATTGGTGAAGGGCTGCATTCCCACTGGTGGATCCAGCAGTGTTAATGGATTGGGAGAATCCAGCTCCATCCTGGGAAGTGCCCAGGGCCAGGCCGGACACTGGGGCTTGGAGCAAGCTGGGATAGGGAAGTGTCCCTGCCCATGGATGGGGTGGGAATGGGATGGGATTGAAATTCACTTCCAACCCAAATCATTCCAGGATTTTGGCTCTGGAGCCAGGCTGGGAGAGCTGGGAATGTTCCCCTGGAGAAGGGCAAAATGCAGGGAATGCTGAGAGTCCCTGCAGGGGCTCCAGGAGAGCTGGAGAGGGACTGGGGCCAAGGGCTGCAGGGACAGGAGCCAGGGAATGGCTTCCCAAGGGAAAGGGGAGATTGGGCTGGGATCTTGGCAAGGAATTCCTGCCTGGGATTCTGCAATTCCCAGATTTGCTGGGGCTGCCCCTGGATCCCTGGGAATGCCCAAGGCTGGGTTGGGATGGATTTGGATCCACCTGGGATTGTGGGAGCTGTCCCTGGGTTGGAATGGGATGGGATTTAAGGTCCCTTTCCCACTCCAAGCATTCCATGATTCCATGACGATCTCCAATGCATTTCCCAACCTTAACTTAATGGCCCCAGAGACCTTTCCCAACCTCAATATTCCTGTGACCCTCTAAACAATTCCATGACTCCATTCCACGATTCCAACCCGGGGGAGACCCAGGGAAAACCTGGGGGCGGAACAACCGTATCCAACAACATCCCAAAAAAACCTAAATCCACCTTCTGGATCAATCCTGGAAAACCTGACCCCTGCGATCCCTGTCCGGCAGCACAAGCAGGAGGAGCTGGATGGGGACGGTTGGGAATACGCTTCCCTCTTCGGCTGGCGCTTCCACCTCCAGCAGCGCCGCTCCGACGCCTTCCGCCGGCGCCGCTGGAGACGCCGGATGGAGCCTCTGGAACGCACCGGCCCCGCTGCCGTCTTCGCCTTGGAAGGGGCTCTGGTAGGGAGCAGCTTCTCCCATTCCCGAATTTCCACCTGGGAATGTTATCGGCCGCTCGTTATCGGCCGCTCGTTATCCGCTTCCTGTTATCCTGTTATCCGCCCTGTTGGTTCCCTCTTTTCCCTGGTTGTTCCTGGCTTTCTCCGCACTCTGGATTTCCCAATCCACCGCTTTTCCAATGGTTCCGTCAGAGCCAAAGCAGCACAAAGCTCCCATTCTGTGTTTTTATGGAATTTTTTCCTCTCCTCTTTGGCATTTTTTTCCCCCGTCTTTCCTTGCTCTGTCTTTCCCTCCAATCCAGAGTTGATCCCTTTGGGATAAAAGCAGCTCCATGGTGTTTTCCAAGAGCTGCTCCCATTTTGGGGGATCCCGGCTGCTTCCCTCACCCAGAGCTCCTGGCAGGATTGTTCCCGTTCCTCTTTTTCCTGTGGGATCCGCAAATGGGAATTCTCAGCCTTGGAAATCCCTCCTTTTCCCGCAAATATTCCAAGGCCAGAGGGGAATTAGGAGAACTCCAAGAGCTTTTCCAACCCAAATTTTAGGATTCTGGGGAATGCTGGAAGCCCAAACTCCTCTTGGACATCCCGGAGAATTCCTTCCCATGGGGAATCCCGGAGGCGATCCCGGCATTCCCGACTTTTCGTTGTTTTCCTTGCAGGGAGGAGTGACGGACGACAGGAGCGACGATGGAAAATCCGACGGAAAATCCGCATCCACCCTGAGCTTTGGAGTCAACAGACCCACGATCTCCTGCATTTTTGACTGTAAGGATCCCAGGGGAGCGGGAAAGGCGTTTCCCATCCTTTTCCAAGGAAAAAGACGGGAAAAGAGAGGTGGAAAAAGGGTGGAGAGGAGGACGGTGCTCGTGGGAACATCCACAGGCTCCGGGATCGGTGCTTGGGATACCCTGGGGGTATTAAGCCGGGATTATCTTGGGTGGGAGGTTGGGAATGATGGAATACCTTTTCCATATATTTTTCCTGGGCTCTTTTCCATGTTTCCCATTCTTTCGGCAGCCGGGAACAGATTCCACCTGCGCTGTTACCTGTACCAGGCGCGGGATCTCATCGCCATGGACAAGGACAGCTTCTCCGGTGAGTCCGGATCTGCACCGGCATGGAATTCCGGGAACAGAGGGATCATCCCATGGGCTGGGGCAATTCCCGCCATCCCAGGTGGATCCAAGTCCATCCCAACCCGGCCTTGGGCATTCCCAGGGATCCAGGGGCAGCCGGAGGAAATCTGGGAATTGCAGAATCCCAGGCAGGAATTCCTTGCCAAGATCCCAGCCCAATCTCCCCTTTCCCTTGGGAAGCCATTCCCTGGCTCCTGTCCCTGCAGCCCTTGGCCCCAGTCCCTCTCCAGCTCTCCTGGAGCCCCTGCAGGGACTCTCAGCATTCCCTGGGTTTTGCCCTTCTCCAGGGGAACATTCCCAGCTCTCCTGGAGCAGAGGGGCTCCGGAATCCCAGTTTTTTTTGGGATGGGAGGGACCTTAAATCCCACCCAGTTCCATGGGCAGGGACAGCTCCCAGCATCCCAGCTGGATCCAACCTGGCCTTGGGCATTCCCAGGGATCCAGGGATCCACAGGAAATCTGGGAATTGCAGAATCCCAGGCAGGAATTCCTTGCCAAGATCCCAGCCCAATCTCCCCTTTCCCTTGGGAAGCCATTCCCTGGCTCCTGTCCCTCCATTCCTTGTTCCCAGTCCCTCTCCAGCTCTCCCGGAGCTCCTTTAGGCCTGGAATGGGCTCCAAGGAATCTCTGGAGCTTTTCCTTCACCGGGCTGGATATGATGGAGCACAGGGAGAAACTTCCATGGGATGTGCCCGGGGAAAATTCCAGAGGGTGACAGGATTTAATCAGGATCTCGGCACAGTCCGGCCCCTTCTTCTCCAGCATCCTCAGGAAATTCCTTGTTGGATTTGATCCAGCCCAAGTTTCCCAGTTGGATCCAGATGATCCCTAAGCTCTCTTCCCTCCCAAAATAGTCTGGAATTCCATGATTCCATAATTCCTTAACATCCCCCTTCTCCCAGCTGGACAGGGGGCAGCAGGCCCTGGAGTTTGGGATTTAGGGAAGGGATTCCCATGGAAGAAAGGGAATCCGGGTGGAAAATAGCTTTGTCTGCTGCTCCATCCATTCCCAGCATAATTCCAGGGATTTCTGAAATTCCCAGGATTGTGCTGGTGTGGTCAGGATTTTCCATGCTGGGTTTTTTTGGGATAGGAAAGAAATTGGAATAGGAGAAATCCTTTTATCCATGGGATTTCCATGCTGGTTGGATGCAGGTGGAAGATCCCTTTGGAATGCGGTTGAGGGAGGAAGGAATTCTTGGAATGATTGGAAAATCCCACATCCTCATCCCTGGAGGCTGGGCTGGGCCATCCCAGGATTATTCCAATTCCCATGGGAATTTCCAGAGGGGTTTGGGTGGGATTTCCCTCCAGATTCCGGGATTTAAACCCCCCTTGGAACAACACATCCCGGGAATGATGGGAAACAGGGACAATCCCAAAACTGGGGAATCAGCTGGATCGTGACCTTGAGGGAATCCTGCTTTTCCCAGTAGTTGGAATAGTGTGATTTTTTTGGGAATAAACACCCCGGAGCATCCAAAAAAAAAGAAAAATTAAAAAAAAAATCCCCCAGTGTCTGCTCCCACCTGGAATTCCCACAAAAGGCTCCTTGTCGGGATGAGGAGGTGGGAGCGAGGTGAGCTCATGGCCCGGGAGGGGAGTCCGGAATCGTTTTCCTTTGGAAAAATCCCGGCCAAGGACAACACGAGCAGCAACGTTCCACAATGCGGGATTGTGATTCCCGCTGCCGGGAATAAAGGAGTTCATTAAAGGGGCTCGGCAGTTGGAAAAATAAACATTCCCTGCTCCCAACAAAGGGGCTTTAGAGAGGCTTCCATGAAAAAAATAAAAAGGAGGAAAAGGGAGGGAAAATGGGGAAAAGAAATTAAAAAAATAAAAAAAAAAAGGGAAAAGCAGCTCCAAATCCAGGGGTTTTTGTTTGTTGTAATGGATTTGGCCCAGGAAAAGTGGGAAAGGCTCTTCCCGGAGAGGTTTGTTGGGAATGTCCGAGTGGCCCCGGCTTGTTAGGCACGGATAGAGGGGGAAATCCGAGTGCTGGTGCCCCCATTCCATGGAAAAGGGGGAAAAGGGGGAATGCTGCTGGGATCAGCTGGTCCTGATTGGGATCTGGATTCAGGGATGTGGGATTTTCCTGGAATTTGAATCCAGGGATGTAGGATGTTCCTGGGATCTGAATCCAGGGATGTGGAATGTTCCTGGGATCCAAATCCAGGGATGTCTGGGATAATCCTGGGATCTGAATCCAGGGATGTGGAATGTTCCTGGGATCCAAATCCAGGAATTTGGGATTTTCCTGGGATTTGAATCCAGGGATGTCTGGGATGTTCCTGGGATTTGAATCCAGGAATTTGGGATTTTCCTGGGATTTGAATCCAGGGATGTGGGATGTTCCTGGGATCTGAATCCAGGGATGTGGAATGTTCCTGGGATCCGAATCCAGGGATGTGGAATGTTCCTGGGATCTGAATCCAGGGATGTCTGGGATAATCCTGGGATCTGAATCCAGGGATGTGTGGGATTTTCCTGGGATCTGAATCCAGGGATGTGGAATGTTCCTGGGATCCAAATCCAGGAATTTGGGATTTTCCTGGGATTTGAATCCAGGGATGTCTGGGATGTTCCTGGGATTTGAATCCAGGAATTTGGGATTTTCCTGGGATTTGAATCCAGGGATGTGGGATGTTCCTGGGATCTGAATCCAGGGATGTGGAATGTTCCTGGGATCCGAATCCAGGGATGTGGAATGTTCCTGGGATCTGAATCCAGGGATGTGGGATGTTCCTGGGATCTGAATCCAGGGATGTCTGGGATAATCCTGGGATCTGAATCCAGGGATGTGTGGGATTTTCCTGGGATCTGAATCCAGGGATGTGGAATGTTCCTGGGATCCAAATCCAGGATTTTGGGATTTTCCTGGAATTTGAATCCAGGGATGTCTGGGATGTTCCTGGGATCTGAATCCAGGGATGTCTGGGATGTTCCTGGGATCTGAATCCAGGGATGTCTGGGATGTTCCTGGGATCTGAATCCAGAGATGTGGGATTTTCCTGGGAATTTGAAACCAGGGATGTGGGATGTTCCTGGGATCTGAATCCAGGGATGTCTGGGATAATCCTGGGATGTGGGATTTTTCCTGGGATGAATCCAGGAATTTGGGATTTTCCTGGGATCCGAATCCAGGGATGTCTGGGATAATTCTGGGATCTGAATCCAGGAATTTGGGATTTTCCTGGGATCTGAATCCAGGGATGTGGAATGTTCCTGGGATCCAAATCCAGGAATTTGGGATTTTCCTGGAATTTGAATCCAGGGATGTCTGGGATGTTCCTGGGATTTGAATCCAGGAATTTGGGATTTTCCTGGGATTTGAATCCAGGGATGTAGATGTTCCTGGGATCCGAATCCAGGGATGTGGGATTTTCCTGGGATTTGAATCCAGGGATGTGGAATGTTCCTGGGATCCAAATCCAGGGATGTGGGATTTTTCCTGGGATGAATCCAGGAATTCGGGATTTTCCTGGGATTTGAATCCAGGGATGTGGGATGTTCCTGGGATCTGAATCCAGGGATGTGTGGGATAATCCTGGGATCTGAATCCAGGGATGTGGAATGTTCCTGGGATTTGAATCCAGGGATGTAGGATGTTCCTGGGATTTGAATCCAGGGATGTGTGGGATAATCCTGGGATCTGTATCCAGGAATTTGGGACAATCCTGGAAGCGGCAGCCTTTGGCTCCCATTAAAGCTCCCCGGGATGTGTGAGATATTCCTGGAATCTGCACCCAGGGATGTGTGGGATGGTCCCAACCCTCCCAGCCAGGAATTTCTCCCCAAAATCCCACTCCAATCTCCCCTTTCCCAGTGGAAGCCATTCCCTGTCTCCTGTCCCTCCAGCCCTTATCCCACATCCTTCTCCAGCTCTCCTGGAGCTGCTTTAGGCCCTGGAAGTGGTTCCAAGATTTCCCTGGATCTTTAGAACAATCCCAGCTCTCAGACTGAGCCTTTTCCAGGCAGAAAAACGCCTGGAAAACCTGGCACTCTGGGCTTGGAATGCCGAATTCCAGGCGGGATAGACGAGGCTGCTCCTTTATCCTCAAGCAAGACCTGAGGGACCTCAGGATGAGATGGAGCCAGCTGAGAATTCCCAAATTCTTTGGGAGCCGGTTCTGGATGGAGCTTGGAATTCTGGGAAGAGCCGGGCTCCATCCCTGAATCCCATTCCTTGAATTCCCACAGATCCCTACGCCATCGTCTCCTTCCTGCACCAGAGCCAGAAGACGGTGGTGGAGAAGAACACCCTGAATCCCACCTGGGATCAGACCCTGATCTTCTACGAGATCGAGATTTTCGGGAATTCTCGGGATGTGGCCGAGTCCCCGCCCAACATCCTGGTGGAAATCTACGACCACGACACCTACGTGAGTGCGGCGATTCCCGCCGGGAATTCCCGGCCTCTGGAATCTCTGGTGTCTCTGGGGTGGCTCAGGCTTTGAGGTGGATGATCCAGAGGGGAAAATTCCAGGGAAAACCCCGTGGCGTCCTTGAGGTTGCGTTCATTCCTCACCCTCATTTAAAGTGGGGAAATTAACGGGGTTTCCTCATGGAAAAAACCTTGGGATGAAGTTGGAAGCAGTCAGGGAAGTAGGACAATGCCCTCTGCTGTTTTCCATGTCCAAAGGGGTTGGGAATGATGGATTTTGGGGGGATGGTGGCGGGAACTTGAGGCTTTTCCCGCAAAAACCGGGCTGGAAAGAAACCCCAAATCCTGGAAAAACCACAGAGGGAATTTCTGTTGAAAAATGCTTGGAATACACCTTGGGAAGGGCTTGGGAATATCTCAGGAATCTTTTTCCCTCTTTCCTGCTCCTTCCCAGCAGGAAGCAGGAAAAATTCCAAAGATCCTGGTGCAGGGCAGGGAATGGGATTTTTAGGAGCTGCTGAAAGCTCTGAGCTTCTGCCCTGGAAAACCTGGGATAGGAATTCCCAAAAAAAGTGTTTTTCCAGCCTTAGGAATTCCAGGGAGGAGTTGGAAGACCGGAGGCTCTGTGGGCACCAATCCATTAATTTTCCTGCCCCACTTCCATAACGGGATCATCGCTCGCTCCTGATTTTTGGCTGAGGAGGGGATGGATTTCTCTGGGAGAAATGATCCCAATTCCCGCGGTTCCCAATTCCCTGGAATTCCCTTTCCAGGGCGCGGATGAATTCATGGGACGCTGCATCTGCCGGCCCAGCTTGGAGCGCTCGCCTCGGCTTTCCTGGTATCCCGTCCTCAAATCCGGCCGGAATGTCGGAGAGCTCCTGGCTGCCTTCGAGCTGATCCAGAGGGAAAAGGTGAGATCCATCCCTGAGCTTGGAATGCTCCGGAATTCCGGTTCTTCCCCAGCATCCAAGTGGATCTCCACCAGGATTTTCCAGGTGTTGGGTTTAGTCCATCCATCCTGGGAGAGCCGGAGGGATTTGGGATTTGTCGCTTTTCGAGGGATAATTCCATAGGGTGAGGTTGTCCAGGTGGGAAAAGAGGGCGATTTAGGGTTGGGCTGATGGAAAACTGTGGAATTCCAAGTGGGATGGGCTGGATGGATCCTTCTCTCCTTGGACAAGTCCTGGAGTTCTGAATCCAGGAATTCAGAATATCGGGGGAGCTGGGAATTGCCAGATCCCGAAGGAATGCTGCCCTTTCCTTGGAATGATTTCAGGAGGGGATTTAGGAGAGCTGAAGCCACTCCGGATTTTCCAATGGATACATCCCAGATGTGCCAGGAAAAAAGGATGGATTGGGAAGATCAATCCCTGTATCCCATTCTTCCTTCCCAGCCCTGAGGTTTATCTGGGAATGGGAATCCCTGCAATTCCTTCTTCCCTGGAAATCCCATCCCAAACACCAGGACAGGGCCCCAGGTATCCACAGGTGGCCTCTTCCTCCTCCTCATTCCCTCAGAACCGGGTGGGAAAAGCCTTGGAAAGGCCTTTGGAATGAGATGTTTGATCCCAGTGGGAATCATCCGGGTGGATTTGGTGCTTCCTGACTGGATGAGAGTCCAGGATTTTTAGAGCTGGGAACGGAAGGGGCTGAAGGTTCCCAGCTGGAAAAGGAGGAATTCTCATCGGGAATGTCAACGGGAATTGTGTTCTCTCCCCGCAGCCGGCTGTTCATCACATCCCTGGATTTGAGGTAATTCCCGACTCCTCCTTGCAAATCCAGCACCATTCCCAGCTTTCCCAGGGATTTGGAGCCCGTTTCCAGCCCTGAAGCAATTCCTCCATCCTGTCCTAGGGAATTCTTGTGGAATTCCTGCATGGATTCAATTTTTCCTCAGCTGATAAGGAAAACCGGGAGTGGGCAGCTCCTTCCTGACAGGGAAAATGGATTCCATTCCAGGATCCAGAGGATCCCGTGGAGATACTCCAAAGGCTCTGGAGCCAGGCTGGGAGAGCTGGGAATGTTCCCCTGGAGAAGGGCAAAATCCCGGGAATGCTGAGAGTCCCTGCAGGGGCTCCAGGAGAGCTGGAGAGGGACTGGGGCCAAGGGCTGCAGGGACAGGAGCCAGGGAATGGCTTCCCAAGGGAAAGGGGAGATTGGGCTGGGATCTTGGCAAGGAATTCCTGCCTGGGATTCTGCAATTCCCAGATTTGCTGTGGATCCCCGGGAATGCCCAAGGTTGGATCCAGCTGGGATACGGGAAGGGGGTGGCACTGGATGGGATTTAAGGATTTTTCCAAGCTGAACCATTCCATGATTCCCTTGGGCTTTCCCATTTTCCCTTAGAAACCTTGGGATGGGCTTAGGGATGAGAATTCCTCTAATTCCGTCCTCTCCTCCTCTTTCCCAGAGCGAGCTCTCCTCCAGCCTGGACGAGGTGAGTCTTTGGGAATTCCTTGGTTCTCATCCTGGAATTGTTCAAATTTGTTTCCTTGGGAGTTCCTCTTTTCCCTGGATGACTCAAGCCGGGAGCATCAGGATTTTGGGAATATGAGTGACCCCCGGCCGGATGGGCTTTTCCCCATGGCCGGGAATGTTGGGATCCGTTTACCCTCTGGAATGAGGTGTCCTCAGGAAATCCCAATTCCAGACTTTCCATAGGGAATTTGCTGTGAATCGAGGATGTGCCGGACTGTTCCCGTTGTTCCCAAGGAAGTTTTTGTCCCTCGTGCCGGGAAAAATTCAGGGATAGATTGGATGGGGCTTGGAGCAACCTGGGATAGCGGAAGGTTCCCTGCCCGTGGAATGGGATGAGTTTTCCAACGGAAACTATTCCCAAGATTCCATCATTCCCATGATTCTGATTCCACACCCAGGATCCTGAGACTTTATCCTTGTGCATCCCATGGAGCCGATCCTGGGCTGAACCAAGAGGTGGAGTTGGGAATCTTGGAGAACTCCAGGCAGGGAAAGGGAACAACTCTCGGAATGTTGTGGCGGCCCTCGGAGCCGTTAATCCCAAAATCCGGGAGATGAGCTAGGAAAGACCCGAGCTGCATTCCCAGGAAAGGTTGGATTGGTTGGGATAAACGCATTTTTCCAAGATTTTTTTTCCCCACCCAATCTGCCTTTCCTTGGGAGCTCATCCCACTTTTCCGTGTGTCCATAATCATCTCTCTCCTCTTTTTCCTCGGTTTCTTCCCACTGCCGGAATTCCGGGATGGGACATTCCACAGCTCTGCATCCCTGCCTTGTTCTCGGAGGGGCTCCTCCAATGGGTATCGCTCTCCTCCCTTCCTTCCCTTTTCCCAGAATCCAAGAAAATCCCGGAAGAGCCTTTCAGGGAGAGCGGGATTGCGGGAACCCCATCCCAGCAAAATTCCTGCATCCCAAGGGTTGGTGCTGGCCGGAGTCTCCGGTGCCTCATGGATGCTCCTGAAGGACCTGGATCCATCCTTCTCCATTTTTTCTTGGGAATGGCCTTTTGGGGCTAAATTCCCACCAAACTCTGGGATTTATCTTTGGATCACATCCCAGATTCCGTATAAACTGGGGATCTTTACCAGACTTTTTTTTCCCAGCCTCATCCATGTTTATTTTCACTCATCCTGGATTCAAATCCGGGTTGGAATCCATGATTTCCAGAGCTCCGTGCTGCCTGGATTCCCTCGGATTTATCCTCGTTCAACCCATCCCGGCTCCCAGCAGGATTTTCATGGATTTTCCTCCCTCCAGCCGCCTCCGTCTGGGAATTGATTTTTCCCACTCCCCTCCTGGTCCTTCCCTGCTCCCACCTCATCCCTGGAATTCCCTGCTCATTCCCGTCCATCTGGTGGAACATTTCATCCTCCGGCATTCCGCTGGAATCCAGGAGAATGCCTGGAAAACCACTGGGAGAGCAGCGGGAAGGGCTTAAAAAACTCTGGAATGCTGCAGGATTAAAATCCACGTTGATCCTGGAGAGGAGGGATGGGGCAGGAGCTCTTTTCCCAAGGATTTCCCATTGGATTTGCCGAAGGATTGATCCTTAAAATCCCTTCCAACCCAAACCCTTCCATGATTTTGGGCTGGAGCAGCCTGAAATGAGATTTTTTTTTTTTTTTTGGGAATTAGAGTTCTGGGGGTAACCCAGGGAATGTGGGAATTCTTGGCAGCTCCCCCTTCTCCTCCGGGTTATCCCGGATAAAATTCCCATTCCCTGCCAGCACTAACCGGCTCTGGGAGCACGTGGATCATGGGATGGAGGAGTGGCTGCTCCATGTGGGAATCCCAGGCACCTTCTCCCACACGGAATTCCCAAAAATCTTCGCCTAATGAGCAGCTGGACCCAGGAACCAGCAATTCCCAAGGAAAATGAAAGCTTGGAATTTTGTGGGAAGAGAAGTTGGAATTGGATGTTCCTGAAGGTCCTTTCCAATGTAAAATTGGAAAATCCATGTGGAAAATCCCTTTGGAGAGCCAATCTCTCACCCAATCCCGTAATTCAAACGCACCCACACGTCCTTGAATCCAATAAAATTCCAGCTGGGAGAGAATTCCATGCTCCCGGGATGGATTTCTGGAGGTTTTGCTTTCATTCCAGCCTTTCTCAGGGCTCTGGGAGATGCAGGAAAAGCAAAGGGGAGGAATTCTGGCTCCCACCTTCCTCCTCTGGGAAGGCAAATTGGGAATTCCTCGGCTGCCTCCCGGATTTGGGATGATCCCAATGGAATTCCCAGCTACTTTCTCCTGAGCCCTATCCCACGGGTTTCCGGATTATCCATGAAGTGTGGGATGAAGCGCAGCCCCTTCCCAGATCCAGAGGTGATGCCAATCCCCCATCCCACGGTGCTGCTCCCGCTGAATTTTTTTGGGAATCTCCCAACTCTGAACCCGCTGCCGCTGCTTCATCCCTTCCCTCATCCCGCCGCCATCCCGGGATGGGATAGAGGCGATTCCATCCCATCATTCCCTAAAAACCTTGGAGGGCAGATCCTTTGTATTTCCCTGGGAAAAGCTCGGGAATGCTGGATCTTCTCCAGGATGGATTGAAGGGATAAAACCACTTTTCCGGCACCTCCGTCCTGCCATTCCTCATCTCTCCCATCCTGGATTTCCCGGGAGAGACGAGTTTGGCAAATATGGAGATTCCAGGTTGGATCTAACACGGAAAGGGGTTTGATGTCCCATCCTGGCACTTCCTGATGTTTTCCTTTCCCTCTCCGTTCCCGCAGTCCGCGGATTCCGACCTTCCCTATCCGCCGCCGCAGCGGGAGCCCAACGTTTACGTGGTGCCGCAGGGAATCAAACCCGTCCTGCAGCGCACGGCCATCGAGGTGAGCCACGGAGACGGGAATCGGAGCCGGGAATGGGATCCAGGGTGGGATTCCAAGAAAAAGGAACCTCCAGGGGGAACTTCTGGCTCTTCACAATTCCCTGATGGGAAGGAGGAGCTGGGGGAGTTGGGGTTGGCTCCCAGGAAACAAGGGATGGGATAAGGATGAAGTTCAGGGAATAGGGGATGGGACAAGGATGTCACCGAGAGGATGAAGTTCAGGGAACAAGGAATAGGATAAGGATGAAATTCAGGGAACAAAGGATGGGATGAGGATAAAATTCAGGGAACAAGGAATGGGATAAGGATGAAATTCAGGGAACAAAGGATGGGATAAGGATGAAATTCAGGGAACAAAGGAATGGGATAAGGATGAAGTTCAGGGAACAAAGGAATGGGATAAGGATGAAGTTCAGGAAACAGGAGACGGGATAAGGATGAAGTTCAGGGAATAGGGAATGGGATAAGGATGTCGCCAACAGGATGAAGTTCAAGGAACAAGGGATGGGATAAGGATGAAATTCAGGGAACAAGGAATGGGATAAGGATGAAGTTCAGGGAACAAAGGAATGGGATAAGGATGAAATTCAGGGAACAAAGGAATGGGATAAAGATGAAATTCAGGGAACAAAGGAATGGGATAAGGATGAAATTCAGGGAATAGGGGATGGGATAAGGATGAAGTTCAGGGAACAAGGGATGGGATAAGGATGAAATTCAAGAAACAAGGATAAGGATGAGGATAAGGATGAAGTTCAGGGAATAGGGAATGGGATAAGGATGTCACCGACAGGATGAAATTCAGGGAACAAGGGATAGGATAAGGATGTAATTCAGGGAACAAGGAATGGGATAAGGATGTAATTCAGGGAACAAAGGATGGGATAAAGATGAAATTCAGGGAACAAAGCAATGGGATAAGGATGAAGCTCAGGGAACAAGGGATGGGATAAGAATGAAATTCAGGGAACAAGGGATGGGATGAGGATGAAATTCAGGGAACAAGGAATGGGATAAGGATGAAGTTCAGGGAATAGGGGATGGGATAAAGATGAAGTTCAGGGAACAAAGGAATGGGATAAGGATGAAATTCAGGGAACAAAGGAATGGGATAAGGATGAAGTTCAGGGGACAAGGGATGGGATAAAGATGAAATTCAGGGAACAAAGGAATGGGATAAGGATGAAATTCAGGGAACAAGGAATGGGATAAGGATGAAATTCAGGGAACAAAGGAATGGGATAAGGATGAAGTTCAGGGGACAAGGGATGGGATAAAGATGAAATTCAGGGAACAAAGGAATGGGATAAGGATGAAATTCAGGGAACAAGGAATGGGATAAGGATGAAATTCAGGGAACAAAGGAATGGGATAAGGATGAAGTTCAGGGGACAAGGGATGGGATAAAGATGAAATTCAGGGAACAAAGGAATGGGATAAGGATGAAATTTGGGGAACAAGGAATGGGATAAGGATGAAGTTCATGTTGGATATCAGGAGGAATTCCCTCATGGACAGGGTTCTCAGGCACTGGAAGTGCCCAGGGAAGTTTGGAATCTCCATCCCTGGAAATTTCCAAGGAACTCCTGGTGCCAAGGTGGATATCAGTCACAGGTTGAACCCAATGACCTTGGAGGTCTTTTCCAACCTCAAGAATTCCATAATTCCCACCACTGCTTGTCCTACACGGTTCAACCTCCAGGTTCTCCTCCACTGCCGAGGAGCTCCATGGAAAACCTGGAAGTGGAAATTCGGCTCAGGATTTGGTGTCCCCTCATCCCACGGATCCAGGGCTGGGGGCTGAGGAACCTCAAGGATTTGGCCCAGGATTTTGTGTCCCCTCATCCCATGGATCGGGGGCTGAGGAACCTCAAGAATTCCATGCATAATTCCCACCATTGCTTGTCCTATACAGTTCAACCTCCAGGTTCTCCTCCACTGCCGAGGAGCTCCATGGAAAACCTGGAAGCAGAAGTTTGGCTCAGGATTTGGTGTCCCCTCATCCCACAGATCCTGGCCTGGGGCCTGAGGAACCTGAAGAGCTTCCAGCTGGCCAGCGTGACCTCGCCCAGCCTGCTGGTGGAGTGCGGGGGACAGCGCGTCCAGTCCAGCGTCATCAAGAACGTCAAGAAGAACCCCAACTTCGACGTCTGCGTGCTCTTCATGGAAGTGGTGAGGTCCCAACGGGAATGGGGAACGGGAATGGGGGAAGGGAAGGGCCTCAAAAATGGGGTGAAGGACCTGAAAGTCCCATCAAGGTGGATGTTCTGAAGGGCTTGGAGGTCCCATAAAAATGGATCTTGGGGTGAAGGACATCAAAGTTCCAGGGAAATGTGGCTTGTGAAGGACCTCAAAGTTCCATAAAGAGGGATCTTGTTCTGAAGGATCTGGAAGTCCCATAAAATTGGATGTTGTGGTGAAGGACCTCAAAATTCCATAAAATTTGATTTTGTGCTGAAGAACCTCTGGAGTCCCGTAAAAGTGGATCTTCTGAAGGACCTCCCAGTCCTGTAAAAATGGATTTCATGGGAAAGACCTTGAAGTCCCATAAAATTGGATCTTTATGGAGATCCGATAAATATGGATCTTGGGGTGAAGGACCTCAAAGTTACCGGGAAATGTGGCTTGTGAAGGACCTCAAAGTTCCATAAAAAGGGATCTTGTTCTGAAGGATCTCAAAGTCCCATAAAATTGGATTTTATGGGGTGAAGGACCTGGAGGTGCCATAAAAATGGTTCTTCTGGTGAAGGTCCTCAAAATTCCATAAAAATGGATTGTGTGCTTGATTGGTGAAGGACTTGGAGGTCGATAAAATCGGTTCTTCTCTTGAAGGACCTCAAAATTCCATAAAAATGGATCATGTGGTGAAGGACTTGGAGGTCCATAAAGTTGTTTCCTCTGGTGAAGGACCTCAAAATTCCATAAAGCTGGTTCTTCTCTTGAAGGACCTCAAAAATTCCATCCAATTGGTTCTTCTGGTGAAGCTCCTTCTGCCCTTGGATTTTTGAGGATGGTGCAGAACCTCCGCCCTCCCTTTCCAGCCTCATTCCCTCTTCCCGTCCCTCTTCCCGCAGCGCCTTCCCAAGGAGAGCCTCTACAGCCCCCCCATCATCCTGAAGATCATTGACAACCGCCCCTTCGGCCGGAGACCCGTGGTGGGACAGTGCACCATCCGCTCCCTCCAGGAATTCTACTGGGATCCCTTCCAGCAGGACACGGGAGTGTCCCCGGAGCAGCCGGGTAGGTGGGAATATCGGGATTGGTGTCCATGGAGTCATGGAATGGTTGGGTTGGGAGGGAACTTCAAGATGATCTCGTTCCACCACATCCATGGGCAGGGACAGCTCCCACCATCCCAGGGGGATCCAATCTGGCCTTGGGCATTCCCAGGGATCCAGGGGCAGCCCCAGCAAATCTGGGAATTGCAGAATCCCAGGCAGGAATTCCTTGCCAAGATCCCAGCCCAATCTCCCCTTTCCCTTGGGAAGCCACTCCCTGGCTCCTGTCCCTGCAGCCCTTGGCCCCAGTCCCTCTCCTGACTCCTTGGAGCCCTGAATGGGATTGGGATCATGGGATTGGGATCATGGGATTGGGATCATGGGATTGGGATCTTGGGATTGGGATCTTGGAGATCAGCTTTGGGTGGTGGCAAAAGTCTGGATGAGGTTGGGATCATGGAGATGAAATTTGTGAGGTGGGAAGGGTCTGGGAGATGTTGGGATCATGGATATCACCTTTGGATGGTGGGAAGGATTTGGGATGAGTTTGGGAAGATGGAGATGAACTTTGGATGGTGGGAAGGGTCTGGACGGGATTGGGATCATGGAGGTGCGGTCTGGGAGAAACTGGGATCACTCCTGGAGGTCAATCCCAAGGTTTCTGGACTCTGGGATTCCCAAATCCCGGGATGACGGTGCCGCCTTGCTCCGGTTGCAGATGACGTCAGCCTCACGCCCAGGGACGACGTCCTCATCGACATCGATGACAAAGAGCCCCTGATCCCCATCCAGGTATGGAAAACGCGGCCGCGCTGGGAAGATCCCGGATTCTTTCCGTGCTCCGGTGGATCTGGTGAGGCCGGATCCGAGGCGCCGACGCGAGGCCGGATCCGGTCGGATCCATCCTTTTCCAACTCCCACGTGTTTTCCCTCCCTCTCCTCACCTGCACAACCCCAAACTCCTCCTCATTCCCGATGGTGGGAATGAAGGGCTGGGTTTGCTTTCCCGATGGAGAGAAATCCATGCCGGGCTCTTCCCGAGGAAAGCAAAAATTCCCTGAGGCTCTGTCGTCCTTGCTCCATGGCTGGGTCTCCTTTTCCCAGTTTGGCTCCTGGTTTGCAGGAATTTTACTGGGCTGGGATTGTTGGAATTCCGAATCCCAAATCCATGGTGGTGGGAGCAGGGAAGGAGGGTTCCAATGAATTTGAGGGATCTCAGCGTTCCCTTGGGAATGGATCAGGATGGACACACCCCTGGAGTTTCTGTTCTTCCGGAAAGTTCCTTTATCCGCAGTCCCTGGGCTCCTTCTCCAGCAGAAGGAATCTTTGGGATGGAGCTGTGTGTGGGATGCACGGATCCAGAGGCGATCCTGGTGCCTCTGGAGCAGCTGGGAATGGTGTCAGGAATGTTTGGTGGAGCTTTTCCTGATCTCCCATCCCTTGGTGGGATATCAGGGGCTGGAATTTCCCTTCTCCCTATGCCTGGATGCCACAGGGCTGGAGTTTCCAGAAGGAATCTCCCTTCCAGGTGTTCCCTGCCTCAGTTTCCCTGGCTGTGAACAATTCCAGGGATGGAGGAGCTGCTGAATCCAAGGTGTCCAAGTTGGGCATGGATCCTGCTCTTTATCCACATCCTTGGTGGCTCCTGGGGGTTTCTATTCCCAAAGATTCTCTGGTGCTGTTGGATATTTGTGGTGTATCCACAAATCCAGGCTCGGGCTGGATCCCACAACAAGCTGGGAATCAGGAATTCGGCAAATTCCCAAAAAACTGTGGGTGTGGCCCTGCTCATTCCCAGTCTTCATCCCTGGAAGTGTCCAAGGCCAGGCTGGACGGAGCTTGGAGAAACCTGGGATAACGGGAAGTGTCCCTGCCTGTGGAAAAGGTGGAATGGGATGAAATTTCACATCCTTCCCACCCAAATCCTTCCATGATTCCGTGATCCTATTCACAGCTCCGTTGGGATCTTGTCCTGAAATCCTTCAAGCTTCCATTAGGAACCGGACAGGAGAATTGGGAAAAGTGTGGAAAGGGAAAAGCAGCTCCCAAAAATGCTCCTGATTGGAGCATTGGGAAATTGGGAAAGCAGCCTCATTCCCTCCTTTTCACTTCCCATTTAAGGATTTGTCCTTAAAATTTACAGCTGGGCTTTGTCTTTTCTCAGGAAGGCAACTAGAGCGTGTCCGTGGAAAAAGATGGAATTTAGGAACAGGAATTTTTGTAATAAAATCCCTCTTTTTTTAGTCCAGGACAGAGAAACTTGGGAGAAAACGGAGGGAATAATGTGGGAATCTTCTGGGGGCTGAACCCACGGAGGGATCCTAAGTTGGGATGTGGAGCTTGAGCCCGGCTTCCCATGGTCTGGATCCGGGATTTCCCAAGAGCTGGAATTGGGATTTCCCACCACCCCATGCTGGAAGTGCTCGGAAAATGTGGTGCTGGCCATTCCCGCGGGTGGCATTCCCAGTTTGTCCCATTTTTCCGAGCGGTCAGGATGGGTGGGACACCCTGGGATGCCCAGAGTGGGATTGGCCACGCCCACAATTCCCTGGAATTCTCTGCTCAGATTTCCATGAGTTATTCATGGAAAAGCAGGTTGGTGGCAAACCTGCTCCCACTTTTTCCTTTGGGAATAAAACCTCTGGATAGGGACACACTCTGGAGCTCTGGGAGCTGCTCCTGGGAATGTGGGATCCCATCCCAGAGATTCCAGAGGAAGGAATGAGATGGAGCTTTGGAATCCTGGAGCTTTGTTCCCTGGGATAATTTTATTGGAAGCACCTCCAAGCTCGGATCAAATTTAGGGAAGAGTTTAAACAGCAGGAAAAGGGGGAGAGGGATGTGACAAAACCATTCCAAAGTGGAAAATTCTGGCTTTTTTTTTCCTGGGAACAACTTTTCCAAAACAATCCTCTTTCCACCCATGGAGTTCTTTAGTTTGACCCCGGATTTGTCCTTCTCCGTTTGTTTCTTTCCTTGTTTTTCCTGCTATTTTGGGAAAGCAGGGAGCTTCTTCCTGGAAAGCCAACCCAAAATTCCCACCTCGGAATTTTGGCTCTGGAAGCTGCTTCTCTCCTGGAGGTGGACACGGATTGAGGCGTGGACGGACCATTGGGATCATCCCGCCCATCCAGGGCCAGATTTGGGAGGTCAAGGAGCAATCGCGGCCCGCGGGGACCATCCCGCTCCGCTTTCCCGGGAAAAGAGATGGATCCCAAGCCAGCAGCTCGTGCTCAGGGCTCTTTGGAAGCAGGAGCCAGGATTTTTCATGGATGCGTTTCCTTGTGTGGCTCCGGAGTTTTTCTCCCTCCTTGCCAAGCCTGGCTTTGCTCCCCGCTCCAAAGGACGGTTGGAACAAAGGATCCCTTTGTTGCTTTCCCTGGAAAATCGGGAAAACAACCAGAGGTGAAATCCCTCAGCTCCAAGGCTTTGGGAACGTGTTCTCCATCTCATCCGAGCGGGATCAGGAGTTCAGGCGGAGTTTAAAACCAGTTTAAGTGCACGGGAATCACATCCCGGTCACCCAAAGTGAGGAAAATCCTCCTAAAAAAATCATGGAAAAAGGATTTTTCCCGGCTAATCCCGTCTAGTTTGGTTCTTTGGGAGAAGGACACGGAGCGGGGGTTTTGGAGAGGTGGAATTTGTGGAAAAGGCTGCTGGATCAGGCTTTGTCCTGCCTGCTGTGCTCCCGGTGTTTTCCAAGGGTTCATTCCCATGGGAAGAGGCTCGGGAAGGATCCCACAGCTCCGTGGGATGAGCAGGGATTTGTTCTGTCTGCTCATGGAGAAATCAGCTGGAAAGGATTCCCAGCAGCCTCTGGGAGCCGTGAGGGAATCCAGGTGGAAAATGACCCTCAGGGAAGTTTTTCTCTGTGGAAACAGCCAGAAATTGTGGAATTGGGCCCAAGGATGCCGATGTGGATGTGGTGGGATCAGAGCAGGGTTTGGGAACAAGCCTGAGCTGGAAAACTGGGAATGCTGTCAGGATCTACCTGATCCTCAGACCTGGCTGTTTTCTGGGAAGAACCTCACATTCCCCTTTTCTACCTCCCAGGGATCCTTGGAATCCAGGGGCAGCGTTGCCGCTTCCTGCCCATGGAAGTGATCCCGGGTTTTGGTTTGCCCAGGATGAGCCGGGCTTGGACCTGGACCTTGATCCTGAGCATTCCCAATCCCATTCTAAATCCCCCTGGCTCCCATCCTTCCCTGGATTCCAGGATAACTCCCTGAATTTCAGTATCCAGGGAAAAGCCTTTCCTCCACTGGGAATTACTAACAGTGTTTCCATATTTTTCCCTTTTAAAATCCCATTTTCCCCCCGCCTCATTCCAGCTCTTTGCCGAACATCCCTAAAAACAAACCCTGAGCTCATCCCAAATTTGCCTCATCCTGGGAAACCCCAGGGTTGGGAATATTAATTTAGATGAATCCCTTTAATTGTTGCTTTTGCTGCCGTGTGTTCATCGCTGTTCCCGGAATTCCTTGGATAACGGATCATTTTAATTTGTAGCTTTCCGAGGGTTTGACGAGCTCCGCGCTAATTAACATCCCGGATTCCCGGGCCCTGCCTCATGTAGGTACCGCTTCCTTTCTAATTGCTAATGAACCGCTTAATTAATTAATTAATCGCTTAATTAATGACCTGAACCCATGAGAATACGCGGATAAAGACGGAAGGAGGCGTTTTCCTTCCGGGAATGACCCCGCTTGCTGCTTAGGAAAACGGCAATTCCAGCTGGCTGTCGGCGTGTCCTTGGGTTTTCCAATCATTCCAAAGGGAATGAGGGAGGTTTTGAAGGAATTCTGACCCCAGCTTGGGGATCCCAGCACAGGAAGGACATGGAAATGTGGGAGCGATCCAGGGTGATCAGAGGGATGGAGCAGCTCTGCTGGGAGAAAAAGCTGGGAGAGCTGAGAATGTTCCCCTGGAGAAAGGAGAAATCCAGGGAATGCTGAGAGTCCCTGCAGGGGCTCCAGGAGAGCTGGAGAGGGACTGGGGCCAAGGGCTGCAGGGACAGGAGCCAGGGAATGGCTTCCCAAGGGAAAGGGGAGATTGGGCTGGGATCTTGGCAAGGAATTCCTGCCTGGGATTCTGCAATTCCCAGATGTGCTGGGGCTGCCCCTGGATCCCTGGGAATGCCCAAGGCTGGGTTGGGATGGATTTGAATCCAGCTGGGATGGTGGGAGCTGTCCCTGCTCATGGAATGGGATGAGCTTTCAGGTCCTTTCCCATTCCATAATTCCATAACTCCATGATTCCCAGAGGAGAGGAGCTCAGGAGGGACTCTCGGACACCTCTGCTTCTCCATTCCTCGCTGAGTAGCCCTACAGGGCCAATACTCCTCCGTTACTCCTCCATTACTCCTCTGTTACTCCTCCGTTACTCCAGCTCCTGCTGCTTTCCAAATCCCCCATCCCAGGACACGTTAATGGAGCCGAGTGGAGCCAATTCCAGCTTCTCCATGTCTGTGAACTATTTGGGATAATTGGTTGTTTGCTGTGTTTGCTCCTTCCCAATCCGAGCCCACATTTCACGGCTTCTCCGGTTACGGCTCCTTGGAAGAGCTCCGGCTGTTGGATGGTTCCTCCTGGGAATGGTTCCCATCCCAGAGCTTCACCCCTCCCGGGAATGTTCCTGATGGTTTTGATATTCCCAGCTGGGAGCCAGCCCATGGCACTGCCACTGGGGAGGGGGGAAAGTATTCCCAGAGAAAACTCCAGGGTTTCTCCAGCCGGGGTTTGTAGGATCACGGAATGGTTTGGGTGGGAAGGGATCTGAAAGCTCATCCCATTCCATGGGCAGGGACACATTCCCTGATCCCAGCTGGATCCAGCCTGGCCTTGGGCATTCCCAGGGATCCAGGGGCAGCCCCAGCAAATCTGGGAATTGCAGAATCCCAGGCAGGAATTCCTTGCCAAGATCCCAGCCCAATCTCCCCTTTCCCTTGGGAAGCCATTCCCTGGCTCCTGTCCCTGCAGCCCTTGGCCCCAGTCCCTCTCCAGCTCTCCTGGAGCCCCTGCAGGGACTCTCAGCATTCCCTGCATTTTGCCCTTCTCCAGGGGAACATTCCCAGCTCTCCCAGAGCTGAGGGGCTCTGGAATCCTGGAATCCTTTGAATGGGAATGGACCTTCAATCCCATCCCATTCCCACCCCATCCATGTTCAGGGACACCTCCCACCATCCCAGGTGGATCTAATCCCAGTGTCCAACCTGGCCTTGGACAATTCCAGGGATCCAGACGCAGCCACAGCAAATCTGGGAATTCCATTCCAGCCCTCCCTCACCCTCAGAGCTGGGAATTTTTTCCATGAAGGAGAAATTCTCCTTCCTCCAGCTGTGCTTTGCTCCAGGAGCTGCTGCAGCTCCTGGGATGACAGGATTGGCTGGAATGATCCGGTTATTCCCAGGATATCCAAATGATGCGTCCCTCTTGGGAAAAGAGGTTGGAATTCCAGCATGGTGGGAGGGAAGAGGAATGGAACGGGGATAGGGAGACAGGAAACCTTGGGATAATCATGGAGCAGCTTTCCAGGTTGGAATAAGCTCCTTTTTCTGGGAAAATTTCAGGATTTGGTCACATGAGGTTAAATTTACCCACAGGGGATTCTCACTTGGGTTTTGCCCAATGGGATCCATGAAAAAGCTGGAAAAGGGAGCACAGATCCCCATCCCAGGGATCGTCTTTGCCCTGGATAAACCCCTGGAGGTGGTTTGGGATACCCAGAGGGAATTTTTTCCATCACCTGGATTAACAAAATTCCTCAATCCATCCTTTGCCCATCCATTGCTTTTCCATTCCCAAATGGAATTGTATCCATCACCATTAACATTCCAGCTGCTCCCCTTCCCTCCTTTTTATGTTTTCCCTGTTTTTCACTGGAATATTGGTCAAAATCCACCGAAATCTCTAATCCAACTCTTTCCCTTGGGCTGCAGAAGATTCCGTGGGTAAGTCCTGGGATGAATCCAAGCGTTTTCCTTGAATCCCAATACCTGGAGAATGTCACGATGTCCAAATGGAGCATTTGAAAAAATAAAATGGGAAGTGAGGAGAGGAAAATCGGGATTTTCCCAAAAAAAACCCAAAAAAAAAACCAATAAAGGAGGTGGCAGATACTTTGGAGTGAATTTCCAAAATATTCCAATTAAATCCAATGTCTATCCATTGAATCCATAAATTCTAATATAAATCAAATAGAATTCCATTTGGAATCCTCCGTGAGGTCACGGAGCTGGAATTCTGCGGCCTCCTCAAAGGAGACATTGGGATTTTCCAGGAATTTTTCATGGATTGCCGGCAAAGCGATCCCAAAACCGGGATTCCGATGAAATCCATGGAATATTGAGCCAGAGTGGTTGTTTTTCCTCTTGGAATAGCATCCTTAGAGCTGGAATGGTTTGCTGGGAATGAGGCAATGGGAGATGGTGAGAGCCGAGGTTTTGTGGGATTTTCCTGGTTTTTTTCATCCGTGGGTTTTGTCCTTCTGGAGACCTGAGCACTGCTGGGTTTTAATGGAAAGACGGGAATTTTATGGATTTATTAATTTATCCGCAGGTTTTGTTGGGATGGGGAGGTTGGGAGGTGCTGGGATACAGCCAGGAAGTCAATCCCTGTCTCCCAAATCCCGAAAATTTCCAGGGAAAGCCTAAAATTGGAGCATTTCAAGCTGTTAACACCATTAAATCGGTTCATTCCCTGCAGGGAAATCCTGGGAAAACCACCCTCTAAGCAGCCAAAAATTCCCTAAAAACTCTTCAAATCCTTGGAATATTCTTCTTGGAGCTCTACCTCATCTTCCCCTGAGGAAAAATCCTCTTGGGAATATCCACAGTGGCTCTAACACCCGGAATTGGGCAGGGAGCATCCCAAAAAACCTGGAAATCAGGGATGGGGTCGATGCAGGCTTCACTTCCCAAATCTGGGAGCTGCTGCCGTTTTCCTGGGATTTTTTTTTTTTTTTTTTGTGGAAAAGGAATAATTTTGGGATCTCTGGCTGCAGGAGGAGGAATTCATCGACTGGTGGAGCAAATTCTACGCTTCCACGGGAGAGAGGGAAAAATGCGGATATTACTTGGAAAAGGGATTTGACACCTTGAAGGTGAGCGGCTTCCCTCGGGTGTGGATCCTTGGAATTCCGTTCTCCACGATTTCCTTGGGATTTTCGGCTTTTTTCCCCATCCGGGTTAAAAAAAAAAAAAATTGGAAAGATTTTTCCCAAGTGTGGAAAAATTCCATTACCTTTGGAAAATCCTTTCGGGAAACTTCTGGAATTCTTTTCTTGGGAGGCAGCAAGGGGGTGGGGAACTGCCACACTGGGAAGGGCTTGGGAATGAAGAAAATCGGGGATTTCTCAGGGAAGAGGGAGATTTAGGCACAAGAAATGCTGAATTTAAAGCAAACTCCCAAATAGGGAAGGTTTTCCTTGGTTTTAAGGAAAATATTCCCAGCTGGAAGGTCTCGATCCATGAAAAACCCATCAGGAGACCTTGGCTTTGTCTGGGTCATTGGGATGGGCTGGAATTTATTGTGGAATTCCCAAATTCCCCACTTCTCCCTCCCTCAGAGGGAAACAAGGGGGGAAAACTCCTGGAATTTTCTCCCCGTGGGAGGGATTTTCCCAGGACTGAGGGGTTTGGTTGGAATTTTTTCCCTGCTCCATCTTTTCCTCCTCAGGTCTACGAGACGGAGCTGGAAAACGTTGAGGAATTTGAGCACCTCTCCGACTTCTGCCACACCTTCAAACTGTTCCGGGGGAGATCCCAGGATTCCAACGACGACCCCTCGGTGGTCGGGGAATTCAAGGTGGGATGGGCCCTCTTTCCATGGATTGTGTCCATAGGGGTGGGAATTGGAAGATCCTTCAAGTCCTTTCTGGCCCAAATTGTTCGGTGAGGCCAGGAATTGTGGGAGTTGTGGAATCCTCATCCATGGAAGTGTCCAAGGCTGCTTGGAAGGGGATTGGAGCAATCTGGGATTGTGGGAGGTGTCCCTGCCTATGGAAAGGGTGGGAATGGGGTGGGATTTATGGTCTTTTCCAGATCAAGCCATTCCTGGATTCTGGAGCCCCTAGGAGCGGGGTTGGGAGAGCTGGGAATGTTCCCCTGGAGAAGGGAAAAATGGGAATGAGACCCAGGGGATGCAGCTGGGGAAATCTTGGAAAAAAGCTTTTCCAGCCAAAAAATCCAGCTTAGTGCAGAGCGTGTGATGGGGGTCCTGGATTTCACCGGGATCTGCCTCCGGCTGGGGCGTAAATGAGGAGGGGGAAGAGTTTAAACTGCCCGAGGGCTGGGATGGGTGGGAATGTTGGGATGGAATTCTGCTCTGGGAGGGTGGGGAGGGTCTGGAACTCTCAGATTTGCTGTGGATCCCTGGAATTGTCCAAGGCCAGGTTGGACATTGGGATTGGATCCAGCTGGGATGGTGGGGGGTGACCCTGCCCATGGATGGGGTGGGAATGGGATGGGATTGAAGGTCCATTCCCATTCAAAGGATTCCAGGATTCCAGAGCCCCTCAGCTCTGGGAGAGCTGGGAATGTTCCCCTGGAGAAGGGAGAAATCCCGGGAATGCTGAGAGTCCCTGCAGGGGCTCCAGGAGAGCTGGAGAGGGACTGGGGCCAAGGGCTGCAGGGACAGGAGCCAGGGAATGGCTTCCCAAGGGAAAGGGGAGATTGGGCTGGGATCTTGGCAAGGAATTCCTGCCTGGGATTCTGCAATTCCCAGATTTCCTCCGGCTGCCCCTGGATCCCTGGGAATGCCCAAGGCCAGGCTGGGATGGATTTGGATCCAGCTGGGATCAGGGAATGTGTCCCTGCCCATGGAATGGGATGAGCTTTCAGATCCCTTCCCACCCAAACCCTTCCACAATTCCATGATCCATTCCCGCCATTCCAAGGCTGCTCCCACAGGACCCATCTCCACCTGTTCTTCCCTGAATTCCCGTGTTCTTCCCAGGGTTCTTTCAGGATTTATCCTCTTCCCGACGATCCGCGGGTTCCGGTGCCTCCCCGGCAATTCCAGCAGCTCCCGGCCAGGGGACTCCAGGAATGTCTGGTCCGGGTTTACGTCATCCGCGCCTTCGGCCTCCAGCCCAAGGATTCCAATGGGAAGGTATTCCAGAGGGAAAGCTCCACGCTGGCTCCTGTAGCGGATTCTTGGAACAGCTCAGCCCTTATTGGTCAAAATTTGATCAAAATCGGTCAAAATTTACGATTTTATCCTAAAATTTAGGAATTTGTTCCCATTTTTTGCCTCCCTTGGAATATCTGGGAATTCCAGGAGCCAACTCTTCCTTTATCCACTGGGATTTTTTTAGGATTGATTCCATGAGTTTTGGGTTTGGCTTTATTTTGGGGTTTGTTTTTTTTTTTTTTTTTGGTTTTTTGGTGGTGAAGGAAATAAAATCCCATTTTTCCCCAAATTCCTTCTTGCAAAGGTTTGCTGGTCTGGAAGGAAAATTCTGGGAAAATGGGAATTGCAAAGGTTGAAAACGCAGGGATGGGGAAAATCCTTTTAAAGGCTCTTTGTTCCACTGGAAAAGGGGAAAATGTAAGGAAAACTGGGGAAAATTGGGAAATAGGTGAGGAAATACATAGGAAAGATGGATGGACACATGGAATACACATGGAAAATTTATGGAAAAATAATGAATAGACATAAAAATATATGGAAAAACATACGGAAAAAAAATTTTGGAATATGCGAAATCTATATGGAATAGATGAAGAAATTCCAATCACTTTGGAATTTTCCTCAATTTTTTTTAATGGATTTGGAATGGAAGTGTTGAATTCCTTAGAAATCTTCCATGAGTAATTCCCAAGGATTAAAACGAAGGGGGGAAAAAAAGGGAGTTTTTCCATTTAAAACCCCAAACCAACCCAAATTTGATGGGAAATTTCCCCTGGGATGGGAATTTTTCCAGAGGCTTATCCCAGCCCAAGGAATACCTGAGTGCTGATTCCATTCTCTGAGCTCTGTTTCCCACCCATTCCTTAAAAACCAAATCAGCAGGAAAAGGAAAATCCAGGAGAAGTGATGAGAAACTGGGTGGTTTTTTTTCCAGGGAATTCTTGGATGTGGCTGGGATAGTGGATCCCTGTAGATCCAGGAAAAATCTTTTAGGTGGAATTGGATCTTTTCCTTGAATTTTTTCCTTCTCCTGGCAAAAAAATCCAATTTAAATTCAATTCCCAGCTTCCCAAACTGATGCCGAATTCCCAGAATAATTTTTTCTGGGGAAAGGGATGGGATTTGGAGCAACCTGCGGAAAAGGGTAGGACTGGATGAGCTTTAAGGTCGTTCCCAATCCAACAATCCCTTGGGATTTTTGTGTTTCTTTCCGTGCCCGCCTCCAGTGTGATCCCTACGTGAAGATTTCCGTGGGAAAGAAATCCATAAATGACCAGGAAAATTACCTTCCCTGCACCCTGGAGCCTGTCTTTGGGAAGTAAGTACGGATTCCCTTCAGGATCCATGGAATTTTTTGGATTCCCTTATTGAGGGAATTGTGCTGGGCCAACCGGAACTTCCCATTCCGACACCCAATTCCAGGTTGGAGCAATCTGGAATAGTGGGAAGTGTCCCTGCCCACGGCAGGGATTGGGAATGGGATGGATTTTAAGGTTTCTCCCATCCCAATCTATTCCATGATTCCCTTGGCTCTCATTCATCAATCCCTGGGATTTCTGAGCTGTGGGGCTGGAATTCCATAGGGGAGGAATCTGGATCACCCCATTGATGGGAAAGAGTTTGGGGAACCTCTCCTCATCCGGGATCTTTGATCTGGTGTCTGAAGGAAAAATGTGAGGGATGGAGAGGAATGGGACACCTCTGAATGTTCTGGAAAAGGATATCCATGGATAATTGAGTCGTTTCCCTCAGAAATGGGATAAAATTCCAAGGGTAACGGTTTATTCTGGGAAAAGATGCTTGGCAAGACTGGAAAAGGAGCAGGGAAACTGAGGGAAGCTCAACTCCGTGGGGCTTTGTTCTCCCATAAAATCAGAGAATCGTGGAATAGCCTGGGTTGGATGAGATCCATGAGGATCATCCATTGAGCTCCTTCCCAGGACAATCCCAACAATCCCACCCTGTCCCTGGGAATGTTGTCCAAACGCTCCTGGAGCTCCGGCAGCCTTGGGAATGTGGCCATTCCCTGAGGAGCTGTTCCGGTGCTCCAGCACCCTCTGGATGAGGAATCTTTCCCTGATATCCAACCTAAATCTCCCTGGAACAGCTCCGGCCATTCTCTGGATCCTGTCCCAGAGATCAGATCTGCCCTTTGGGATGAGCTCCAGGCTGGCAAAATCTGGGACTGGGGGCACAAACAGGGATCAAACCCTGCTTCCCATAAAATCCATCTGATTTTCCAAGGCTGCTCCCACCGGTGCTGGGACACCTTCCCAACAAAGCCAGATGGAGAGGGAGGTGAATTTAAATGGGATTTTGGGAAGGAATTCCTGGCTGGGAGGGTGGGGAGGGGTTGGGATGGAATTCCCAGAGAAGCTGTGGATCCCTGGAATTGTCCAAGGCCAGGCTGGACACTGGGGCTTGGATCCACCTGGGATGGCGGGAGCTGTCCCTGCCCATGGATGGGGTGGGATGGGATTGGATTTAAGGTGATTTCCAACCCAAACCATTCCAGGATTCCGGAACCCCTCAGCTCTGGGAGAGCTGGGAATGTTCCCCTGGAGAAGGGCAAAACCCAGGGAATGCTGAGAGTCCCTGCAGGGGCTCCAGGAGAGCTGGAGAGGGACTGGGGCCAAGGGCTGCAGGGACAGGAGCCAGGGAATGGCTTCCCAAGGGAAAGGGGAGATTGGGCTGGGATCTTGGCAAGGAATTCCTGCCTGGGATTCTGCAATTCCCAGATGTGCTGGGGCTGCCCCTGGATCCCTGGGAATGCCCAAGGCCAGGTTGGACATTGGGATTGGATCCACCTGGGGTCATGGAAGGCGTGGAATGAGGAGGTCATTAAGGTGTCTCCCAATCCAAACCATTCCATAATTCCACAATTCCTTGATAAACGAAGCCAGCACAGCCCAGCCCTGGCCCTGCTGGCTCGAGGTGACACAGACGCTCAGGGACTCGGATCCATCCCATCACCGGTGGGTCGGGATGAGATGTTCAATCCATTCCCATGGAATTCCAGCGGCACGATCCTCTTTTCCCAAGCATTTCCCTGTTCCCGTTCCCAGGATGTTTGAGCTGAGCTGCACCCTGCCCCTGGAGAAGGACCTCAAGGTCACCCTCTACGACTACGACCTCCTCTCCAAGGATGAGAAGATCGGCGAGACCGTCATCGACCTGGAGAATCGCTTCCTGTCCAAATACGGGGCTCGCTGCGGCCTCCCCCAGACCTACTGCGTGTGCGTTCCTCCGGGGGCTCGGAATTCCCAGAATCCTGGGATTGGGGTGCGGAGGTGGCCACGGGATCACAGCAGGGGAGCTGGCTGAGTCCTGGTTCTCCTCCAGGGAGATCCTGTTCCATCCGTGGTTTCTCCTGGTGACCTCGTGCTGAGGACGCTCCCAGAGAAGCTGTGGATGTCCCGTCCCAGGAATGGGAGATGGGGGTGGGATCTTGGGAAGGAATTCCTGGCTGGGCTGGAATTCCCAGATTTGCTGGGGCTGCCCCTGGATCCCTGGCAGTGCCCAAGGCCAGGTTGGACACGGGGGCTTGGATCCGCCTGGGGTCGTGGAAGGTGTTGGGGTTGGAATGGGATTGGATTCAAGGTAATTTCCAACCCAACACATTCCAAGATTCTGGAACCCCTCTGCTCTGAAGCCAGACTGGGAATGTCCAGTCTGGAGAAGAGAAGGATCTGGGCTGACCTTTGAGTCTCTTGCTGGGCCTGGAGGTGCTCCAGGAGAGCTGGAGAGGGACTGGGGCCAAGGGCTGCAGGGACAGGAGCCAGGGAATGGCTTCCCAAGGGAAAGGGGAGATTGGGCTGGGATCTTGGCAAGGAATTCCTGCCTGGGATTCTGCAATTCCCAGATTTGCTGGGGCTGATCCTGGATCCCTGGGAATGCCCAAGGCCAGGTTGGCCTGGATCCACCTGGGATGGTGGGAGCTGTCCCTGCCCATGGCACTGGATGAAGTTTGACCTCTTCCCAATCCAACCCATTCCATAATTCCATGGTTCTGTTTGGTTTCAGCTCCGGCCCCAACCAGTGGCGAGACCAACTCCGCCCTTCCCAGCTGCTCCACCTCTTCTCCCTGCAGCACAACTACAAAGCTCCCACCTACAAATCCGACCGGATCATCTTCCGGGATCAGGAATACGTCCTCTCTGAGCTGGGTAAGATGGCAGGGATATTTTGGGATAGCAGAATTTCCTTGCTCCAGAGGAAGGGATGGAGCTGGATATCATGGAGACATCACCAGGATTGAGGGATGACATTGTCCCCATCCTCCTGCTCTCTGTCTCCATGGGCTCTGGACCATTCCCAAACTTGGCCATGGCCCAAATCCTGGGATTTGAATCCAGACGTTCGATCTGGGAATGCTGACCTTGAGTTTGTGGGAAGCTCTAACCCGATGGAGCTTCCCACAGTGCGTGGAGACATCATGAGGAGCATTATGGAGGCCAGGAGTGGGTGATGGACATGTCCCCCTCCTCTGCCTCACTGACCATTTTGGGTCTGTACCATTCCCAAACTTGGCTGCATCCCAAATCCTGGGGTTGAATCCAGACTTTCCATCCAGGGACTTTGACCTTGAGTTGGACCAGACCCAACACCCCTGGGTGGGAGTGACACGCTCCAACCTGACATTCCAAGTGCTGCCAGAGCCAGAAGAGCAGCTCCTTCCATCGGAATCTCATTTTGGGAATGGTCACTAGAGGGAGACAATATCCCACGCACAGACCTGGGAATTCTTTTGGGATTTGGGGGAATCGGGGGACAAACGCAACTTCTACAAAGAGGAGAAAAGTCCTGGACTTTCAGGGAGGAGTATTTTGTTTTCCCATGGCACCTCCCTCTGACCCAGCATTCCTGGGGCAGGAGGGTTTTTTTGGGAAAACTCTGCTTTAAGGCACAAAAAGAGGGATTTGGTCCCAGGAAGGGGTGAAATCCCACTGGGCCTGGCCCAGGAGCTGCAGTTTGGAATCATGGAATGGTTCAGGTTGGGATCATAAAGATGATCCCATTCCATGCCCTCCTTGGGCAGGGTCACCTCCCTCTATCCCAGGTGGATCTGACCTGGCCTTGGATACTCCCAGGGATCCAGGCACAACCACAGCTTCTCTGGGAATTCTCTTCCCAGGCCTCCCCACCCTGAGAGCAAAGAATTCCCGATATCCCACCTCAATTTTGATGGGATTTTTAAAGGCCACCACACCAAGGATGTCACCAGAGACACAAAACAAGGCACAACCCGGGGCTGATCCCTCTCTGCGCTCTTGGGAAACAAAGCACAAATTCCTTCAGGAATTCAAGTTTTCCCCTGAGGACAAGGAAAGCAGGGAATCCTTATGGAAAAGTTTTCCAGGGAGAGCTGGGGAGGTGTTAAAAGGCATCCCCCCCGTGGCAGTGCCTGCTGTCACCTTCTCTGGCTTTAACAGCAGCGAGTTCAAACAGCAGAACAAAGCCCGGGGCTTGACCCGGAGCAGATCTGGAATCCAGCTGCGAGCTCCGGAGCCGGACTGGGAATAAACTGGAGCCGTTAAACACGAGAGCTGGGATTTTACAAGCCCCTCCCCCCGGCCCGTTATTCCATAAATCCCAGATTTTGTCGTTCTCCAAGAGGGGCTCGTTCTTTTCCCGGCACGTAAAGCCGCGCGTGTGCGTGCACGCCGGAATTCCAGGGTTTGGGAAAATGTTGGGAATTAGCCCAGCTGGCTGGAGTTAAGCGTTTCCTTGGTAAGGAGGGAGCTGAGATATCTCACCGGGATTTGGTGGAGTTGGGAGAATATTTATGGGATAATATTTATGGGATAATACTTATGGGATAATATTTATGGGATTATATTTATGGAATTATATTTATGGAGAGCATTGTGTTTCAAATGTCCTGGAAGGTGCAGGACCAGAGTGGGGTCAAGTCCACCAACCCCAGCCTGGGATTTTGGGATCATTTGGGTTGGAGTTTGTAAAGTTGGAAAAGATGTTTAAGATCCTGGAATTCCAGAATTCAGGTTGGAAAAGATCTTTAAGATCAAGTCCAACCGTGTCCAAGTGTCATGTCCCGTTGTTCCTTGGACACCTCCAGGGGTGGGAACTTCACCACTTCCCTGATATCCAAGGACAAGGCATCGTGTCCATCCCAGGAATGGGATAGGGAGGCAGGAGTTGGCCATTGGCTGTTCTGGGATGGAGGGATGGATGGATGGATGGATGGATGATGGATGATGGATGATGGATGATGGATGATGGATGGACGGATGGATGGATGATGGATGATGGATGATGGATGGAGGGATGGATGGATGATGGATGGATGATGGATGGATGATGGATGGATGATGGATGATGGATGATGGATGGATGATGGATGATGGATGATGGATGATGGATGATGGATGATGGATGGATGATGGATGATGGATGATGGATGATGGATGGATGATGGATGGATGGATGATGGATGATGGATGGATGATGGATGGATGATGGATGATGGATGGATGGATGATGGATGGATGATGGATGATGGATGATGGATGATGGATGGATGGATGATGGATGGATGGATGATGGATGGATGATGGATGATGGATGGATGGATGATGGAGGGATGGATGGATGGATGGATGGATGGATGGATGATGGATGGATGATGGATGGATGATGGATGGATGGATGGATGATGGATGATGGATGGATGATGGATGATGGATGATGGATGGATGATGGATGATGGATGATGGATGGATGATGGATGGATGATGGATGATGGATGATGGATGGATGATGGATGATGGATGATGGATGATGGATGGATGGAAGGATGATGGATGGATGGATCCTGACCAGGAAGAGAAAGAAGGAATGTCCATGACTGAGGAATCTTGGCCCATTTTTGGCAGGATCAGGGGCTGGTGTGGTGCAGGTGAGGAAGAGAAGATAATTCCAGGTCTTCCATGGATGGAGCACCAGAAATATCCTGGTGGGACCAGAGCAGGGACTTGAACTGGAGTAGGAACTGGGAACAACCCCCATGCTGTGCCAGTGGTGTCTCTGTGTTCCTCCTCCTCTCATTCCCATCTTTCACCCCAAATCCTGCAGAGGAGAAATGGGATCCCACCGGGAGCTCCTTCCTGTCTGCCCAGCTGAAGATCCTGGGTGGTTTTAATCTGTTGGATAAACTGTTGGAAGAAGGTAGATGGGAATCCGGATTTCTGGGACTTTGGGAGAGCTGGATCCAGGAGTGGGATCAACCATTGGATTCTGTTTTCCATGGGATCCAGCTGGATCCTTGCCACGTTTCCCTGGCTGGGATTTGTGAGGTGGTTGCACGAGGATCTCCGTAGGTTTTCCCACTGGGAATGGTATCCCTGCGCCCAGGATGGTTTGTGGTGACGGATTTGGGAACGGAGGCTGTGCTGCTCCAGCTCTTCCCGGCCAAAATCCATCCTTGTGGGATTCACTCCGCTCTTTTCCCCGTGGCAGAAGATGGAAAACCCCCAAATCCGCACCTGGGGCCGGTGGAGGAGCGGCTGGCCCTGGCCGCGCTCCGGAAGCAGGGATTGGTTCCGGAGCACGTGGAGACGCGGCGCCTTTACAGCCCCCTCCAGCCGGACATCGAGCAGGTGCGTGCTGGGATGAGCCCAGGAGCGGCGTCTCCTGATCCAGATGGATCCAAGGGGAGAATCCCACTGGGAATGTCTGTCCTGGGATATGGGATGTTCCCAGGGAGGGGAGGTGTCATTCCCTTCAGGCCCTGCTCCCGTTTTTAAATTAAATTAAATTGATTGGAATTTAATTTGATTTAATTTTACATTTTTGGTCTAAAAGTCCTACTCAGAATTCTTCTCCCAGAATCCCGGGATCACTGATGCTGGAAAAGCTCTCCAAGGTCATCGAGTCCGAGCTGTGCCTGATTCCCACCTCAGCACGGAAAGCCACATCCAGGAATTCCTTGGAAACCTCCAGGGATGAGGATTCCCAACCTCCCTGGGCACTCCCAATCCCTGACTGCCCTTTCCATGAGGAAATTCCTGCTGCTGTCCAGCCTGAGCTGATCCTGGCCCAGCCTGAGGCTGTTCCCTCTTTTCCTGTTATTCCCTGGGATCAGATCCCAACTCCCACATTGGTTCCAACATTCCAGGAAGTTGTGGAGAGCCAGAAGGTCCCTCTGGATCCCTGTTTTTTCCAGGCTGAGCCCCTTTCCCAGCTCCCACCAGGTTCCAACATTCCAGGGAGTTGTGGAGAGCCAGAAGGTCCCTCTGAATCCCTGTTTTTTCCAGACTGAGCTCCATTCCCAGCTCCTTCAGCTTTTCCTGGTGCTCCAGCCCCTTTCCCACCTCCCTCAGCTTCTCCTCAGGATTTACATCCATTAACACATTCCCAAATATCCCTAAAATAATTTTAAAATAACTTTTAATGCCATTTTTCCATTGAGGAATCCTTCCTTCCCACCCAAGGATCCCAGCTCTCCCTGGAGAGGTTCAGGCATTCCGGTTTGGAATCTCCCAGGATTTCAGGGATCTGTTCTTCCGTGCAGGGAAAGCTCCAGATGTGGGTGGATCTGTTTCCCAAATCCCTGGGACATCCCGGCCCCCCTTTCAACGTCACTCCACGCAAAGCCAAGAGGTAACTTCCCATTTCTTCCACATCTTTTCTTTTGGGAAAGGAGTTGGGAATGCTTGGAAGCCTCAGGTGGGGATGGATTCACCCACCTGGATGAGGGAGAGGTGTGGGATCATCTCCAGGAAAACGGATCCCACAGGGAAATCCCTCAGCGGGACAACTGATGAGTTTTCCACCTTCCCATGGTTTTATTCCCGGGATTTTCCAGGTTCTACCTGCGCTGCATCATCTGGAATGCCAAGGACGTGATCCTGGACGACCTCAGCATCACCGGGGAGAAGATGAGCGACATCTACGTCAAAGGGTGAGCGTCCCGCTCCGGAGTCTCCCGGATTCCGGAGGCTGGAGGTGCGGGAGAAGCTGGGAAGGATTTAAGGTGTTCCTCGGGTTGGGATTGCTGGGATAGACCTGGATCCTGCTGGGATGGAGGGGCCCTCATGGCTCTCCAGTTATGGATCCATGAATTTCCAGCTGTGGATTCACATCTCCGACAATGGATCCACCCCTTTCTGACCAGGGATCCAAACATTTCCAGCCATGGATCCAAACCTTTCCAAATATGGATCTACCCCTTTCCAAACATGGATCCAAACATTTCCAGCCATGGATCCACCCTTTTCCAACCATGGATCCCATCTCCAGCTGTGGATCCAAACCTTTCCAGCCATGGATCCACCCTTTTCCAAATATGGATCCCATCTCCAGCTGTGGATCCACATCTTTCCAGTCATGGATCCACGTCTTCCAAGTCATGGATCCACATCTTTCCAGCCATGGATCCAAACCTTTCCATATATGGATCCACACTTCTCCATCCATGGATCCACATCTCCTCCATCCATGGATCCACACCTTTCCAGACATGGATCTACAGTTCTCCATCCATGGATCCAAACCTTTCCATCCATGGATCCAGATCTCCTCCATCCACGGATCCACACCTTTCCAGACATGGATCCATGTCTTTCCAGCCATGGATCCACGCTTCTCCATCCATGGATCTAAACCTTTCCAAATATGGATCCCATCTCTAGCTATGGATCCACACCTTTCCAGCCGTGGATCCAAACCTTTCCAAATATGGATCTACCCCTTTCCAAACATGGATCCAAACATTTCCAGCCATGGATCCACCCCTTTCCAACCATGGATCCCATCTCCAGCTGTGGATCCACATCTTTCCAGTCATGGATCCACATCTTCCAAGTCATGGATCCACATCTTTCCAGCCATGGATCCAAACCTTCCCAGCCATGGATCCAAACCTTTCCAAGCATGGATCCCATCTCCAGCTGTGGATCCAAACCTTTCCAGCCATGGATCCACATCTTTCCACTCATGGATCTAAACCTTTCAATCCATGGATCCACACCATTCCAACTATGGATCCACATCTCCTCCAACCATGGATCCACATCTTTCCAGCCGTGGATCCAAACCTTTCCATCCACGGATCCACACTTCTCCATCCACGGATCCAAACCTTTCCAAATATGGATCCCATCTCCAGCTATGGATCCACACCTTTCCAGCCATGGGTTCACACCATTCCAGCCATGGATCCAAACCTTTCCAAATATGGATCTACCCCTTTCCAAACATGGATCCAAACATTTCCAGCCATGGATCCACCCTTTTCCAACCATGGATCCCATCTCCAGCTGTGGATCCACATCTTTCCAGCCATGGATCCACATCTTTCCAGCCATGGATCCACATCTTTCCAGCCATGGATCCAAACCTTTCCAGATATGGATCCACATCTCCTCCAACCATGGATCCAAACCTTTCCATCCATGGATCCACACTTCTCCATCCATGGATCTAAACCTTTCCATCCATGGATCCACACCATTCCAACCATGGATCCACATCTCCTCCAAACATGAATCCACATCTTTCCAACCATGGATCCAAACCTTTCCATCCACGGATCCACACTTCTCCATCCATGGATCTAAACCTTTCCAAATATGGATCCCATCTCCAGCTATGGATCCACACCTTTCCAGCCGTGGGTTCACACCTTTCCAGCCATGGATCCAAACCTTTCCAAATATGGATCTACCCCTTTCCAAACATGGATCCAAACATTTCCAGCCATGGATCCACCCTTTTCCAACCATGGATCCCATCTCCAGCTGTGGATCCACATCTTTCCAGTCATGGATCCACATCTCCTCCAACCATGGATGGATCCACACTTTTCCAACTGTGGATCCACACTTCTCCATCCATGGATCCAAACCTTTCCACTCATGGATCCAAACCTTTGCAAGCATGCATCTACACCATTACAGCCATGGATCCACATCTTTCCAGCCATGGATCCACATCATTCCAACCATGGATCCACATCTCCTCCAACCATGGATCCAAACCTTTCCAGCCATGGATCCACACTTCTCCATCCATGGATCTAAACCTTTCCAGCCATGGATCCACACCATTCCAACCATGGATCCACATCTCCTCCAACCATGGATCCAAACCTTTCCAGCCATGGATCCACACTTCTCCATTCATGCATCTAAACCTTTCCAAATATGGATCCCATCTCCAGCTATGGATCCACACCTTTCCAGCCGTGGGTTCACACCTTTCCAGCCATGGATCTAAACCTTTCCAAATATGGATCTACCCCTTTCCAAACATGGATCCAAACATTTCCAGCCATGGATCCACCCTTTTCCAACCATGGATCCCATCTCCAGCTGTGGATCCAAACCTTTCCATCCATGGATCCACACTTCTCCATCCATGGATCCAAACCTTTCCTGCCATGGATCCAGATCTCCTCCAACCATGGATCCACATCTTTCTATCTGTAGATCCACCCTTTTCCAGCCACTGATCCACACCTTTCCCGCCATGGATCCACACCATTCCAACCATGGATCCACATCTCCTTCAACCATGGATCCAAACCTTTCCATCCATGGATCCACATCTCCTCCATCCATGGATCCACATCTCCTCCATCCATGGATCCAAACCTTTCCAGCCATGGATCCATCCCTTACCATCCATGGATCCACACCATTCCAACCATGGATCCACATCTCCTCCAAACATGAATCCACATCTTTCCAACCATGGATCCAAACCTTTCTATCCATGGATCCACACTTCTCCATCCATGGATCCAAACCTTTCCAAATATGGATCGTATCTCCAGCTGTGGATCCACCCCTCTCCATCCATGGATCCACACCATTCCAACTATGGATCCACACTTCTGCAGATGCACGTTTCCCACTATGGATCCACACCTTTCCAGCAACGGATCCACACCTCTCCATCCATGGATCCAGCTTTTTGGAAGAGACACATCTCTGCTGAGCCCACAACTTTTTCCTTTGGATCTCCAGAATGACCCCAGGGCAATATTTTTCCTTGGATGTTCCCATAGCGGGATAAGGTGTGGGAGCAGCCTGGCCATGGGGAGAGGAGCTCGTTGTCTGCTCATTCCCAGTCTTTTTCCAGGCTCATAGACAGGATTATTTCTTTGGAATTCCCATTATTCCTGGAAAAAGCTCCTCTGGCACTTTTTTTTCTCTTTTTTTTCCTTTTTTCCTTCTTTTGCCTTTTCTCTCTTTTTTCCCTTTTCCCCCTTTTCCTCCTTTTCCCCCTTTTCCCCGTTTTCCCCCTTTTCCCCCTTTTCCCCCTTTTCCCCCTTTTTCCCCTTTTTCCCCTTTTCTTTTCTTCCCTTTTCCCCCTTTTCCTCCTTTTCCCCCTTTTCCCCGTTTTCCCCGTTTTCCCCCTTTTCCCCCTTTTTCCCCTTTTCTTTTCTTTTCTTCCCTTTTCCCCTTTCCCCTTTTTCCTTTTCCCCCTTTCTCCTCCTTTTCCCCCTTTTCCCCCTTTTCCCCCCTTTTCCCCCCTTTTTCCCCTTTTTCCCCCTTTTTTCCCCTTTTTTTCCCCTTTTTTTCCCCTTTTTTCCCCCTTTTTTTCCCCTTCCCCTTTCCCCTTTCCCCCTTTTTCCCCCCTTTTCCCTTCCCAACTCCATTTAGGATTTATCTCGTGCTAAAAAATGCAAACCCAGCCAAGGGAGCTCCTTTTTTTTTGTGCCTTTTTGGGATTTACGGGCAGGAAGAGGCGGGATTTGGGAACAGACTGTAAATCCCTGGTTCACAATCCCGATTTTCCCCCCGTAAATCCCAAATGTCGTGTGGCTTTCCTGGTATTCCCATCAAGTCCGTTGTTATCAGCTCCAGTTGAGCTGTTCCGCGTCTTTTGGGGCTTCTAAAAAGTCATGCTGCTGGAAAAGTGGGAGCATCCAGGGATTGCTGAGATCCTTTTCCCAATTTTTAGCACCCAAGAGAATCCTGCAAGGCTTGAAATGAGTAAAACCTTGCTCAGCTTCCAGATCTCCCATCCCAAAGGAAAACAATCCTGAAAAATCCTATTGGGAAGGGGTGAAGTGATCCTTTTTGTGCCTGAGGATCTGCCCTTTGGATCGGGAATCCAGTGGGGACCGTTCCCATTCCTTCCATCCATTGATGTCTCCAGAACAGGAGCTGGAACCTGTCTATCCTGGATTGGATACGAGGGAAAAATTCTTCATTCCCAAGGAATGGTGGAGCCAGGCTGGGAGAGCTGGGAATGTTCCCCTGGAGAAGGGCAAAATCCCGGGAATGCTGAGAGTCCCTGCAGGGGCTCCAGGAGAGCTGGAGAGGGACTGGGGCCAAGGGCTGCAGGGACAGGAGCCAGGGAATGGCTTCCCAAGGGAAAGGGGAGATTGGGCTGGGATCTTGGCAAGGAATTCCTGCCTGGGATTCTGCAATTCCCAGATTTGCTGTGGCTCTCCCTGGATCCCTGGGAATGTCCAAGGCCAGGTTGGACACCAGGCTTGGATCCACCTGGGATCCTGGGAGCTGTCCCTGCCCATGGAATGGGATGAGCTTTCAGATCCCTTCCCACCAAAACCATTCCACGATTCCATAATCCTGGACTTGCTACCCCCAGACTGAATTCCCAACTCTGGGACTGCTGCATTCCCTTTCCCACCTCCAGGTTTTCCCCATCCCCAGCAGCCACCGGGATCTGGAATATTCCATTTCCATTTGGATCTTGTGACGTTGAGCGAGATCCCAAATCCTTGCCACGATCCCGGTTTTCCACGGGCTCCGTTTCTCCCTGGCAGGTGGCTGGTGGGACACGAGGAGAACAAGCAGAAGACTGACGTCCACTACAGATCCATGGGAGGAGAAGGGAATTTCAACTGGAGATTCATCTTTCCCTTCGATTATCTCCCGGCGGAGCAGATGTGCCACGTGGCCAAGAAGGTGAGAGGTCCTGGATGGAATTTCTGCATCCCGGTGGGAATTCTGGGGTGGAACAGGAATTTTAGACCTTCACAAGCAGAGCCATGCAAAGCTTGGCTTTTCCGTGGTGTTGACGGCGAAATTTTGGGAATTTCATTTGAAAATCCGTGTTTGGAAGTGAAATGGGGTTGGGAATTAGAGGTGGGGATTTTTTTTAAGAGACAGATTCCTCTGGGAAAGATTCGGAGCAGGAAAAATCTTGGAAGAAGTGTCCAATGGGACAATGGGGATATTCCAAAGCTGGAGACGGCAATTCCATGGCGATGGTTTGGTGGGAATCTCTGTTTTCCGACATGGAATAACTGGAGTCGTGCCGTGCAAAAACTTCCCGGAAAAGGCTAAAAATCAGGAAAGGAAGGAGCTGCCTCCAAATTCCTGAGGGGAACATGGATTGGGATGTGCCACTGGAAGAAAAGCTTTGGATTCAGGGAGAGGATTGGATTGGGAGTTGAAGGGGATGGGGTTTTTTGGATGGGATTTCGATCCCCTCGTTCCTCCGGCTGCTCCTTGGATCAGCTCACGGGAATTGCACGGATGGAAGGAAACGGGAATGGAGTTGGGATGGGTGCATGGAATAACACAAAGGAAAATTGGATGGGAATGATGGGAATTAGGGAAAATTGGGCACCAAGCAATCGAGGAGATCCATTAATTTATATTTCCTTCACCTGGAGATCAAAAGGAATTATCCAAGGGAAGATTCCCTATCCATGGCAGGGGATGGAACTGGATCATCTTTAAGGTCCCTTCCAACCCAAACCATTCCATGATTCCCTGATTTTTGGCTCTCTGTGGGCTGTGGGCAGCAGGGAAAATCGCAGCACCTCCCTGGAGGCTCCAAGTCCTTCGTTCACCTCATCCCGAGCCTTCATCCCTTGAGGATGCTCGGATTTGGGACACCAGCAGGAATTTCCTCATGGGAAGGGCGGTCCGGCCTTGGAATTGCCCAGAGAGGTTTGGAGTCCCTATCCCTGGAAATATCCAAGGAATTCCTGGATGTGGCCTGCAGTGCCAAGCTGGGGATCAATCTCAGGTTGCACTTGATCATCCTGGAAGATTTTCCAAGCTCAACAATTCCATGGTTCCTACTCCCTGCTTTTAGCTCAGAATTCACGGAATATGAGGTGCCCAAAGATTCCCTTTTGTGATGGGATCATCCCTGGGATCCCCAAAACCCACCCAGATCCCCATCCCCATCTCATTTTCCATGGAACCAGCGCCTCGGCTGGGAAGATGCCGAGCGAATCCCCCATCCCAGGCAATTCCCAGCTTCCAAAATCCCTTCCCGTGCAGTTCCAACAACTGACAGAATTCCAGCTGGGCCCGTTTCACGCTTCATATCCAACAAATCCCAAGTACAGGGTGTACTACATCCAATTATCCCGCTTGGAAAAAGCCAAGACCCCATCCATAAACCCTTTTAAGCAAATCCATCCCGCTGTGCCGATCTGGAATCTTTTCCCACCACGTGGCTTCCAACGCTGGATCCGAAAATAAACACCTTGTAAAAGCTCTCTGTAAAGGCCGGAATAATGAAGGAAAAGCCGGCTGGAGCATTCCAGCTCCGGGAATTTTTTGATCTCGCCATGTGCTGTTTGAACTCCGGCTCGGTTCCTGCGGCCGTAAAAAATCCCGGCTGGAAAGGCGGGCGCTGGAAGGTGGAATTTCAATCAAAAGTCGGGAGCAACTGTGGGGAATTGGGAGCTGCTCAAAACCACCTGTGCCCAACAGAGGGAGGAGAGAGAGAGTTTTCCGCTGGTTTTCCTTTGTTTTCTCCGTGCTGGAGCTCCCAGGAGCGTGGCCAGGTGGATTAGGAATCATGGAATTGTGGAATGGTTTGGGTAGAAAGGGAGCTGGAATCTCATCCAGGGATAAATTCCACCATCACAGATGGATCCAACCCGGCCTTGGGCATTCCCAGGGATCCAGGGGCAGCCCCAGCAAATCTGGAAATTGCAGAATCCCAGGCAGGAATTCCTTGCCAAGATCCCAGCCCAATCTCCCCTTTCCCTTGGGAAGCCATTCCCTGGCTCCTGTCATTCCAGTCCCTCTCCAGCTCTCCTGGAGCCCCTTCAGGCCCTGGAAAAGACTCTGACTTTTCCCTGGATCCTTCTCTTCCAATTCCAGGAATCCCAGCTCTCCCTGCCTTTCCCACAGCAGAGCTGCTCCATCCCTCTGGATCTTCCTGGTGCCTCCTCCGGATCGCTCCAAGAGCTCCAGGTCCTTCCCCTGATGGGAATTCCAGAACTGGAATTCCTGTAGGTGATGGCTCCGTGACTCATCCCGACCCAGGCTGGATAACCCCTGGATAAGAGGGTGTCCATGTTATTTTGTTCTGATGGGAATGCCTGGGCTGGTTGGGAGCCTGGAAAATCCAGGGAAAATCCAGGGAAAATCCAGGGAAAACCCAGGTGCCACTCTTATTCCTCCTTTCCTCAACCTTCCAACCACTTCCAGATGCTTTTCCGTAACTTTCCTGGTTGGATTAACGTTATAAAGATTTTTCTTCTCAGTCTGAGAATTCCCCCCCATCCGAGTTTCTAAAATATTTCCATGGAAAAGAAATATTCCCATCTTTAGGACAGCTCTTCTGAAAACATGGAAATGCTTTTTTCAAGCTTTTCTCAGCATCCCTTTGGAATTTCCATCCTTTTTCCTGCTTTTTTTTGGTGCCATCTTTCTCTTCCAGCCCTGGAAAGAGAAGATATATTCCATATATTTTCCCCCTGGAAAAGTCAATCCGTGTTGGCTGCACGGGAGGAGCACATTCCCGGGTTTTGGAGTTCTGTAGGAAAACAGTTTCTGGGATGGAAAACAAAAAAATCATGGAATGATTTAGGATGGAAAAACCCTCGAAGATCACCAGCTGTGCCAAGGCCACCACTGTCCCCAAGTGCCACATCCCGAGGGATTTTAAATCATTCCAGGGATGGACATTCCATCATTTCCTCGGGCAGCCTCTGCCTGGCTGGAAAACCTATTCCATGAAGGAATATTCCCAAAATTCCAACAGAAACTGGAAGTTTAACGTTTGGATTCCCGGTCTAAGCCTGTTACCGGATAGGTCGTGGGACAGCCGGACAATCCGAGGTCACCTGGATGTGGATCCCGTTTTCCCAGGCATCCACTCAGGGAAGAGCTCGGCTCCTGCATCCCGCAGGTGCCGTGGGGTGGAAAATGCATGGAATTGGTTATGGAATGTTCAGCTTCCCGTGCCAGTTCTGGATCTGGGAAGTTCTTTAGGGTGAGAAAGGGTTTTCATGGAATGTCGGAGCAAACGGCGTCTCCATGGTTGTGCTGTGGCCGGTTCTGGGATTTTTTATGGACATGGAAGGGCTGGAGCGTGTCCAGGGAAGGGAACGGAGCTGGGAATGGTCTGGAGCACCAGGAAAAGCTGAGAGAGCTGGGAAAGGGAGAAAAGGGGGATCCAGAGGGACCTTCTGGCTCTGCACAACTCCCTGGAATGTTGGAACCTGGTGGGAGTTGGGATCTGACCCCAGGGAATAACAGGAAAAGAGGGAACAGCCTCAGGCTGTGCCAGGATCAGCTCAGGCTGGACAGCAGCAGGAATTTCCTCATGGAAAGGGCAGTCAGGGATTGGGAGTGCCCAGGGAGGTTTGGAATCCTCATCCCTGGAGGTTTCCAAGGAATTCCTGGATGTGGCTTTCAGTGCCGAGGTGGGAATCGGGCACAGCTCGGGTTCGATGATCCTGGAGTATTTTCCAACCTCGGGGACTCTCTGACATCCAAGGGCAATCTCCTGCATGTCCAGAACTCCCAAATTCCTGCAGGACGAGGCTGAAACGGGAATTTCCGGACGCAGATTTCTTCTCCTTCCTGAAAATCAGATTTCCTCCACTGTATTCTGGAGCACATTCAGAATCCAGGAGAAATGCAGCCCTGTCAACACTTTCCCGGGAATCAGAGCTCGTTTTTTCCCTGCCTTCCCTGTTGCTTTATCCACAAAAATCCATAAAATATCCCGGAGCCTCCCCTCGCTTGGAAAACAAACCCCCAAACAATAATTCCATCCTTTTTTCCCCACGGCTTGGCCGAGGCCGGGATATAAATTTCGCGCTCCGGGTTGTTTTTATAGGGAATGCTCGGAGCTTGATTTAATCACGGAAGCGAATTTCCCGCCGCCTTGGAAGGGACCCATAAACTTTGCTTGGCATCGAATTCCCCCTTCCCAATTCCCTGTTCCTTTTCCTGCTTTTCCAGCGGAGTTCTGGGTGTTCCCAGCTTGACAGGGCTCGGAGCAGGGAGGTTTTGTCTCCGGCCAAATGATGTTTTATGGTGTTTTTCCATGAAAAAAACAACGGGAATTTGGAGAGATGGAGGATTGAATTCCCACCTGGAAAGGGTCGAGCTATCCCTGGAATGCTGGGATGTTGGGATTGGGATACAGAGCCAAGGTTTTGTTCCCTTTTTCCTTGGATGTTGCAGTGGGAAGGAGGGAAGGTGGAATCCCAAAGTCTGCTGGGTTTGCTGGCAGTTCCATGGAGTCATGGAATGGTTTGGGATGAGAAGGACCTCAAAGCCCATCCAGGGAAACATTCCACCATCCCAGGTGGATCCAAGCCCCGTCCAACCTGGCCTTGGACACTTCCAGGGATGGGACAACCACGGCTTCTCAGGGAATTCCATCCCATCTCCTGCCCAGCCTGGAATTCCTTCCCAACATCCCATCCTTCAGCTTCATTATCCCGAGGGACACGGATCTGGTTGGGAAAGGCGGGAGATGATCCCAGGTGTGAGGTTTGCTTCAAGTTCAGCTCCACATGGATGGGATGGAGCAAGGAGAAATTCCAACAAATCCTTGGGAAGCTGCATCAACCTGGAAGGGAGCCTGGGATGTGCCTGGAGCGTGGACAAATCCCTGGAATTTGGGAGTGATGGCCTGGACCTCTGAGCCAGGGATTCACTGGGAAGAAGAGGACACGGAGCTCATGGAAGTTTCCTTTCCAGAGAATATTCCAGCCTGGAAACGAGATGCTCTTGAAGGTCCCTTCCAGCCCGAACCAGTCCGGAATTCCATGTAATTCCCCCTTTTCCAAGCTTAGAAGGGCACCTGGATTTCTCCAGGAAGGGACAATCCAAAGGAGGTGGTCACCTTGGATCTTCCAGCGCCTGGGAATTTTCCAGCCCCTCCTGAGGTCACCACAGCTTTCTTATCCATGGATCCATGGCTCCCGTGTCCCTGTGGATCCCTTCTTTTCCCACTTTCTGGGAAAGGGAAGAATCACCATCAACTCTTCCCCCTTTTTTAGCAGTTTTAATTCAAAACAGCTGGAAAAGCTGGGGAAAAGAATCCCCCTGGATAAACATCCATCCCAACCCACTGCAACCAGCAGAGGGGAGAGAGGGAATTTTCCATGGAGTTCACTTGAGATTTCTGGATTATCCAATATCTCAAATGCATCCGTAAAATGCTCCAGTGCAAAATTCCTGGCACGTTTTCCCAAAACCGGGCAGGGAACGGAGCGAAACTGAAACGGAACCATCCAGGGGGATCTCTTAAAAATGAATCCAATGGGATCGGAGTGCCCACGAGCTCCCAGCTGGAATATTTATGTTCCCATGGAATGTGACACCTTTTTCCTCCTTTTTTTTTTTAATAATTTAATATCGGATGAAATAACGAATCCGAGTCTTGGGGTGAATTTATGGAGCGAAGGATGAATAATGCTGGAGTTTCCTGGTTTTAATTAAATCCCGGGATTTCTGACACTTCCAGGAGGAATTGCCACCGGGACAACCTCGGAGTGGGGTCAGGAATCCCACTGGGATTTTCCTGCTCTTTGCTGGAGCCAGGAATAACAATCCCAATTATCCCTGGGCTTTGGGAGAGATTTTGTCTTTCTCCTTTATCCCAACGTTTCTTTTTGGACATCAGCAGGAATTTCCTCATGGAAAATGTGGTCAGGGATTGGAAGCCTCCGGGGAGATTTGGAATCCCCATCCCTGAAAGTATCCAAGGAATTCTCGGATGCTGAGGTGGGCACAGCTTGGATTCGCTGATCCTGGAGGACTTTTCCAACCTCTGGGATTCTGGAATTCTCAGTCCTAACTCCCAGGTATCCCTACAGTGGTGTTTGGATCCCTGTTGGAAAAAATTCCTGGTTTCATGCATGGAAATAAGGAAGTGGATGCTGCTTCCCAGGCACTGGATATTCCTTACTCGGGGGTGCAGAACTGATGGATGAAATCTCCATTTTCCAATGGAATTCCCACACTTGGAAGTGCAGGAATGAGGATCGGGTGCTGTTGGGAATTCCCTTCCCAGGCCCCAAACTGAGATGTGGGTCCAGAACTCCTGGAGGAAAACTGGGAATGCTAGAAGAGATGGAAAATCCTTTGATGTCCAGCATTTCCATTTAATTGTTTCCTGGGATTTTTGGGGGTCCTAAAATGGGATGTGGATCCCTAAATCCTGGAGGGAAAGCTGGAAAAGGTGGAAAATACTTTGATTTCCAGAATTTCCGTTTCATTTTCTGTTGGGATTTGGGATTTTGGGAGCGGCTTTTTGATTGGGATTTTTTTTTAAATGCGGGAATGTGAAGATCCCAAATCCATCCCAAGCTCCATCAGCGCTCCCAAAAAAAATCTTTTTCAGATCCCAGCTCATCTTAAGGCTCCTCAGGGATATTTTAGGAGCAAAGCTCAGGATTTCAAGTGGCTGCCCAGGGGCTGCTCCAGGTTTTTTTTAGGAGCGGGATGATCAGCGGGATGGAGCAGCTCTGCTGGGAGAAAAAGCTGGGAGAGCTGGGAATGTTCCACCTGGAGAAGGGAGAAATGCAGGGAATGCTGAGAGTCCCTGCAGGGGCTCCAGGAGAGCTGGAGAGGGACTGGGGCCAAGGGCTGCAGGGACAGGAGCCAGGGAATGGCTTCCCAAGGGAAAGGGGAGATTGGGCTGGGATCTTGGCAAGGAATTCCTGCCTGGGATTCTGCAATTCCCAGATTTGCTGGGGCTGCCCCTGGATCCCTGGGAATCCCCAAGGTCAGGTTGGACACTGGGGCTGGGAGCAGCGTGTGTGATATCAGCAGATTCCTGGGATACCGTGGAATCCTCCTTTCCATATCCATATTCCAAGGATAAATTCAGGAGCCGTGGGTGACCTGAATTTGGTGGTCTCTGGTTGTCTCCGCCCGTGACGGAGCTGGGATCGGATCCTTGGTGGATCCAGAAGGGAAAGGATCCTTGGGAATTCAGAAGTTCTGATTTAGGTGTCAATCCCAAATTTTTCCATGAATTTAGGGGAAAGGCAAAGTTTGGCCACTCAACTCTTGTTGCTCTCTTCACCTTGGAGAGTTTTCCTCATTGGAATTGTGGGAATTTCTATCGATCCTAAAGATCCTGTTTGGGATCCCATGGAGCCTTTTCCTAAATTAAATCAAATTCATTAAATGAAGTTAATTACAATAATTTAAATCATTAAATTGAGGCATAAATTGTTGCCAACACCTTCCAGAAACATCTTGGGTTTTCCACTGGTTATCCTTATCCAAGAGTTTTCCAGAGCCTGTGCTCCTGCAGGACACCCCAGGAATTCCAGGATTTCCAGAGCCTGCTCAGTTCTCCTGCTGAATCTTTCATTTTCCCATGGTTTCTTTCCCGGTGGGATTTTAGGAACACTTCTGGAGCTTGGACAAGACGGAAAACAAGATCCCACCGCAGTTGGTCCTCCAGATCTGGGACAACGACAAGTTCTCCTTCGATGACTATTTGGGTGAGTTGGGAATTTTGGGATCCATCCCAAAAAAGGGGAAACATCAGGTTGTCCGGGAATGCCGAATCCCTGGAGGTGTCCAAGGCCAGTTTGGATGGGACTTGGAGCCCCCTGGGATAGGGGGAAGTCGGGAGTTTGGATTGGGATGATTTGGGATGGCCCAAACTCCACGGGATCAGGGAACATTCCATGTTTCAAGGGTTATCCCACTGAGATGTCTCTCTTGGAATGTTCTTCCTTGCAGGATCCATCCAGATGGATCTCAACAGGATGCCCAAGCCTGCCAAGACGGCGGAAAAATGTTCCTTGGATCTTGTGGATGATTCCCTGTCCTCCGGGCGCTCCGTGTCCCTCTTTGAGCAGAAAACCGTCAAGGGCTGGTGGCCCTGTGTGGCCGAGCAGGAGCAGCAGAAGATCCTGGCGGTAACGTGGCCTCTCCATGTTTTCCCTTGGATTCACTCCGATTCCCATCCCTGGAAACGTCCAAGGCATGGTTGGATGAGGATTGGAGCACCCTGGGATAGCGGAAATTTCCCTGCCCGTGAGGTGGGAATGGCTGGGCTTCAAATTCCTTCCTAATCCAAAGCATTCCAGAATTCCCTGGAAGCTTCATTCAATCCAAGGCAAGGAATTTCCATTTCCAGCTGGAGGTTTTGTGGATCCAGCCCGCACTTGGCTGGAAGTTTTCCGTGCAGAGGAACAATCGGGATTTGTGGGATTTTCACCGCAGTTTTTGGAATGTGCCACCAAGTTTGGCTCCGTATCACGGCTATTCCCAACGATCTCGTGTCCTAAACACCAGGAAAAAAAATTCCTGCTGTCCCAGAGATAGATTTAAAGGTGGATGGGCTCCTCTTCCAGGTTTTGGTGAGGGAATCCAGGCGGGGAATTGGAAACCTGAGCTGCTTTCAGGGAAATCAGGAATCAGGGAATTGGGAAAGACTGGATGGGGCCCTCAGTGATGATCGGTCACAGCTTGGAATTTATCCCAGAGGTTTTCCCAGTCTCAGTGATCCTGGGATTCTGGGGTTGACCAAATTTGGGTGTCAGTGGGATGTGGGATTTCCTGGAATATCTCCAGTGACAGGTGAGGGGTCTCTGGAATCCTGGGATCCTTGTGGTCATTGCTGGGAATGGTTTGTGCTCAAAGGATATTTTCTTCCTCTAATCCCAGTTTTCCATCCCATGTTCATTCCTCACTTTTCCCCCCCTGTTTTTTGGGATAATAAATCTGTTTTTGTTTATCCCATCCAGGGCAAACTGGAGATGACTTTGGAAATCGTGGCGGAACAGGAGCATGAGGAGCGTCCGGCTGGGATGGGACGGGATGAGCCAAACATGAACCCCAGGCTGGAGGATCCCAAGTAAGAACATCCCGAAGGGAAAAGCAACAACCAGGGCATGGAATTCTCCAGGTCCAGATGGGAATTCTGGGTTTCCAGCTGGAGGGAATTGGGCTGAACTGGGTTTGAACCCGGGTAGGATCCACTCAGAGCTGGTGGAGGAGGGGAGACAGTCCAGGGAAATTGGGATTGTGGTCTGGACCACGCATCCATTGGGATTGGGAGATCAGTCTTGGACCACCAAGGTGGACATTGGTGGGATGTATCCAGAAATATGGAAGATCTCAAAGCAGTGGAGTTGGGAGGTTGGTCTGGACCATGAATCCATTGGGACTGGGAGGTTGGTATGGACCATGAATCCATTGGGATTGGGAGATTGCTCTGGACCATGAATCCATCAGGATTGGGAGATTGCTCTGGACATTGGTGGGATATATCCAAAAAGATGGAAGAGCTGAAAGCGGTGGGATTGGGAAGCTGGTGAAGACCATGAATCCACCGGGATTGGGAGATTGGTCTGGACCATGAATCCAGTGGGATTCAGGTGACAGGTCTGGATCACCAAGGTGGACATTGGTGGGATGTTTCCAGAAATATGGAAGAGCTGAAAACAGTGGGATTGGGAGGTTGGTCTGGACCATGAATCCACTGGGATTGGGGAGTCTGGTCTGGAGCACCAAGGTGGACATTGGTGGGACACACCCAGAGGGATGAAGGAACTGACACATTCCAGTGGGACTGGGAAACTGGCCTGGACCCCCAGTCCAGTGGGATTGGGAGGTTGGCCTGGATCATAAATCCAGTGGGGTTTAGAAGCTGGTCTCGGCCACTGGGATTGGGAGATTGGTCTGGACCATGAATCCAGTGGGACTGGGAGGTTGGTCTGGACCATGAATCCAATGAAATTTGGGAGGTTGATCTGGAGCACCACAAGGACATTAATGGGATGTGTCTGAAAGGTGGAAGAGCTGAAAGCAATGGGATTGGGATATTGGTGGGGACTAGGAATCCACTGGGACTGGGAGGTTGTTCTGGACCATGAATCCACTGGGATTGGGATTCTGCTCCGGACCATGAACCCAGTGAGATTGGGAGATTATTCTGGACCATGAATCTACTGGGATTGGGAGACAGTTCTGGACCATGAATCCACTGGGATTTGGGAGACAGTTCTGTACCACCAAGTTGGACATTGGTGGGATGTATCCAGAAATATGGGAGAGCAGTGGGATTGGGAGATTATTCTGGAGCGTGAATCCACTGGGATTAGGAAACTGTCTGGAGCATGAATCCACTGGGATTGGGATTCTGCTCCTGAGCATGAATCCACTGGGACTGGGAGGTTGGTCTGGACCATGAATCCAATGAAATTTGGGAGGTTGATCTGGAGCACCACAAGGACATTAATGGGATGTGTCCGAAAGGTGGAAGAGCTGAAAGCAATGGGATTGGGATATTGGTGGGGACCATGAATCCACTGGGATTGGGAGATTGTTCTGGACCATGAATCCACGGGGATTGGGATTCTGCTCCGGACCATGAACCCAGTGAGATTGGGAGATTATTCTGGACCATGAATCCACTGGGATTGGGAGATTATTCTGGACCATGAATCCACTGGGATTGGGAGATTATTCTGGACCATGAATCCACTGGGATTGGGATTCTGCTCCGGACCATGAGCCCAGTGAGATTGGGAGATTATTCTGGACCATGAATCCACTGGGATTGGGAGACTGTTCTGGACCATGAATCCACTGGGATTGGGAGATTATTCTGGACCATGAATCCACTGGGATTGGGAGACAGTTCTGTACCACCAAGTTGGACATTGGTGGGATGTATCCAGAAATATGGGAGAGCAGTGGGACTGGGAGATTATTCTGGAGCATGAATCCACTGGGATTAGGAAACTGTCTGGAGCATGAATCCACTGGGATTGGGATTCTGCTCCGGACCATGAATCCACTGGGACTGGGAGGTTGGTCTGGACCATGAATCCAATGAAATTTGGGAGGTTGATCTGGAGCACCACAAGGACATTAATGGGATGTGTCTGAAAGGTGGAAGAGCTGAAAGCAATGGGATTGGGATATTGGTGGGGACTATGAATCCACTGGGATTGGGAGATTATTCTGGACCATGAATCCACTGGGATTGGGATATTGGTGGGGACCATGAATCCAATGGGATTGGGAGGTTGGTCTGGACCATGAATCCACGGGGATTTGGATTCTGCTCCGGACCATGAACCCAGTGAGATTGGGAGATTATTCTGGATCATGAATCCACTGGGATTGGGAGACAGTTCTGTACCACCAAGCTGGACATTGGTGGGATGTATCCAGAAATATGGGAGAGCAGTGGGACTGGGAGATTATTCTGGAGCATGAATCCACTGGGATTAGGAAACTGTCTGGAGCATGAATCCACTGGGATTGGGATTCTGCTCCTGAGCATGAATCCACTGGGACTGGGAGGTTGATCTGGACCATGAATCCAATGAAATTTGGGAGGTTGATCTGGAGCACCACAAGGACATTAATAGGATGTATCTGAAAGGTGGAAGAGCTGAAAGCAATGGGATTGGGATATTGGTGGGGACCATGAATCCAATGGGATTGGGAGGTTGGTCTGGACCATGAATCCACGGGGATTGGGATTCTGCTCCGGACCATGAATCCACTGGGATTGGGAGATTATTCTGGAGCATGAATCCACTGGGACTGGGAGATTATTCTGGACCATGAATCCACTGGGATTGGGATATTGGTGGGGACCATGAATCCACTGGGATTGGGAGATTATTCTGGACCATGAATCCACTGGGATTTGGGAGACAGTTCTGTACCACCAAGTTGGACATTGGTGGGATGTATCCAGAAATATGGGAGAGCAGTGGGATTGGGAGATTATTCTGGAGCGTGAATCCACTGGGATTAGGAAACTGTCTGGAGCATGAATCCACTGGGATTGGGATTCTGCTCCGGACCACCAAGGCAGGTGGGATTGGGGATCCAGGAGGATGAAATTCCCAGGTGACCTCCCCTTCCCTTGGCTCCAGGCGTCCCGAGACCTCCTTCCTGTGGTTCACATCCCCGTACAAGACGCTGAAGTTCATCCTGTGGCGCCGCTACAAGTGGCTGCTGCTCCTGGCCATCCTCCTCTTCATCCTGCTGCTTTTCCTGGGAATCTTCGTCTACGCCTTCCCGGTACGGAGCGGCCGGGAGAGGATGGGAATTGGTCGAGGTTTGCGGGGCGATGGAAAATTCCCTGCTGAGGAGCACAATGGGTTAAAAAGGGACTTCTTTGGGTTTGGGATCCTCATGGGGGAAATCTGGAGGGGGTTGGAGAGTGTCCGGGGATGGGAATGGAGTTGGGAAGGGGCTGGAGAAGCTGAGGGAGCTGGGGAAGGGGCTCATCCCGGAAAAAAAGTGGGATCAGAGGGGATCTTCTGGGTCTCCACAGTTCCCTGGAAGTTTGGAGCCAGGTGGGATTTGGGATCTGCTCCCAGGGAACAACAGGACGAGAGGGAACAGCCTCAAGTTGCTCCAAGAGAATTTTAGGATGGATATTAAGGAAAATCCCTCAGGGAAAGGGGTGTCCAGCCCTGGAGCAGTGGTTGAATCCCCATCCATGGAATTATTCCAAAAACATCTGGATTTGAGGCATTTGTGGCATTTGAGGATGTGGATAATGATGAGCAAGGGCTGACGCGCTTTTCCAACCTCAGCAATTCCATGACAATCAGGAATGGCGGAGATCCCAAAAAATCAATGGAAAGTCATTCCTGGGGTGTCCTCAGCAACACAAAATGCTGGCACTGGGACAGATCCCGAGGTTTTTCTGGGATATGGAAGGGAAAAATCTGGGATAGCTGTGCCTGCCTTGATTGCCTTTGGCAAAATTCCATGGAGCTGCCAGCTGGATTTGTCCTTGGAATAAACGAGGATGGGGCGGGGCTGGAGAAGCCTCCTCCTGCTGGAAAGCTCTGCATTCCAGAAAAATCCTGGCACAGCTTTCGGTAATGTCCCAGGAGCCCTTTCCAAAGGGGCAGAGCAGGTGATATCCCAGATTCTGTGGGATCGTGGAAAAAGGAACTCTAGGGATACAGAGCCAGGGGTTGGGCAGTGAATCCATGAGATCTGTGGGAATCCCAGAGGATGGGAATGAGCAGCGGGATCCAGAGGGGAGGAAGAGGTTCCAGAAAATCAGGGAAAACTGGGAATGCTTCCCACCAGTGGGATGCTGGGATGGTGATGGAGGGAGCGGCCGAATTTATTCCAAGGGTTTGAAGAGGTGGGAATTTCTCTTCAAAAGTTCTGGGAAGAGCAGCCAAAATCCAGGAATGACTCCTGGTGCTTGTTAAATTCTTCCAATCATTCCCTTATTTTTCCAATGATTCCGTCATTCTTCCAGTGATTCCGTCATTCTTCCAGTGATTCCCTCTTTTTTCCAATGATTCCTTTCATTTTCCCAATCATTCCCTCATTATTCCAATAATTCTCTAGTTTTTTCCAATGATTCCCTTCATTTTCCCAATCATTCCCTCATTTTTCCAATGATTCCTTTCATTTTTCCAATTATTCCCTTCATTTTTCCAATGATTCCCTCATTTTCCCAATCATTCCCTTATTCTTTCAATCATTTCCTCATTCCTCCTATAATTCCCTAGTTTTTCCAATTATTCCCTCATTCTTCCAGCAATTCCCTCATTTTTTCCAATCATTCCCATGTTTTTCCAACCATCCCCTTATTCTTCCAATCATTCCCTCATTCCTCCAATAATTCCCTAGTTTTTCCAATTATTCCCTCATTCTCCCAACGATTCCCTCATTCTCCCACCGATTCCCTCGTTTTCCCAACGATTCCCTCATTTTCCCAACGATTTCCTTGTTTTCCCAACGATTCCCTCATTTTCCCAATGATTTCCTTGTTTTCCCAACGATTTCCTCATTTTCCCAACGATTCCCGTGTTTTCCCACCCTCCCAGAACTACGCTGCCATGAAACTGGTGAAACCTTTCAACTGAAGCTGCTCCCGTGCCTGCCTGGGAATCCGGGGAAGGAATTTTCCCTCTGGAAGTGGAGAAGGAACGACCTCACCCAGGCCTCCAGCTGCTGCCAAAGACTCCGCTTCCCTTTGGAATTCCACCTGGGAAGCGTCAACCTAACCAAAGCCTCCACCAAAATATTCCCGATTTTCCAGCCTCCTGTGTTTTGTTTGAGTTTTCCCGCTGATCTGGTTGGTAAATCCCAAATTCCAGTGAAAATCCGAGGAGGGAGCGGGGAAATGATCTTCCCATCCGTGACTTGGGAATGTGGGGAGGATCCTCAGGGTAGGATTTGGGATTTGCCGGCCTGAGCAAATCCCACGGATTCCGAGCACTTTTTCCTCTCTGATCCAGCCTCAGTTTCCCTTTTCCCTGTATTATCCTGTTTATATATTAGAAACCTATGGAATATGTGTTGGAAAACCGGAATCTCTGGGATGACACATCGCATTCCCAAAGCTGAAATCACAGGAATGGGAAAGGCTGCGGTGGAAAACCTGGGATTTGGAGTTGCTGCTCCACAAAATCCTGGTTTTTTTTGGATTTTGAAGCCTTTGCATTCCACCATGGAATTCTGGGGCTGGTTTTCCCTTGGAGCTGCTCCACCATCCCAGGTCTCCCGTTCCAACTGGGAGAGGAATCCCAGGAGCAGCTGGGCTTTGATTTCCTCCTTTCCCGATGCCTCCCAGCCACTTTTTTGGGAATTCTTGGTCTTTTTGGTGTCAGAATTTCCAGAATCCCAGAATCCCTGAGGTCGGAAAAGCCCTTTGGGATCACCGAGTCTGAGCCGTGCCTGATCCCCACTGAGAGCCACATCCAGGAATTCCTTGGAAACCTCCAGGGATGAGGATTCCAAACCTCCCTGGGCACTCCCAATCCCTGACCGCCTTTTCCATGAGGAAATTCCTGCTGCTGTCCAGCCTGAGCTGATCCTGGGAGAACCTGAGGCCGTTCCCTCTTTTCCTGTTATTCCTTGGGATCAGATCCCAACTCCCACCTGGCTCCAAACTTTCAGGGAGTTACGGAGAGCCAGAAGGTCCCTCTGGATCCTCCTTTTCTCCAGGCTGAGCCTCACTGATATTCCTTTAAAATCCCTCATTTTCCCTCATATTCCCAAAGATTCTTATGGAAAACATCCCAACCCACACTCGCTGCCGCCAGGTGTTAATGGAGCCCAAAACCTGTCCCGGGATGGGATTTGTTTTCCAAACAAATCCGTGATCCACGACCTTCTCAGCCTCCCTGGATCCGATGGGAATGCTGGGATGTTCCCGCTTTTTTCCCTCCTCCTGTCCCTGGAGCGGGATGATCCCGTGGGATTTGGCATTTGGGAATTTGTGACCTTGGAAGGGCTGGATTTGAGCTCAGAGGTCTTTCCCACCCTGGATGGTTCCATAATTCCATGGAATTTTTGTTCCATGGAACCATTATTCCATGGAGTTTCCCAGTGCTGGGAGGATGTTATTCCTCAAATTCTCATCCCACAAGGAATCATCTCCCATTTTTCCACCAGGAAAATCCCGTTAATATCCAGCTGATTCGGGATCTTCCCATCCTCCCTTCAGCTGGATGAGACTTTTCCTTGATTCCATGTTTTCCTTGGAGCTGTGGCTGCTCCGAATGAGTGAGGAGCTGGGAAAAGTGATCCTGAGGGATCAATTTCCTGGGAAAAATCTCTGATGGCAGCTCCTGCCCCGTTCCGGCCGGGATTTTATCCTGTACTTAAAAAAACAGGGAAAAAACAATTTGAAACGCTTTGTCGGATTGGGATGCAATCCATGGGGGATGAAATCCCGGGATTCTCATTGGGACAGCTCCTGGATCGCACAGAGCAGCTCCTTCTCCATGTTTTCCACATGGAAAACTCACAACTTTGGGATTTCTAGGGATTTCTAGGGAATTCTAGGGAATTCTAACCCATCCCTGCTGCTGAGCTCTGGCTGATCCATGGCCCTTTCCCAAAAGCTGGAGCGGAGGAATCGGCTCCGGATTTGCACCTCCCAGGGCGGAGGTTTCGTTTTCCATCGTTAAACGCTTCGTTTTCCTTCGGCTTTTCCCTAAAAACCTCCCAAGCCCGTTCCCACCTCCATCCCTGTTTGTAGCCGACCGCCAGGATCCGCTCCAATTTTCCAGAGGTTTTATTATCCCGAAGGATCTGAGGAGCCGAGGACGAAAGCTGATTCTGTTTGCCCCTTGCTGGGTTTTGGGAATTTGGGATTTATGGGAATTTTGGGGATTTTTGGTCCCGGCAGCTTTTCCACCAGGATCCAGCTGTGCCAGAGGGAATCTGGAATTCCCTGAGTGCTCTCCTGGAATCCACAGTGGGAATTCAGGTCCAATATCCCCCGGATTTGCAGGGATTCTGGGATTTCCCATCCTGATGTCATTCCCCGTGATCCCATCCCAAAATCTTGGAGCCAGGAGCTCCGTATGGATGAGTGATCCATGTCGGAATGACACACATGGGATGCTCATCCCTCATCCCATCGGGCACACCACCGTCTATCCCAGAAAGACAAGGAATCCAAATCCATCCATGGGTTACCTTTGGAATGGCCAAGGCCAACTTGGATAGGATTGTGGAATGCCTGGAATGGGATGGGCTTGAAAGTTTGGGATTGGCTCCGGAGACACTTCCAGTGGGAAATCCTATTTTATTCCCGGCAAACCCGGAGCAGGGATGGGAGAGAAGGATCCAGGGCATCCAATTCCATAAAGACAGGGATTTCCAGAAGGAAATCCCTGCTCCCAGTCCAGTTTTAACACCAAGAGGATCCTGTGAAATTCTGGTGAGTAAATTCGGGCTGGAGCATCCGGAAAAACCAACTCCATCCCATTTTTTTATACCTGAGCAACCACATCCAGCTCCGGGCCTGGGTGTGTCTGCTCCAAATCCAGGTGGGAGCTGGAGAGGGAATTCCCTGTGGCTTCATGTTATCCAGGGAATTGGCTGGAATTTGTTCTGGATCACCCGTGCCTGCCTTATCCGCAATAATGCCCAAAGCACTGTGATTCCCAAAGAAATGCTCTGAAACATTCCCGTTCCTGGTGTTTTGATTGTGGGGATGGAATTGCGGCTCCTCTCGGGAGTGGGAATGGGAAAATCAGGATCGTGGAGAAGCGGAAAATGCAGGGAATGCTGAGAGTCCCTGCAGGGGCTCCAGGAGAGTTGGAGAGGGACTGGGGCCAAGGGCTGCAGGGACAGGAGCCAGGGAATGGCTTCCCAAGGGAAAGGGGAGATTGGGCTGGGATCTTGGCAAGGAATTCCTGCCTGGGATTCTGCAATTCCCAGATTTGCCGGGGCTGCCCCTGGATCCAGCTGGGAATGCCCAAGGCCAGGTTGGACACCGGGATTGGATCCTCCTGGGATGGTGGGAGCTGTCCCTGTCCATGGACGGGGTGGGATGGGATGATCCTTCAGACCCTTTCCATCCCAACCCATTCCATGATTCCAGGATTCCCTGCCCCTTCATGGAAGTCAATCACCAAACGTTCGGCTGCTCGAGCACTTCCTCGATCCTGGATTTCCGCAGCCGGCTGCCGGCAGGAATTCCAGCCTGGAATTCTGAACTGTGGTGACACCTTTGGGACCATCCGGACACAACAGCCCCATTGGAATCCAACCATGCTCCCACCCCAGTGTTGGGAATCTCCTGGGGGTTTTCCCAGGAAACAGCCTAATCCCATGTTTATGAAATTCATGGATCCAGGGCGCTTTAACTGGATGGAATTCCCGGGGCTGCTGGAGGAGGGAGGAACCTCTCTATCCCTGTTTTTTTTTCCCCACCTTTTGCAGCAGATTCCAAAGGTTGTGCTCCTATCCCAAACAAAGACAAAATAGGACTTGGCAGAGACGGAGAAGTGGGAAAAAGAAATCCCAGGATAAACCAGAGATTTACGAATTCCTCTTTGCCAATGAAAACAGCGGGAAGAATCATCCCTCGGCAAATCCGTGGCTGGAAAACAAAGCCTGGATTCATTGCCCCCCTCCCGATGGATAACAGGGAAAAATCGGGATGAGTCACTTCCAAAGGGTGGGAATGACCTTGGAGCTTCCCAGCGACTCCAGAGAGGGTCAGCGAGGTCACCAGAGAGCTTTGGAGGTGCTGGAATTCTGGGAAGAGCTCATCCCTCTTTTCACCCCGGGGAATGGGAAAAATCAGAGTTGGGAGCCTCCAAATCATTCCTGGGTTTGTTTTTTTCTTAGGAATTACGCAATCCCAGGGAAAACAAGTGGAATAACACAAAGGCAGGATGGATTTTATTTCTATTTTCCAGCTGTCTGAATAACCATGGATTGGGAATTCCATGATTTCCTTTGCAAGGGTAAAACCCTAAAAACATTCCCACAGGTTAATGGAAATTTCCTTCGATTCCAGCGCTGTTTTTTAAGGAATAGCAGAAATCCCAAATTTTCTGGGCTGGCATAGAGATATCTGGGATCATCAGCTCTGGAAATCTGGAAGATGTTGAAGAAATTGATTAATTAATATTTAATTTCTTATTAATTAATTAGTTTCAATCAAGAGGTTTATTATTAATTTTTAAATTCTCACCTCGATCCTAAAAAATTAACTTGGAGAGGATCATTCCCTCTTTCCCACCTCTCCCACCTCCGTCCCAGTCAGGAATTAACACAAAACAGGGATTTGTCCCAGATACTGAATTTTGGGAAATTTCCGCTGGAATGGGAGGGAATTGGACAGGGAAAAAAGCTGGAAAAAAAGTCAGGGAAGAGATCTGGGATATCTGGGAGAAGGGAGACTCCGTGTGGGATGAGATTGGAATTCCCAGGCTCATTTCACCCACCTGGAATCAGAAAACAGCCGGGAATAAATCCTGGAGAAGCAGGAATACCGAAAGGAAAAACTGGGATAAGATAGAGAGGAAAAGGCTGTGGATGCATCCCAGATTTTATCCAGCGGGAGCAGCAGCTGAGGTCGGCTTGGGCCTTGACCTTCCCTCGAGGTTGGAATTTTTCCGGGATTCCCCATCTTCCCGAGCTCTCCCAGAATCATGGAATCATGGAATGCTTCAGGGAAGGGACCTTAAAGCTCATCCCATTCCATGGGCTGGGATATTTCCCGTCTCCCCAGGATGCTCCAAGCCCATTCCAGCCTGGCCTCGGATGTTTCCAGGGATGGGGAGCCACAATTTCACCGATTCCCAAATTCCCGCGGTTCAGAGCTCCGCTGGCAAGGACAGTTTTCCATCCTCTCCTCGCCACCGGGAAAATTCCCCCTGGAAAACTTCTGGGATCCATGGAAAAATTCCAAACCTTCGTGTCCAAGGAGAAGCCGAGGCTGGAGAGGGTCTGGAGCAGGAATTCCGCTCCTGGTGTGCCAGTGGGTGGACGAGACATTCCAGGCTGGCTAATTCCAAGAATTCTGCTTCCCATTAAAGTGCCGGAGAGCAGCTGGAGCTCTGGAGTCCATTAAATGCCACTTTTTGGGAATGGGCTCGGATTCCAGCTGTTTATTTTTATATCCAGGGAGCTGAGCAGTGGATGTGGAAAAAGGAATAAAAAAAATTGGATGATGGGATGCGGGATGGAAAAAAAAAAAAAACCATTGGAATATCAAACGTGGATTTCCTGCTCCGACACCCTGGAGTGTGGAAAAACCCTTTTAGAAATATCGGCATCTCCGGAGGTGATGGAGAATCCAGAATTCCGGGATTGGAATAGCCAGGATTTGTACAGGGAAATGCGGGTTTTGATTTCCCTGGAATAAATTGCCTGGGAATAGGGATGGGGATCCTTCTTCCCAAGGTGCCTCTGGAGAGACCTCAAAACTGGGAGAAATGGGATGGAAGGAGCAAAACCGGTTCCAATTCCGTGATTTAGGAAGGAATTCCTGGCTGGGAGGTGAGTGAGGGGCTGGGAATTCCCAGAGAAATCGTGGAAGTCTCATCCCTGAAAACGTCTGAGGCCAGGCTGGACATTGGGAATGGAGCATCCTGGGATAGTGGGAGCATGGATGGGCTGGGAATGGGATGGGAAACCATTCCAGGATTCTGGAGCCAGGCTGGGAGAGCTGGGAATGTTCCCCTGGAGAAGGGCAAAATCCCGGGAATGCTGAGAGTCCCTGCAGGGGCTCCAGGAGAGCTGGAGAGGGACTGGGGCCAAGGGCTGCAGGGACAGGAGCCAGGGAATGGCTTCCCAAGGGAAAGGGGAGATTGGGCTGGGATCTTGGCAAGGAATTCCTGCCTGGGATTCTGCAATTCCCAGATTTGCTGGGGCTGCCCCTGGATCCCTGGGAATTCCCAAGGCCAGGTCGGATGGGATTTGGAGCCGCCTCCTTCACGGGCTCCAGGCAGCTCCCAACACATTCCCAAACAATCCCTGGGATCAGGCGCTTTCCCGATGGACCAAATCCAGCATTTCTCTGCTCCAAGGATCCCACCAGGTGCTGGGAATTGGGGCAGCTCCGCTTTTCCGCACCCCACGGAGCCGGAGCAAAAGCCGGCGGCCGCTTTTCCAATAACAGTTTATGGGAAATCCATGGATTAACATCAAAGGATCTCTCCCAGCCAGGTGGGAAGGCCGAGCTTGTAACTTTTTATCGCTCCTGCTCCAGGGAATTTTCTCCCACTGCTGGGCCTTGGACATCGGGAATTTGTTAAATCCCGGCCCCCCTGGAGCACCTTCCTCTCCCTCCCCCTCTAATTCAGGGAATGGCTTCCCAGTGGGAAAGGGGAGATTGGGCTGGGATCTTGGCAAGGAATTCCTGCCTGGGATTCTGCAATTCCCAGATTTGCTGGGGCTGCCCCTGGATCCCTGGGAATGCCCAAGGCCGGGTTGGACACTGGGATTGGATCCAGCTGGGATGGTGGGAGCTGTCCCTGCCCATGGATGGGGTGGGATCTATGGGATTTAAGTGTCCTTCCCATCAGAACCATCCCAGAATTCCAAATCCGAGCTCTCCCAGGTGCAGAATTCCAGCCCTGGAAGGGGCTCCAGGAGGGAACAGCGGGATGCGATCCAAGGTGGTTTCCCAGGGATCATTCAGCACCATCCAGAGGGAAGTTTGGGAAAATCCAAGAATCCCAAAATCCCAGACTTCCTTGGGCGTGAAGGGACCTCAAATCCCATCCCATTCCATGGAACACCTTCCATTATCCCAGATTGCTCCAAGCCTTTTCCAACCCGGCCTCCTGAGCTCCTGGAAACCTGGATCTATCAGCTGACGCTGACATCACAACCCTCAGCCGTCAGGACATTCCCGACTCCCAAAAATATCCCTTCTCCGGAGGCTGGGAAGCAGCAGCCAGCCATCCATCTTGTCAGCACGGCTATTCCCAGTTTTTTTCTGGCTCTGGGAACACAGGGAGGGTGGGATGTGGAGGGAAGAGGGGGGTGGTGGCACATCTGGATGCACTCGGAGCCGGGGTGGTGGCAGCTGTTCCCTCATCCCGGTCGCTCCGGGTCTGGAATCAATTTCCAAGGGGTTTTTCCTCCTTAAATCGGAGCCCAAAGTCTGCTCTGCTCCTTCTCTCCCGGTTTTCCGGGATTTTATTCCTTGGACTCGGGAGGCTGAGAAATGGAAGTGGTGGAAAAGGAGAGGGAGACGCTTTTTTCCAGAGGGAGGGAAAGGAGGGAATTCTGTGCTCCATGGAGCAGGGAAGGGCAGGAATTCCGGCAGGAGATCACCCCGAGGCAGGTGATTCCCAAAGGGATTGAAAATCCGCCTCTCCCGTTCCCTGTTTTAGCTGGAAGCTGCTTGAAGTGAGGCTGAATTCTGGGAGCGAGGTGAAATCCGGGATTTTTCCTTGGAAAAACGGCATTGCAGGGCCTGCTGATGGAGCCTTGTGCTCTAGGGAAAAAATCCGGGATGGGATTTATTTAACTACGTCAGAAATTTGTCCATGGAAATCCCCTGGAATTCCAGGGGGCTCCATAGCTATAAAAAACTGGGAAAGGGGCATCCAAAAGCAGATTTTTGGGAAGGCAGGATAGGATCCAGAGGCGGAAAAGGATCTCTGTCTGGAATTCCGGTGGAATTTATGGGAAAAAGCTGATTTGTGGGATTGTAACCGGTGAGGGATGGGAAAACTGGGAATGCCAGAAGGGAAAAGTGGGAAGGGCGGCAGGTGGGATATTGGGAAGGGTTTTTGGGAAGTTTGTCCCAAAAAAGCATCAAAACCCAGGTGGATTCATGGATTTTCCATATCCACAGGTCAGATTCCCACTGGGAATTCATTCCATGGGGAATTCAGCCCGTGGAGAGGGATTCACCCCAATGGGGTTGGGAAGAGTCACCTGGAGCTTGTCAGCATCCGGATTTTGGGAGCAGGAGCAGCTCCTGGTGAGATTTGCACCTCTGGAGAGGTTCTGTCATCCCAGGAGATAAAGAAAAGCGGGATCAGGGAATGGGTTGGGATGGGAAGGACTTAAAAGCTCATCCAGTTCCATCCCACCATCCCAGGTGGATCCAACCTGGCCCTGGGCATTCCCAGGGATCCAGGGGCAGCCAGAGGAAATCTGGGAATTGCAGAATCCCAGGCAGGAATTCCTTGCCAAGATCCCAGCCCAATCTCCCCTTTCCCTTGGGAAGCCATTCCCTGGCTCCTGTCCCTGCAGCCCTTTCCCAAATTCCAGCTCTCCTGGAGCTCCTTTAGGGACTCTGAGGATTCCTTGGATTTCTCTCTTCTCCAGGGGAACATTCCCAGCTCTCCCAGCTTTTTCTCCCAGCAGAGCTGCTCCATCCCACTGATCATCCCACTCCTAAATAAAACCCGGAGCAGCTCCTGGGCAGTCACTTGAAATCCTGAGATTTGCTCCTAAAATATCCCTGAGGAGCCTTGGGAAGAGCTGGGCTCTGGAAAAGGCTTTTTGGGAGCGCTGATGGAGCTTGGGATGGATTTGGGATCTTCATAATCCCGCATTAAAGAAAAAATCCCAACCAAAAAGCCACTCCCAAAATCCCAAATCGCAACAGAAAATGAAACGGAAATGCTGGAAATCAAAGGATTTTCCACCTTTTCCAGCTTTCCCTCCAGGATTTAAGGATCCACATCCCATTTTAAGACCCCCAAAAATCCCAGGAAACAATTAAATGGAAATGCTGGACATCAAAGGATTTTCCACCTCTTCCTGCATTCCCAGTTTTCCTCCAGGAGTTCTGGATCCACATCCCAGTTTGGGAAGGGAATTCCCAACAGCACCTGATCCTCATTCCTGCACTTCCAAGTGTGGGAATTTCACTGGAAAATGGAGATTTCATCCCAAAATCACTTGGAAGGACAGCCAGGAGTCTTGGAATCCTTAGGAAAACTTGGAATCTGAGGGACAAAATCCATGTGGAACAAAAAGCCACAATCGGGGTCCATCAGATCCCAGATTCGGGATTTAAAATTCCAGGAACTCTTTCTATCCCTGCTCCTCTCTGGAATTCCAGGTTGTTTTTTTATAAAACCCTGGCTTTCCCAACAACTTTTTCCTGCTTTTTTTCCCCCCAGTCCAGCTCCAATTCTTCCTCATGAAGAATTTCCCCGTCTCCGCTTTACGGGATTTCCATGCCCTGACGCGACCCCCATTAATTCCCAAATAAAAATCCGTCTGAAGACAAAAAAAATTCCTCTGGTTTTTCCAGCTTTTTTTTTAGTTTTTCCCTCCGATCCTTCTGTTTCTGGGCTCATAATTTTTTACGAGCTCGGCGATTCCGAGCGATTTTCATTTCCCGGCTCCCCTTCATTATTTCCATGTCGGGAATTTTATTGCCCAGGGAAGGTAAACAAATAACATTTGTTTTCCCTAAAATCCGCATTCCCTCCTTGTTTTCCCGGTTATTCCCAGTCTGGCTTCTGTTTGTCTCGTATTCCGTGGCCATGTGGAAGGGATGGAGGTGGAGGAATATTTTGGATCGCCGTTTTCTGGGATGAGGTTTGGATTTGGAACGAGGCGGGGAAAAAAGGGGTTTTTGGGGTTAAAATGTTTTCTGGGGGATGTGTGGTTGATAATTCCCAGAAAAATTGGGGATGTCTTATCCCTGGAAGTGTCCAAGGCCAGGTTGGATGGGGTTTGGAACAAGCTGGGATGGTGGGAGGTGTTCCTGCCCATGGATTGGGATGGGGTGGGATTTGGAGCCCCTTCACAACCCAAAACATTCCATGATTTTGTGAGGGATATGGAAAATTCTCCCCCAGCAGCTGAACTTCCAAAAGGAAGCAGCACATCCAGGGAATCCCAGAATTCCCACACCGAGCCGGAGCTGTGTGCACACCCTGGAGCAGGAGCTGTCCATCCCATCCCATCCCATCCCAAATCCCAGTGATTCCCTGTCCCCCATCCCATCCCATCCCATCCCATCCCATCCCATCCCATCCCATCCCATCCCATCCCATCCCATCCCATCCCATCCCATCCCATCCCATCCCATCCCATCCCATCCCATCCCATCCCATCCCATCCCATCCCATCCCATCCCAGGAAAAGCTCTCCATGGGGAATTCTCAGCATCATCCTATCCCAAAAAATCCCTATCCATCCCTGGGAAGCAGGAAGGGAAAACTTTGGAGCGAGAAACGCTCGGAGCGGTTTCCAACGAGCCGCCCTCCTTCCTTTGGCTGGAAATAAATCCATGGAGCACAAAAAAAGCTCTCAGAGACTCACAGGTGCTCGGAGGCTGTTGAAATATTCCGGGAATTGCTTCTTTTCCTTGAAAATGGGATAAAAATCCATCCAAGGCATGGAAGAGCCCTTGAAAAACACCCACGGAGCGCCGACATCCTGCCCCGAGCTCGGATAAAAAGTCCTTGATGGGAGGTTCCTTCCCGTTTTGCCTCTCCATCCGTAGGGAAAGCGGCTCCTTTGACGTGCTCGGCGATGCCTCGGGAAGAGGGAAGAAGCGCAATTAGCTCGGGAATTGTTGTGGAATAAAGGTCGGCTCGTTAGCGCACGGAATTAATTCCCGAGTGGTTTTTCCGGGCGGCTCTCCAGGCCCTTGGGAGGCTCAGCCAGGTGAGGAGGGGGAAGGAGGGAATTGTGGATTCTCCGGTGCCTCCGGCACGAAACAGAGCTGGAATTGTCCTGTGGGAGCAGCTGCACGAGGCAGCAGCGGGAGCAGCTGGGGGGGTGCAAAATGATCCCTGTTTTCACCAAATCCCGAGAAACTCTGGGATGGGATGGATTTAAAGCTCAGCCAATTCCAGACAGGGACAACTTCCAGTGTCCCAATGGATCCAATCCCAATGTCCAGCCTGGCCTTGGGCATTCCCAGGGATCCAGGGATCAGCCCCAGCAAATCTGGGAATTGCAGAATCCCAGGCAGGAATTCCTTGCCAAGATCCCAGCCCAATCTCCCCTTTCCCTTGGGAAGCCATTCCCTGGCTCCTGTCCCTGCAGCCCTTGGCCCCAGTCCCTCTCCAGCTCTCCTGGAGCCCCTGCAGGGACTCTCAGCATTCCCAGGATTTTGCCCTTCTCCAGGGGAACATTCCCAGCTCTCCCAGAGCAGAGGGGCTCCCGAATCCCAGACTTTTTTGGGTTGGAAGTGACCTTCAATCCCATCCTATTCCCACCCCATCCATGTTCAGGGACACCTCCCTCCATCCCAGCTCTATCCATCTGTGTGTGCTTGGTCCTGCAATGGAAATCCAAGGAAAACACGGACACCACATTCCCATGGAAATCCCAGCTCCGAGGTGGGTGTGAGCTCCCCAAAGTGCTCCATCTGCGCCTCACGGGGCCCATCCCCGCTCCTGGCAGGGAAAATCCCAAATTCCCAACTCTCACCCCAACCTGCTGCTGGCAAATCCCAGAGGAGCCGCTCCAGAGCCGGAGCCCAGGACAACATTCCCGGGTCACTCCAGGATTAGCAGATTTGCTTGCTTAATCTTTGCTCCATCCCAGAAAAATTCCTGGAATTTGGAGGGGATTCTCCTCAGCTCCCCCTGAGGCCTGTTGGAAAACAGCGATTCCAAGGTTTCCTTAACCCACAAAGGAAATCCATGGAACAAAAGTGAGGAGTGAGCGCTTTATTCCCTGCTCCCAATCCCATTTCTCATGTGAGGGAAAGGTTTCGCTTCCTCTTTGTGGCTGGAAAATCCCGGAGCGTTGTGGGAATTTGAATTCCCTGTTCCCTCCCTTTGGAGCTGACTTTGAAACCGGGATGGGCCATTCCAAGGAGGAATTTGTCAGGAGTGAGGGAGCAGGTCATGGAATTTCCACGTTAGGCCTAGCTTTAGGCTGAGTTTAGATCCCACCCCACCCTGGAAAGAGAAGGTGGGAAAAGCAGGAATAAAAAAAGGAATTATTTCCACTCAGAATTCCAGGAGGGAACAAAGCTCCTTTCATTTTTCCAGAGGCAGAAGCCATGAGGATGAGAGGATCCAAAAATTGGGATCAGATCCTGTGCGGGATCCAGCAACCAGAGAGGGCCTGGAGGGACAGGAGCCAGGGAATGGCTTCCCAAGGGAAAGGGGAGATTGGGCTGGGATCTTGGCAAGGAATTCCTGCCTGGGATTCTGCAATTCCCAGATTTGCTGGGGCTGATCCCTGGATCCCTGGGAATGTCCAAGGCCAGGTTGGACATTGGGATTGGATCCACCTCGGATGGTGGGAGGTGCCCTTGAACATGGATGGGGTGGGAATGGGATTGGATTTAAGGTCTTTTCCAACCCAAACCATTCCAGGATTCTGGAGCCCCTCAGCTCTGGGAGAGCTGGGAATGTTCCCCTGGAGAAGGGCAAAATCCAGGGAATGCTGAGAGTCCCTGCAGGGGCTCCAGGAGAGCTGGAGAGGGACTGGGGCCAAGGGCTGCAGGGACAGGAGCCAGGGAATGGCTTCCCAAGGGAAAGGGGAGATTGGGCTGGGATCTTGGCAAGGAATTCCTGCCTGGGATTCTGCAATTCCCAGATTTCCTCCGGCTGCCCCTGGATCCCTGGGAATGCCCAAGGCCAGGCTGAATCCACCTGGGATCATGGGAGCTGTCCCTGCTCATCCAATCGGGATCAGAAGGTCTTTAAGTTCCCTTCCCACCCAAAGCATTCCATGATTCCGTGCATCCAGAGCTCTGCCTTCCCTTTTCCATCCATCCAAAGCCCGAGGTTATTCCCTCCTTTTCCCAGAAGGGCTCCATGGGGGTTCCGGGCAAAACATTCCCTCCTAAAATATCCGGGAAAGGGGCCTGGGAAGGCCCAGGGATCAGAGGGGCTCCAACGGAGCAGCGTTTGGGATGGATGCATCCCAGATGTGGAAGGGAACGGCTCCATCCCAGGAAAATTCCTTTTTCCCCTCCCAAAACCGACCTGGCAAAGGAAGATTTGAGAATTCCCATGGGATTTTTGTTGTTTGTTTGTTTCAGCTTTTATAAAAGATCCTTTTGGTTTATTTTTAATTCTGCTCCTCCTGACTATGAAGGGAAATGGAAAAAAAAAATGGAATTGTGGATGGGTCGAGGGAATGGAGAGCTCGGAGAGGTCTTGGAAAAATCCTGATTCCTGTTTTACCCGGGCAGGGAAAAATGTCCTGGATGAGAACAAATTCCATGATTCTGGCTATGGATGGGAATGGCATTTAAAGAGACGGGAATGGGAGAATTCCCATGAATTTGAGGGGGATCCGAGGAATTTCATGAGGGAAATCTTTCATGGAATCCTGGAACTTCAGAGTGGTTTGGGTGGGAACTCAAATCCCATCCAGGGACAGCTCCTATGAGCCCAGGAGGATCCAACCTGGCCTTGGGCATTCCCAGGGATCCAGGGATCAGCCCCAGCAAATCTGGGAATTGCAGAATCCCAGGCAGGAATTCCTTGCCAAGATCCCAGCCCAATCTCCCCTTTGCCTTGGGAAGCCATTCCCTGTCTCCTCTCCCTGCATTCCTTGTTCCCAGTCCCTCTCCAGCTCTCCTGGAGCCCCTGCAGGCCCTGGAAAAGGCTCCAAGTTTTCCCTGGAATTTTTCGAGAACTTTTTTATTTGATGACCTTTTGCTGGATGCTTTTCCTGTCCCTGCATCCCAAAAAAACCTTGGATCACTCCTCATTCAGAGGGCAGGAATCTCCTCAGTTCCCAGGCTGCCCTTGGAGATGATCCCGTGGCCATGGAAACAGCTCTGGGATTGCTTCATCCCCAAAAATCCTCTCCAGTGCCTTTCCCTCCTTTTCCAGAGGGAAATACTCCGGTTCCCCTTGGAAAAGGACTGGGATGGCAAAAAAAATTACAGAATTCCGGGATTGGCGCTGGGACATTTCCCAACTGTGGCTTCCATTCCGTTGGACATGGATAAAATTCCCAGGCCTGGAATTCCCACTCCGAGATGGGAATCACTGCTCTGCTTTCCCAGGGAATATTTCCCTGAGATTTCGGGATCAGGGATTTTGGGATTCCGTATTTCAGCCTCTCTTGGGGTGTCCAGGGACGTTTGGGATATTCCAATGGGGAATTGGATTTTTCCCAATTCTGGAAAAGGATCGGGATGAGCTTTGCCTTTCCCTCTGGAACAGCAAAGACGATTTTCCTGGGAAAGAGTCAGGGAAAAAAGGAAAAACTGGGAAAACCGGGAATTCCTGGCGGCACCAGAGGGAGCTCTTCCATTGCAGATGAGGCTGGAATCGGTCGAATCCTTTATCTCCCATTCCAAGTTTTTCCAGGATCAGATCCCTCCTGGAACAGCCGCAGCCCCTTCCCGGTTCCTGCCACTGGAGACTCCCTAAAAACCGTTATCCCTACATTCCCGGAAAATCCCTTCACTTCCATCCCTTCACGGATCCCCTCTCTGTATTCCCTCTAAAATTCCCACTCCAAGGACATTCCCAGTTTTTTTACTGGGTTGGAAAAAGTCTCCAAGGCCGATGGGAAAGAAAAATCCTGGAAAATCCTGGAAAATTTCCTCCTGATGGGGTGGCACAGCTGGATCCAAGAGGATTCCCTGGAGGAATTCCCATTCCCTGCTGGGTTTGGGATGTGGGATCCAACATCAGGGAACAGCTGGGGACAGCTCCCTATGGAATTCTGAGTGCTCGGATCCCTCAGAGATTTTCCAGGGATTCCCTTTCCGTTGTGGACACATCCCATAATTCCCACTTTGCTCTTTCCAAGGAATTAAAAGGAAAAAGGATTAAAAAAAAAAAAAAAAAAGAAAGGAGAGGAAAGGAGATTCCTCTTTTCCTTTGGGATTTGAAAAAAGTGGGATGCGGTCAATTTTTCCATGGGTTGTTTTCTGAAGGATTTCCTTGGGAAGGGGTGATGGGGGATCCCCGAGGATTTCCCATTCCCTCCGGAATCCCTGCTCCATAGAAAAAATTTCGGAGCCCTCCCATTTATCCAAGCGTGGATCCATCCCAGGAATATTTTTCCAGGGATTTATTCAATTCCCTTCATCCCAGGATTGTCCCGAGTTCCAGCTGCATTCCCGAGAGCCCCAATTCCTCCTTTCCGTGTCCTTTTCCCGATCCCTGTCCCAAAGTCCTTTCCCAGCCATTCCGAGTATCCCGCATTTCCTCTTCCCAACCCATGGATCGCATTTGTGCCTTTTCCAACCTCAGTAATTCCAAGATTTTATTCCTCACCTGCTTGATCCCTCCTCAGATCCATCTGCTCTCCCCGGATCTGCTCTTCCTTAGCAGGGAATGTTCGGAACACTTCCAAGTTTGGGAATTCCAGCAGTTCTGGAGCATCCTGGAAATTTGGAATGCTGGCCAAGAACGTGGAAAAGTGACCTGGAGGAGCAGGAAAAGCAGCCTGGATTCCACAGGCTCATTCCAAAGGGAAGATCCCAAAGAATCCCCTGTGGATGGGATTGGCTGGGATGCGGGAAGGAATCCGTAGGGAATCGCTCCGTGCTTGGATTGGGATCATTCCCAGCTCCCTGGCTGGGAATTCTCCAGGGAATATGGGAAGCTGCTCCAGGAGGTTTGGGATAACGGGAATTGGGGTCACATCCCATAAAATTAGGGATGAGGCAGGGATTGGTCCCTGGATTCCAGAGGGAGCTGAGCTGGGATGTTCCCATTCCCACAGGAAGGTGTGGCTGCCAAAGGGAAGAAAAACATTCCGGGATCAAATGGAGCTCCGGGAATTTGGGAATTTGGGAAAGGGCTGCAGGGACAGGAGCCAGGGAATGGCTTCCCAAGGGAAAGGGGAGATTGGGCTGGGATCTTGGCAAGGAATTCCTGCCTGGGATTCTGCAATTCCCAGATTTCCTCCGGCTGCCCCTGGATCCCTGGGAATGCCCAAGGCCAGGTTGGACACTGGGATTGGATCCACCTGGAATCCCGGAATTTGTCCCTGGATGGAACCGGATGATCTTGAAGGCCTCTTCCAACCTAACCCATTCCATGATTCCATGATTCCATGGATGCTGTTCCATGGACAATCCAACAGCCAGGATCATTTTTTTGCTCCCAGGGCGGATCCTCTGCTCCTCCTCATCCTCCCCATGATCCTCACCAGGAACCAACCCCCACTTCCCACCAATCCTTTGGGAGCCACAGCGCTCCCGGGAATGCTGGATCACGGACAGACCCTCCATAGGTATTTTTTTCCAGAAGAAAAGTTGGAAAAATTCCCACATTTTCCTGCAGAGCAAATCCCGAAGCAGAATTAACAATGCCAAACTTCTAAAAATTACAAATTTATTTCTCCGTGTCCTGGTTGGAGTCAAATTTCCCCAGGGGACACCTCCAGGACGATTAATCCCTGGATTTGTTGTAGGCCCCGGGAATCATGGAAAAGGTTCCATGGAGAGATTTATTGGGAGCAAATCCATTTTTTTCCTTGGATGCCAAATTTGCACCTTCCCTGGAGCTGCCACTGAAGTGGCTCCGATCTTTTTAACAGCCGGGAGCTGGGAGTGTTTGGAGAGTGAGAAACTGGGAATTCAGGCCCGGAATTGAGCTCCTGGCAGCCGAGGGATCACCGGGAAGCACTGAACATTTCTAGGAAAAAAAAAAAAATCCATGGAGTTTTCAGCTCTGTTATGACTGAAAGGTTTTTGATCCAAACAGAGCCTGATCCCAAAGAAAATGGGATTTATGGATGTTCCCAGACAGAGGTGGCACCTCTGGGTCCCCTAAGGGACATCGGGAGGTTCATCCCTTTTTTCTCCTCGAGGGTGGGCATGGAATCATGGAAGGGGATGGATGGGAAGGGATTCAAATCCCATCCAGTTCCACCCAGGAACAGCTCCCACCATCCCAGGAGGATCCAAGTCCATCCCAACCCAGCCTTGGGCATTCCCAGGGATCCAGGGGCAGCCCCAGCAAATCTGGGAATTGCAGAATCCCAGGCAGGAATTCCTTGCCAAGATCCCAGCCCAATCTCCCCTTTCCCTTGGGAAGCCATTCCCTGGCTCCTGTCCCTGCATTGGGATTTGGAAAAATCCGGAATAGGGAAAGGTGTCCCTGAACATGGAATGGGATCGGAATGGGTTGGGATTCCCGGTCCCTTTCCCACCCATCTCATTCCAGGATTCTGGAGCCAGGCTGGGAGAGCTGGGAATGTTCATGTGGAGAAGGGAAAATTCCCGGGAATCTTTGGAGCCCCTTGCATGGCATAAAGGGGCTCCAGGAGAACTGGAGTGGGAAAAAGGGGGGGAAATGGAAAAAAAACCAGGAAAAAAAGGAAAAATGAAAGGAGAAAAAAGGGGAAAATGGGAAAAAAGGGGAAAAAGGAATGGTTGGATTTTAGGGATAGAGACTGGGGGTTCTAAAAAATTGGGCAAGGGCTGCAGGGACAGGAGCCAGGGAATGGTTTCCAGTGGGAAAGGGAAGATTGGGCTGGGATCTTGGCAAGGAATTCCTGCCTGGGATTCTGCAATTCCCAGATTTGCTGGGGCTGTCCCTGGATCCCTGGGAATGCCCAAGGCCAGGTTGGATCCAGCTGGGATGGTGGGAGCTGTCCCTGCCCATGGCAGAGTCTGGAAGGTGATTTCCAACCCAAATCACTCCGGAATTCCGTGACTTGGAGCTCTGATCTGCTCCGGATTGCTCAGACCCGGCACATTCCGGGACAACTCCACGGACAACAACGCTCCGAAAAACACGGAAAAGCGGCCAAACCCCGTCTATCCCAGCGGGAAACCGCTCAGGACAGAGGTGCAGGAACAGGTTAACACCTTTTCCTTGGGAAAAAAAAAGCCCCGAAGGAGAACTCCGGGTGCCGTGTGGAACCTCTGGAGCTGGGACAATGCCTTTTTCTGTCTCCGCCGTTTCTCCCTCCCGTTATTCCAGCGGCACATGGAATTCTGCCACCCATTGAGTCACCGACGCCACCTCCCCGCTCCCTTCCCAACGTGCCCGGCTCCTTAATTATCCAATAAATCCACAAGCACTTTCCTGTCATCCCGGGGCTGCGCTGGGAACGGCTCAATTCCGTGTCTGAGTGTGCCTGTGGCTCCTGCCAAATTCCAGGGGCAGCCAAAACCGCAGGAAGGCTGCAGGGAGAGGGAATGGGCTCGGAGCATGAGCAAATCCGTGGATTTTACCAGAGGTGATGTTCATTGCTGTCTGCCCGGGAAAAAGAGGGAATTTTGGGTGCAAAAGTTGGGAATTTCATCCCTGGTTTTCCATAGGTTTGGGGTTTGTCCCTCAAGCAGGGAAAGCTCTGCTGGTGCTGCTCGTCCTTCCTGGTTTGCTGCCGGATGATGAAAGGTCGGGAGGATTCCTGGATTCAGGAATTTTGCTCTGTCAGGAAGAAGTTCAGGGCCTGGAGAAGGTTGGAGACCCCAGTTGGGTGACAGCTTTGATTGACAGCTCTTCATCCCACTGATCCCAAATTCTGCCTCATCCCTGGAAGTGTCCGAGACCAGGTTGGACATTGGGGCTTGGAGCCACCTGGGATGGTGGGAAGTGTCCCTGAACATGGATGGGGTGGGAATGGGATGGGATTTAAGGTCCTTCTAACCCAAAAAATTCTGAGATTTGGGAGCCCCTCAGCTCTGGGAGAGCTGGGAATGTTCCCCTGGAGAAGGGCAAAATGCAGGGAATGCTGAGAGTCCCTGCAGGGGCTCCAGGAGAGCTGGAGAGGGACTGGGGCCAAGGGCTGCAGGGACAGGAGCCAGGGAATGGCTTCCCAAGGGAAAGGGGAGATTGGGCTGGGATCTTGGCAAGGAATTCCTGCCTGCGATTCTGCAATTCCCAGATTTGCTGGGGCTGCCCCTGGATCCCTGGGAATGCCCAAGGCCGGGTTGGACACTGGGATTGGATCCACCTGGGACAGTGGGAATGGGATGGACTTTAAGGTTCCTTTCCCACCCATCCCATTCCATGATTCCAGGATCCATCCTGATTTCCGGTCCTCACCCAGGAGCTCCACGGATGCAGCATCTCCAAGAGCCACTTCAGGGTTTTGTTTGGACCTTTCTTATCCTCCATGATGTAACGGAGGCTAAAAATCCCTGGAAGCGCTGGATGAAGGCGGGATCAAGATCCAAACCCCTCCTTCCAAACCTTTTTTGCCCCAGGATCCTGGAAACGCCTCCGAACGGAGAACGGGGCCTTCCCATTCCTTGTCCTTTTCCAACTCTTTTTCATCCCGAAGCGTTTATAGCAGGAACATTTCTTTTTATAGCCTCTTCCATCACCGGATGCAGGAGATGTTGACACATCCAATTATCCCGTGGTTTGGGTGGCCCGGGAACGCGGAGACGGGAACGTTGGAGCAGGGAAAGAAACCACCTCCGGCAAAGCTTTCCCGGGATCCTGCCGGCGGCACGTCCCGGCCGTTCCGTGGGGAATGGGAAGGGCGGGAGCTGGGAATGCTCCCAGGTGGCCTCGTGCTTCATCCCACGTCTCCTCCTGACCTTCCCGGGGGTGCTCCGAGACTTTTGGTTGTTCCTCTGCTCTTCCTCGGTTGTTTTCCGTGTCTCTGGCTGGAAACCCTGGAATTCGTGCCAAGGAAGTCTCTTTCCGTGGCATCCTGTGACTGAGCCCGGTGAAATTCCCGCTTTTATCCCAGAGTTTGTCCTGCTTTCGGGCTGCAATTGGGAATAACTCATGGAATGAAGGGTTTTCCCTCTCTTCTTCTGCTCTGGGGATTCCCCGCAGGTCCCACCTCCCTGGTTGGAGCATTCCCAGTGATTCCCTTTTCCTGGTGCTTCCCAGCTGCTGGAGAAGTCCTTGGCTGGGGTTCGTGGAGTCAGTGGTGGACATGGAATTATGGAATGGTTTGGGTTGGAAAAACTTCAAGGATCATCCCATTCCCACCCCTTCCATGGGAAGGGACAAATTCCATGATTCCAGCTGGATCCAATCCCCGATGTCCAACCTGGCCTTGGACATTCCCAGGGATCCAGGGGCAGCCACAGCAAATCTGGGAATTCCAGCCCAGCCCCTCCTCACCCTCCCAGCCAGGAATTCCTTCCCAAATTCCCATCTATCCCTAATTCCTTTCCCTTTAAATCCATTGATCAGGGCCGAGATCCATTTGGATCTGTGGTGGACACGACGCTTCCTGCCCGGAATGAAGGAAGGGGACCTAAAGTGTCCAAGGTGAGGCTGGATGGAGCCTGGATCCACCTGGGATGGTGGGAAGTGTCCCTGAACATGGATGGGGAATGGGATTGAAGGTCTTTTCCAACCCAAAGCATTCCAGGATTCTGGAGCCAGGCTGGGAGAGCTGGGAATGTTCCCCTGGAGAAGGGCAAAATCCCGGGAATGCTGAGAGTCCCTGCAGGGGCTCCAGGAGAGCTGGAGAGGGACTGGGGCCAAGGGCTGCAGGGACAGGAGCCAGGGAATGGCTTCCCAAGGGAAAGGGGAGATTGGGCTGGGATCTTGGCAAGGAATTCCTGCCTGGGATTCTGCAATTCCCAGATTTGCTGGGGCTGATCCCTGGATCCCTGGGAATGCCCAAGGCCAGGTTGGGATGGATTTGGATCCAGCTGGGATTGTGGGAGCTGTCCCTGTGTGGAACTGGATGGGATTTAAGGTCCCTTTCCCACTCCAGGCATTCCATGATTCCATGATCCTCCAGTGATTTTGGCAGTAGGGAAAGAAAAACAATTCTTTTTTAAAAAAAAATAAATTGGGAATTAGGATAATCAATCCAGACAAATCCCATTTCATGGAATCCTGACCATCCCAGTGCTCCTGATGGACTGGGAAGAGCTTTTTGTTTTTGGAGAAGTCTTGTCCTTGGGATTCTGTTATCCATGGAAAATGGGCAGGGATTGGCATTGTGGCTTCTCCAGAGTTGCGGGATTTGGGAACAGATCGAAATCCAGCTCTGGAGGGAGGGATGAGAGGAGCCACATCCAGGAAAAACCTGGAAAAGAGCGAGCCAAGATGGCCCCAAATCGGATGGCAAATCCTAGAATTCCCTCTCCAGTCCCTCTCCCTCCTGTTGCTCCCAGATTTTTCCTGTAGCAAAAATTTACTTCCCAAAAAATCCAGGATTTTCTGACAGGAGCACGGATTGAACCCCATCCCGGCGGATTTGTGGTGGCTCCGGGCAGAATTCCAAGGAAACACCAACCCATTCCCAAGTGCCGACATCGTGGATCCATCCCTGAGGAAGAACTGCAGGGAACGAGGAGAGATTTCTCTTCCCAAACCCTGAGAAATGTTGGGAAAAACCAGCGAGGGAATTGTGGCTTCCCTTCAAGTCCTTGGGGACACGGAGCTTCCGATGAAAATGGATTTGTTGCGATATTTGGGATGTGGAATAAATTTTCCTTGGAATGAGTCCATCCCAAGGCGGATCTGGTGGCGGCTTTGGATTTTGGATTTCCATATCCCAGGAATGAGGAATGGCCCCAAATCCATGGATAAATATCATTTAAAGCATCCCAAAAATCCCTCTTTGCAGCCCTGATGATATCCGCACACGGCTGCAGCTTCCCGGCAATTCCAAGCGGGAAAAAATCCAGGAAAAAAAGGAATGAAGATCCCATGGATGAGATTTATGTGGAATTGGAGCTCCATTCCGAGCGTCCACTTGTTTCCCGGGAAGAATTCTGGGAACAACAACAACGTGGAGTGGAGCAGGAAAGGTTTTTCCTTGAGTTTTCCTGGGATTGGTCAAATGGCGTCACCCACAGGGATTTCTTCCACTATCCCGAGGTTTTTTTTTGGAATTTTTGGAATTGTTGTTCTCCCGGTTTTCCGTTGGCAAGCACCGCATCCACGAATCCCCAATATTTTGTGGATGTGGCCCCATTTCCACGGAATTCCACACAAAAATGATCCAAACCCCTCTCCCCACCTCGAATTTGCCATTCCGACTTTTCCCTTATTTTTAGGATTCCCCAAGGGCTCATTCCCACTTTTTTAATTTTTTTTTAGTTTTTATAGGAATTTTTTGACTTTTAGGAATTTCCTTAAATATTTTGTTTTCTGGTGGATTTAGATGGAAAACATTCCGAACTTTTAAAATTCAAATGTCGGGGATTTTCCAAATCCAATGTTCTCAAATCCAAATATTCCCTCCATAATGAAATCCAACAACTCCATGCTATCCCCAAGGAATATTCCCTAATTCCCAACTGGAATTTTTTTGGGAATTCCATTTCCCACAAAGCTTCAAATTTTCACTTCCAGCTTCCGAGTGGGAATTAAAGCAGAAGGAAAAATGCCGTCATTTTCTAAGGGAAGGAAATGCGATTTTCCAAGAATTTTTGGGAATGTTTTGGGTTGGAATTCCTAAAAATGAGTGTTCAGCCATAAAAATGGTGGGAAAGGAATGGATTCCAATTTGGATTTCCAAGTATTTTATCTTTCCCGCTCCAGAACTTTTAATGGATCTATTTCACCTTCCCAACATTCCTTCTTTTTTCCAAGGGCTGGAATTTTTGATGGAGACGCTCCGATGGATCTGATCCCAATTATTCTTCAATGAACCGGGGAAAAGCTGCTCTGATCCCAAAAATGGAGAAGGATTTGGGTGGAAAATCAGCCTGGAATTCGCAAATTCCATAACCAGATTGATTTTTGGGATCATGGAATAACCTGGGACGGAATGGATCCACAGGGATCGTTGATCCGGCTCCCAAGAATTCCAGGCTAAGCTTGGATTCATTTACAGGTAAAAAAAAAAAAAGGAAAAGAGGGATTAATCCTCTGGGAATGTCCTAAAAAATTCATGGCTGGGCTGAGTCCAGGAGCTCTGGAATTGCGTTTCCAACCCTTTGGAATTGCGTTTCCAGCCCTTGGAATTATCCATCCAATGGAGGATGCCAGAGGATCTGTGAGATAATTCCCTCGGATTCCCAAAAAAAAAAGCGCTCCCAAAAAATTCCGGTGTTTATTCACCAGCACCAACGGTCGGAGCCGGGAAATTCCCGGATGGAAAAACAATGGATTTAATTTGGGATTCGATGGGGTCGGATCTGAGCGAGTTGTTTTCCAGGAATTAAATATTTGAGGTTTTTTGGGATGAGTTGGATTGGGGCAGAATCCAGGATGGTTCCAAAGGGATGGAATTCTGGAAATCCTTGGAATTCTTTGGGATTTAATGTTCTCTTATCCCACGGGAATGGCATCCTTATCCAATGGGAAGCGGGAATAACGGATTCCCTGTTTTCCTCAGGAATTCCAGTCCGGAATTACGGATTATGGGAATTCCGTCTGGTGTTCCTGTGGGAAATATTCCCGTCTGCCTATGGATATTAAGGAGGATTATGGAAAAAGGTTTGGGGTTTTTTATTTCCTTCTTTTTCTCTGGATATTAGAAATTTTCCGGAGGAAAAATTCTATGTGTCCTGTGGATGAAATGAAATGAAATGAAATGAAATGAAATTAAATTAAATTAAATTAAACGAAAATAAATGAAATGAAATAAAATAAAAAAAAAAGAAATTAAATAAATAATAAAATGAAAAAATTGAATAAAATAAAATAAAGTAAAAAAAAAATCCCAAAATTAAATTAAATTTCAAAAATAAAGTAAAATAAAATTAAATTAAAAAAATAAAATAAAATAAAATTAATATGTAATATAATAATATACAAAAATAAAATAAAATAAAATAAAATAAAATAAAATAAAATAAAATAAAATAAAATAAAATAAAATAAAATAAAATAAAAATAAATGTAATAAAATAAATATATAAAACATAATATTAAATAAAAATAAAATAAACAATAAAAATAAAATAAAATTTATAAATAAAAAAATAAATAAAATTAAAAGAAATAAAATGAAATAAAACACAAAATAAAAGCAAAATAAAATAAAATAAATTGAATGAAATTAAATTTTAATTATAAAAATCAAAAAATACAACTAAAAATAAATTAAAATTAATTAAAATAAATTCAATTAAAATAAAATAGAATGAAATAAAATAAAATAAAATAAAATAAAATAAAATAAAATAAAATAAAATAAAATAAAATAAAATAAAATAAAATAAAATAAAATAAAATAAAATAAAATAAAATAAAATAAAATAAAATAAAATAAAATAAAATAAAAAAATAAAATAAAATAAAGTTAAAATTCCCATTTTATGAATCAGCTTCCAGCAACTTCCAGACCCTGGAAAAACAGTTTAATCCATGTTTTTCCGAAGAATTCTTCCACACTGAATGGATCTTCATCCTTTTTTTGGCAGGAAAAGGAAGTGGAGATGATCATGAGCAGCTCCCGAGCTCCAAGACCGTGTAAACATTCCCTAAAATTGGGAAATTAAGGAAATTCCACCAGCAAGCAGGAAAATGGGGATAAGGGAAGATGAGGCACAATCCCATAAAGCCCAAGGATTTTGGGGCAGGGATAAAGTGGGACAAGGAATTCTCACCCCGCTGCCAACGGAGAGGAGCGGGAAACAAAGGACAAATCCTGGGAGTTACCAATTCCTCCTGGATCCCATGGATCCCACCCCATCCATGGGCAGGGACAGCTCCCAGGATCCCAGATGGATCCAAATCCCATCCGACCTGGCCTTGGACACTGCCAGGGATCCAGGGTCAGCCCCAGCAAATCTGGGAATTGCAGAATCCCAGGCAGGAATTCCTTGCCAAGATCCCAGCCCAATCTCCCCTTTCCCTTGGGAAGCCATTCCCTGGCTCCTGTCCCTCCAGCCCTTTCCCAAATTCCAGCTCTCCTGGAGCTCCTTTAGGGACTCTGAGGATTCCCTGGATTTTTCCCTTTTCCAGGGGAACATTCCCAGCTCTCCCAGAGCAGAGGGGCTCTCAAATCCCAGACCTTTTTTTGTTGGAAGGGACCTTCAATCCCACCAATTCCAACCCCATCCGTGGGCAGGGACAGCTCCCACCATCCCAGGTGGATCCAAATCCATCCCAACCCAGCCTTGGGCATTCCCAGGGATCCAGGGGCAGCCCCAGGAAATCTGGGATTGGATCCACCAGGGAGCTGTCCCTGCCATGGATGGGGTGGGAATGGGATGATCCCTAAGGTTCCTTCCAACCCAAACAATTCCAGGATTATTAAAAGCACTGGAAAGGTCACCGGAGAAGTCGGATCCCCCGGGATATTTTGGCAGGATTTGAGGTGCTTTTCCCAGATGGACACACTTGAGATCCTTCATTTTACAGGAAAATCCTGGGAGATTTTGAAATCCTGGGATTTCAGGCTCTGATGGATCATCCGGGCTGGTGGCAGCTGTGCAAAGAACTCCCTTTCCTTGCAGAAAAATTGGGAATTTTCCCTTTTATATTCCAGATTTTCGACACCTGGATCCTGGATCTGAAACTCCAAAATCCTTAAAAAAAACCTGGATCATTTCAAATGCTCTGATGGAATCATTCCCTAAATTTTTAATGTTTATTTTCCAGCATTTATAAAATCCTTTCTTTTCCTCACCCTTCGTATCCAAACCACATCCCAGACGTTCCAACCCCATCCCAAAAAAAAAAACCAAATTCCGTGTCTTCCTACAGCCCTTTGATTCCTCGGGAAGCATCTGGCCTGCAGGGATATGGACGGGCTGCAAAATTCCCTGGGAGTGTCGGAGCGTTTTATGGATTATCCGGACAATGGGAATGGGGAGGTTTTCCCCACCTCGTAAATCCCAAATCCCTCGGGGCCGCCTGGTGCTGACACGTTGGGAGCTGGAAAAGGGGGAATTTGGATCACGGGATCGATGGCGCGACGCAGCCATGGGAATTCACAGCCGGAGTCCTGGGATGATCCTGCGGCGAGGGCAGCAGGAAAGGTGGGAATTCTGTCCCTCTGTCCCCCTCAGCTGCATGGATCCGGCTTTTCCATGGATCAGGGATTTGCCCAGACCCTGCTGCTAATCCATGGATCAGAGATGGACACAGATCCTGCTATTCCATGGATCAGGGATGGGCATGGATCCTGCTTTTCCATGGATCAGGGGTGGGCACAGATCCTGCTGCTTTTCCATGGATCAGGGATTTGTCCAGACCCTGCTATTCCCTGGATCCAGCTTCCATGGATCAGGAATGTGCTCAGACCCTGCTGCTATTCCATGGATCAGAGATGGACACAGATCCTGCTATTCATGGATCAGGGATGGGCACAGATCCTGCTTTTCCGTGGATCAGGGATGGACACAGATCCTGCTTTTCCATGGATCAGGGATGGACACAGATCCTGCTTTTCCATGGATCAGGAATGTGCTCAGTCCCTGCTATTCCATGGATCAGAAATGGACACAGATCCTGCTATTCCATGGATCAGGGATGGGCACAGATCCAGTTATTCCGTGGATCAGAGATGGACACAGATCCTGCTTTTCCATTGATCAGGGATGGGCACGGATCCTGCTCTTCCCAGGATCCTGCTATTCCCTGGATCAGGAATGTGCCCAGATCCCATTAACCAGGAATGTGCCCGGATCCCGCTCTTCTCCCACGGATCCCACCCCTGCCCACCCCCTGCTCCATGCCATCCCGGGATTTTCCCCGACTTCTTCCCAGATTTTCCCGTTCCTTTCTCTCCCTGACACCCGGCCTGGCAAAGGATGGGATTTTCCCTCCCCCTTCCCGCCCTTCCCGTTCCCAAGGCCTTTCCAAGCCCTCATCCCGCTCTTCCTGGGTGATCCCGAGGGCTCCCCGTGCCTTTGCCTGTTCCCCATTAAATCCCAGCCCCGGCTCCTCTCATTTGGGAATGAGGGCTGGAATGACTTCAATCCATGGAGCAGCTGAATCCCACATCCCTGGCTGCAGGATCCGCAGGAAAAGGTGGGAATTTCCCACCAGACCCTGCTGGATTTCCCACCCTCACACTCCAAGGATGTGGCTAAAACCAGGAGCAATCCATGAATCCCTGGATTTATCTGCCACAATCAGCCTTGGATTGGGTTGGTGATTCCATCCGGGATCGGGGTGATCCCAACCTGCCATTCCAGAGGCCCAAGGTCAGGAATGTGAAGAATTAGAGCCGAGCTGACGGGAACACCGGGATCCCTGGGAAGTCGTGTTAACCCACGGCTCTGCCTGTCCCACCTGGAAAACCGAGGGAAGCGGGAGCTCTGTGGGATAAAAGAGCTGCTCCGAGCGGGAAGCTGCAGGGACCAGGAACGGTGTCCATGATGTCATCTGGGAATTGTGGAATGGGGTGGGATAAAAAGGATCTGAAGGATCATCCCATTCCCACCCCATCCATGGGCAGGGACAGCTCCCATTGTCCCAGGTGGATCCAACCCGGCCTTGGGCATTCCCAGGGATCCAGGGACAGCCCCAGCAAATCTGGGAATTGCAGAATCCCAGGCAGGAATTCCTTGCCAAGATCCCAGCCCAATCTCCCCTTTCCCTTGGGAAGCCATTCCCTGGCTCCTGTCCCTGCAGCCCTTGGCCCCAGTCCCTCTCCAGCTCTCCTGGAGCCCCTGCAGGGACTCTCAGCATTCCCTGCATTTCTCCCTTCTCCAGGGGAACATTCCCAGCTCTCCCAGAGCTGAGGGGCTCCAGAACCCTGAAGCAACTCCGGAGTCTCCTCCGGATTTTCTCCAGCAGCTCCCAACATTTTCCTGAAGCAGGGATCAGGGAGCCCGAGCTGCTCTGCAGGTGGGGGCTCACCTGAGCGGGGCAGAATTCCCACCTTTTCCTGCGGATCCTGCAGCCAGGGATGTGGGATTGAGCTGCTCCACGGATTGAAGTCATTCCAGCCCTCATTCCCAAATGAGAGGAGCCGGGGCTGGGATTTAATGGGGAACAGGCAAAGGCACGGGGAGCCCTCGGGATCACCCAGGAGGAGCGGGATGAGGGCTTGGAAAGGCCTTGGGAACGGGAAGGGTGGGAAGTGGGAGGGAAAATCCCATCCTTTGCCAGGCCGGGTGTCAGGGCAGGAAATGAATGGAAAAAGCGGAGTTTTTGGATGTTTTGGCGCATCTGGGAAGAGGCCAGGGAAAATCCTGGGATGGCATGGAGCGGGGGGTGGGCAGGGGTGGGATCTGTGGGAGAAGAGCGGGATCTGGGCACATTCCTGGTTAATGGGATCTGGGCACATTCCTGATCCAGGGAAAGCAGCAGGATCCATGCCCATCCCTGGTCCATGGAAGACAGGATCCATGGAAAAGCAGGATTCCTTCCCATCCTGGATCCATGGAATACAGGATTCCTTCCCATCCCTGATCCATGGGAGGTCAGCAGGAATGATGGATGTGAGGAGTCGAAACATCCCGGGGATTCCCTCTGGAATGTTCCGATTCGGATCGACAAATCCCAGCCCAGATGTCAATCCCGATTCCTGCTGCTTTCCCAGCTGTTTCTCAGGAATATCCCAGTTTTATCCAATCCTTCCCTGTTTTCCAGCAGGTGGGAGCTGCAATCCCTCCTTTCCCGCTTTTCCCATTCCCATCAGCATTCCAAGATCCCCCTGGGACCACAGGGATTTAACAAAACCATTCCATGATGGAATATTCCACTCTCGTTTCCATATTCCCATCCTGTTCCTGGGCTGCCACATTCCCGGGATTTTGGGACATCCCAGACATTCTGGAATCCGGGTGTCTGTGGGTGGGGAAAAATTTTGTGCCTTTTCCAACCTTTCTGGCCGGAATTCCAGCTGGATCTGAGCTCCCTCTTCCAAGCCTTATCCAGAGGTGCAAACAGCTGTTTTCCAGGGATTCACAGCTGGCCTGGGAATGGTTATTCCTGAAAATCAGATGGAAGGAAGGGATTAACGCTTGGGAGGATCTCACGGCATCGAGAGGAAAATCCCAGCTGGAAGAGGGAACACCTGGAATCTGGGAGAGAGAAGGGAATTTCAGCTTACCCTGACCAGTTTGGATGATGGAAATTCTTTGGGATTGATGGATTTTTTGGGAATGCCAAGGAGAGCAGTTTCTGTATCCAGGGGGTTGCTCTGGCTTTCCCCGTTCCTTGTAAAGCTAAACAGAAAATTCCAGGAATTTTCCCCGGAATTTTCTTGCCTTCCTCTTTCCATCCTGAAATCCCACCTGAGCCGGTGGGCTGCAAATTCCCAAATCCCTGGGAAAAACCATGTTTGGGATCAAATTTCCATGGAAAAAGCAGCCTCCTGGATCCAGAGACGAGTGAACACCGGTAAAATTCCAATCCCAGGGGTCACCACTGTGGGACTGGCGGGAAGAACACCCGGAATTCCTGGGACCTTCTCCAGGAATCTCATGGAGCCCCAAATGTGTCTGGAGATGAGGATGGAATTTTTATTCCTTGGGAACACGCAGCTCCCGGTCTACTCCGATCCCGGCACCTCCTTATTCCAAAGGGATGAAGGGATGGGAGCCGGATGTTCCTGGAACCCACGGGAAGTTGGGAGAGCTCCACTGGAGGAGAGAGGAGATGAAGGAATTCCCGGCTGGAAGTGTAGGGAGGCCCTGGCACAGGAATTCCCGGAGAAGTTGAGGATTCCTCATCCCTGGGAATGACCAAGACCAGGTTGGACTTTGGGATTGGTGGGACTGGGATGGTGGGATAGCGCCCATGGATGGGGTGGGAATGGGATGGGATTGAAGGTCCTTTCCAACCCAAAGCATTCCAGGATTCGGGAGCCCCTCAGCTCTGGGAGAGCTGGGAATGTTCCCCTGGAGAAGGGAGAAATCCCGGGAATGCTGAGAGTCCCTGCAGGGGCTCCAGGAGAGCTGGAGAGGGACTGGGGCCAAGGGCTGCAGGGACAGGAGCCAGGGAATGGCTTCCCAAGGGAAAGGGGAGATTGGGCTGGGATCTTGGCAAGGAATTCCTGCCTGGGATTCTGCAATTCCCAGATTTGCTGGGGCTGCCCCTGGATCCCTGGGAATGCCCAAGGCCAGGTTGGATCCACCTGGGATGGATTCCATGTCCCTGCACATGGATGGGGTGGGATTTAAGTTCCTTTCCGCACCCAAACCATTCCATGATTCCACGCCTCCATCCTGTAATTTCCCCTCATTTCTAAAGGATTTTGGCCCTTGAAAATCCCTGGATTTCTCTTGCTCCACTGAAATCATCCCCATCCCACTCTGGCCTCGACACCGCCCTCAATCCCTGGGAAAAAAAAAAAATCTTCAAGTTTCATGGAATGTCGGAATTAGAAATCAGGGAATGGTTTGGTGTGGAAGGAACCTGAAAGCTTCTCCTTGGTTTGTCCCAAGGAAAGTTTTCAAGGATTCTCCATGGAATCAACACCATTCATCCTTAATCCCAAATAATCCACACCGGGACAAGATTGGGATGGGAATTCCGGTTTTTATCCCAAGAGAAATCCTGGCCACTTCCAAATCTTGGGGTTTCTCCCAGCAAGGAAAGTCTGGAAAACTCTTTTAAGGATAAACCCCGTCGGTCTCGTGGCTGCTTCGCTCCAACGGAATTTGAATTCTTGATTTTCTGGGAAAAAAAAATGGGAAAAAAATTCCTGAGGCTGGGGGTTGAAAAGCAGGATCCATTTGGGAATAACAGCCACAAACTGTGTGGGAATGTCCATTTTCCCGGGATACGGAGGTCGCGGGGCTGTCAGTCAGCTGCAGCCCGGAATTCCCACATAAAAACGCTTGGAATGTTTTGAGGAGCGCCGTAATCCTTGGAAAAATGATGTCCTGGGACACTTCCCACCTGTAATGGGATAAAAGCCCTCAGCGCCCGCCTGCGGCTGCTTCCCGGGAATAAATCATCCCAACCCCTCCTTCCAGGAATTCCGGGATCAGCCCGGAGCCGTAAATTAGGAGCAAGTGGGAATTGCTCTGCTCCGGAATGGCGGGAAAGCCTTTGGATGTGGGAAACAGCCTGGAAGGAGTTGGGATTTTCATGGATCCTCCTGCTCCGGATTTAAACGGGAGCTGCTCCTACATTGAACATTCCCGGATTCCTCTGGAGAAGATTTGTTCCTCTCAGCCCCTGGGGGTGTTCCCAGATCCATAAATTCCCAATTCCTGGGAAGTGTTCAGCCCATTCCCTTCACAGGGGGGCGGGAAAAAACTTCCAGCCTTTCTTTCTCCTTTCTTTTTCCTTTTTCCTTTTCTTTCATTTCTTTTTCCTTTCTTTTCCTTTTCTTCTTCCATTCTTTTTCCTCTCTGGAATTTCGGGAAGGAGCTTGGAGTGACTGGCACTGTCTGCTTGGAATGTGGGGAGATTCCAGGTTGAAAAGTTCCCAGAATTGCTAATTTATTATTATTATTATTATTATTATTATTATTATTATTATTATTATTATTATTATTACTATTATTATTACTATTGTTATTGCTATTACTATTACAATTACTATTATAATTATGATTACTACTACCACTGGTATTAATATTAACATTAACATTAATATTAAAATTAACATTAATATTAATATTATTAATAACAACCACAATGCTATTATATTAATTTATACTTATATTAATTAATTCATATATTAAGAATAATCAATATATTACATTAATATGGTATCATTATTATATTTAGTCTATTATTATATTTATTATATTATATTAATATGTAATTATATTATATAATAATAATAATAATAATAATAATAATAATAATAATAATAATAATAATAATAATAATAATAATAATAATAATAATAATTACAATAGAATCACATGGAAAGCTGCTCCCATTCCAACACTGGGACAATTCCCACGATCCCAGGTGGATCCAACCTGGCCTTGGGCATTCCCAGGGATCCAGGGGCAGCCTGGGAATTCCCAGCAAATCTGGGAATTGCAGCCCAGGCAGGAATTCCTTCCCCAAATCCCATCCATCCCTGCCCTCCATTTTCTCATGGAATATCCAAATCCCATTTTGCATTCCTGACTTGGTAGCCCATCTCAAACATCTAAAAATCCAGGGGAAAAAAAGTAACTCCTCAGTTCCGAAAAAACAGAAAACTTCAATCTCTTCCCGTCCACATTCCCAAATTCCCTTTGCTCTTCCCAGAATTAAGAAACTCCTCATCCCTGCCCTTTCCCGAGCTCCACGTCCCAGGAATATTATCCGTGCCCATGGAATATTCTGCTCCAGCCTCCCGGAACGTTATTAACGACCCCGACAACGGAGAGATCCATAAATCCCGGCATCCCCCGGAATTTTACGGCGCTCCGAAGGGTCGGCATCGTCAGGCTCCACAAATCACCGGGATAAATCGGGTGGCTGGGATGGCGTTTCATCAAAATGTTTTACGGCTCTGCCGCTCCCAGCTCGGATTTACGGCGGCGGCGGCTCCGCATTGAAATTCAGGGAAAAAGGGAAAACGGCTCCCGGGCAGCTCCGAGCTGGAGAACTTTAAAGAATTCTTGGTTTGCTCTCCCAAACTTTCTTGGGAAAGGCGGAAGTTTGGGGATCTGGGGGGTTTTGGCTCGGCCGTGTTGGCTCAGTGGTTGTTAACTGGAGAAATTGTGGATTCTCCATCCCGGGAAGTGTCCGTGGAGAGGTTGGAGCAGCCTGGGATGGTGGCCCTGAACATGGATGGGGAATGGGATGGGATTGAAGGTCCTTTCCCACCCAAATCATTCCAGGATTTTGGCTCTGGAGCCAGGCTGGGAGAGCTGGGAATGTTCCCCTGGAGAAGGGAGAAATCCCGGGAATGCTGAGAGTCCCTGCAGGGGCTCCAGGAGAGCTGGAGAGGGACTGGGGCCAAGGGCTGCAGGGACAGGAGCCAGGGAATGGCTTCCCAAGGGAAAGGGGAGATTGGGCTGGGATCTTGGCAAGGAATTCCTGCCTGGGATTCTGCAATTCCCAGATTTGCTGGGGCTGCCCCTGGATCCCTGGGAATCCAGGTTGGATCCACCTGAAATCGTGGGAGCTGTCCCTGGGTTGGAACTGGATGGGATTTAAGGTCCCTTCTATCCCAAACCATTCCATGATTCCATGGAATTCTATTTCCAAAACACTTCCAGGAACGGGGACTCCACAACCTCTCCTGGAAATCTGAACCAATCCCTCAGGGTAAGGAAGGGATTTTCTGATTTTTTCTCATTTCCTTCCCTTTCTCATTTCCCTGGATCCCACAGCACCTGGACCCCGGCTCCTCATCCCAAGAGATATTCCAGGGAATCCCCAGGCTGTGTTCCAGCTCATTCCCACTCATCCCACTTTTCCCTGCTCTATTTTAACTCCTCACAGTGTTTGTACCAGACAAAATCCAGATTTTCCCACTTTTCCAGCCCCTGATGTGCTTTTATTCCCAGAAAACCAAATCAGGGGAATTTTTTGGGATGCTTTTTCCCTTCCTCATCCCATCCCCGTCAATCTCCATGATTTTCCCTTTCCCCTGAGTTTCCCTCCGCTCCGGCACGGAATGAAATCCCAATCCTACCTGGAAAAGCGGGATGGGAATCCCATGGAAACTCCACCTGTGCCTGGCACAGCCTTTGCTGGGAGATTCCAGAGGCAAATTCCAGAGGCGAATTCCAGAGGCAGTGACAGACACCTGTGACGAGAGGAATTACAGCGTCCAGCACCCTCAGGAATTCCAGCATTTTATGGGATTTTATGGAAGGTTTTACAGAAGAGCAGGAAGGAGACGGCAGAGCCTGGGAAGAAAATTCCAGGATTTTTCCGGACCTTTGAAGGAGAAGATGACGGGAATAAAAAGCTGGAATTCTCTGAGATTTAATTCAAGTAAAACCGGAATTTTCTGGGCTAAACCAGACTTTAGCCCTGAGTAGAGCTGGGTTTAATCCACCCTTTCCCTTGTTTTTTTTTCCCTGATTTTCCACACATTCCCACTTTTCCCAGGAGCCGGGAATCCGTGAGGTTAATTACCCTGTTAATTATCCCTGATTTTTATTGGGATATCCAACCATTCCTGGGATTCCTTCTGGGGTTCCCCAAAGGCTTCAAATCCCTGGAAATAGGGAAAAAACCCTCTGGAAGTGGCAGTCCGGGACAGGCTTGGATTTGATAATCCCAGAGGACTTTTCCAGCCTTAGAAATCCTGGAATTCTGGGATTCTTCTCCCTTCAATCCCAGATGCAGGTTGGGCTGCACACTGAGCGTGCTTGGAGAGGTGGGATTATCCTTAAAAACCGGATTTATCTGTTAAAACCAGGTTTATCAGGATAAAAAAAAATGGGTGTTATCCTTAAAAATCAGATTTATCTGGATAAAAACCGGGTTTATCCTTAAAAAACAGGTTTATATCCTTAATATCCAGGTTTGTACCCTTAAAATCCAGGTTCATGCTTAAAACCCAGGTTTATCTCATTAAAAAACAAGTTTATGTCACTCAAACCCAGGTTTAAATTATTAAAATCCAGGTTTAAATTATTAAAACCCAGGTTTAAATCGTTAAAATCCAGGTTTGTAGCCTTGAAATCCAGGTTCATCCTTCAAACCCAAGTTTATTGTTTTAAAATCCCATTTTGTCATCATAAAAACCCAGGGTTATAATTTTTAAAAGCAGGTTTTTTTCCTTAAAAACCAGGTTTATCCTGATAAAACCTGGGGTTTATCATTTAAAACCAGGTTTATATCCTTAAAAAACAGGTTTATATCCTCAAAAACCAGGTTTATCCTGATAAAACCCGGAGTTTATAATTTAAAACCAGGTTTATCATTATAAAAACCAGGTTTGTATCCTTAAAAATCAAGTTTATCCTACTAAAAACCCGGTGTTATCCTTAATTAAAATCCAGGTTTCTATCATTAAATTCCAGGTTTAGCTCATTAAAATCCAGGGTTTTATCCTTAAAATCCAGGTTTCTCTTTATTAAACCCAGGTTTAGGGTTATTAAATGCAGATTTTCTCATTTAGAACCAGGTTTATCGTGAGAAAACCCAGCTGGGATGCTTAAAAATCGGGTTTTTTTCCATGAGAAACCCGGAATTTATCGGAAATGGGGTTGATGTTGTTAAAAAAAAAATAAAAGAAAAAAAGAGGGAAAAAAGCCACGGGAAGGAGGAGGGAAAAGCATGGAAAAGAAGAGGGAAAAACATGGAAAAGAAGAGGGAAAAGCATGGAAAAGAAGAGGAAAAAGGAGGGAAAACCATGGGAAGAAGAAGGGAAAACCATGGAAAAAAAGAGGGAAAACCATTCCTGGGACTCTCCTGCCTTTCCATGATCCGAATTATCCCAAAAAACAGTCCTGCCTCATTTCCCTCATTCCAAGGGAAAATCATGGAGTCACTTCCAGAGCCTCCCTGGCCCTTCTCCTTCCTTGGCAGAGTTTTCCAAGGGCACTTGGAGCTGGAATTCAATTTTCAGTTGAAAAGTTAGGAATCTCAACTCACGGGGATTGGTTTTTTGGGATCCATCTGCCACGGAATGGGAGAGAAAAGCCCCGGAGCTGCTCCTGTTTCCCGGCTCACTGGGCTCCGATTGCTCCAAGGACAGGCCTGGGAACCTCCGGAGGGGGAAGGAGCCTGAAATCCTGGGAAGAAATCAGGAGCTGGGAGTGGATCCGTATTTTACAGCTCCTGGCTCGGCAAACAGAGGGAAAACGGATTTTTTCCATTGGGGTGAGCAGGGATCACATCCATGGGCAGCTCCCAGGATCCCAGCTGGATCCAACCTGGCCTTGGATATTCCCAGGGATGCAGGGGCAGCCCCAGCAAATCTGGGAATTGCAGAATCCCAGGCAGGAATTCCTTGCCAAGATCCCAGCCCAATCTCCCCTTTCCCTTGGGAAGCCATTCCCTGGCTCCTGTCCCTGCAGCCCTTGGCCCCAGTCCCTCTCCAGCTCTCCTGGAGCCCCTGCAGGGACTCTCAGCATTCCCTGCATTTTGCCCTTCTCCAGGGGAACATTCCCAGCTCTCCCAGAGCAGAGGTGCTCCCGAATCCCAGAGTTTTTTGGGTTGGAAAGGACCTTCAATCCCATCCCATTCCCACCCCATCCATGTTCAGGAACAGCTCCCACCATCCCAGCTGGATCCAATCCCAAAGTCCAACCCAGCCTCGGACACTTCCTAGGATCCAGGGCCAGCCACAGCTTCTCCTTCCCAAAATCCCATCCATCCCTGCCCCCTTTCCCTTTAAAACCATTCCCAGAGCTCAGAATCCCCACCAAACCCTTTTCCAATTCCCAGGTTTTTTCCAGGCGGGCAGGAATCCGATCCCAGCCCGGCTGATGAGGTGAGAGCCGAGCCCGGCCCAGTTCCCAAGGTGTCAACTCAAACCAGACAGCGCCAGATCCGTAACGAGGCCCAGCTGCTCCCGACATTCCCGAGGTGGAAAATTCCCATTCCCTTGGTTCAGCCAGCGGGAATGTGTCGGGAACAGGGCGAGAGATTCCTGCCCCACACATGGGATGCAGCCATTCCCATAAAAACAGTGCAGGATGCGGGAATGGATGGGATCGGAAGGGTTGGGATGGGCTTGGACCAGCAGCTCCCAGGCTCCGGTGGATCCCAGGAATGTGGCAGAAATCCCATAAAACCCATCCTGGCACAGCTGTGTCCCATGGGAATCTCATCCTAATCCTAATCCTAATCCTGGCCCGGCACTCGGCAGGTGCAGAAGGGCCTGGTTGGAATTCTGGGATGAACCCATGGAGAAGAGGAGCTGCTGTGAATGGAGCCAGGCTGGGAGAGCTGGGAATGTTCCCCTGGAGAAGGGCAAAATGCAGGGAATGCTGAGAGTCCCTGCAGGGGCTCCAGGAGAGCTGGAGAGGGACTGGGGCCAAGGGCTGCAGGGACAGGAGCCAGGGAATGGCTTCCCAAGGGAAAGGGGAGATTGGGCTGGGATCTTGGCAAGGAATTCCTGCCTGGGATTCTGCAATTCCCAGATTTCCTCTGGCTGCCCCTGGATCCCTGGGAATGCCCAAGGCCAGGCTGGACACTGGGATTGGATCCACCTGGGATAGCAGAACCTGTCCCTGCCCATGGATGAGGTGGAATTGTTGGGATTGAAGGTCTCTCCCAACCCAACCATTCCAGGATTTCAGGCTCTCTGATTTTCTAGGATAGGGAAAAATGAGGGAAAAGATTTTTAAGGAACTTTTTCAGCTTTTTGATCCCAAATCAGCTCCTCAGGGAAGAGGGAACCTCATCCCTGTTGGGATCCAAAGGGAAGGAGTTGGATCATGGAACAGGATCTGCTCTGTGGGACTTGAGGAACGAGCAGGAGCCGATCCCAGGAAATCCCACCTGGACAGGAGGGAGAAATCCTTGGAACAAATCCCAGAGAGGCCCTGGAGTCTCCTCACTGGGAATATTCCAGATCCATCCGGCCACAATCCTGGGATGGCTCTGGGATTGCCACATCAGAGCAAGGAGTGGGACAAAGGAGCCTTTCCAGAAATCCCAGAAATTCCATGTGGGAGTTTTTTATATCCCACAGAATAGATCTTGGATCTGTTCTAATATAGAATTATTCTAGGTTATGCTAATTATTAGGATATTAAAATTGTATGGAATAAAAATACAATAATCTAGATATAAAGTACAGAAAATAAATATAATAATAATATAATATAATATAATATAATATAATATAATATAATATAATATAATATAATATAATATAATATAATATAATATAATATAATATAATATAATATAATATAATATAATATAATATAATATAATATAATATAATATAACATAATATAACATAATATAACATAATATAACATAATATAACATAATATAACATAATATAACGTTATATAACGTTATATAACGTTATATAATATAATATAATATAATATAATATAATATAATATAATATAATATAATATAATATAATATAATATAATATAATATAATATAATATAATATAATATAATATAATATAATATAATATTATATTATATTATATTATATTATATTATATTATATTATATTATATTATATTATATTATATTATATTATATTATATTATATAATGTATTTTTATATTATTTTACTTGTTATAATTAATTCTATTAATATATCTAATTTTAAATTATTTGTTATTTATATTTCTATTATATTTAATATATATTTATATATATGTTTTATATATATAAATTTATATTATATAAAAAAATTATACTATTTTTATTTTTTAATAATATGATATATGATAAAATATTATAATATATATTATATTTAGGTTAATATGTATTATATAGTATAATTTAATTTATAATTTAATTTTATTTTTATATTTTATTTTATATATTATGTGTAAAAATATTATATATTTATTATTATATTATTATTTTACAATACTATATTATTATTATATATTATTCTATATTTATATTACTATTTTAATCTATTTATATATTTTATATTTACATATTATATTATATTATATTATATTATATTATATTATATTATATTATATTATATTATATTATATTATATTATATTATATTATATTATATTATATTGATATATTTTATATTATCATCCCTAATATATACCAATAATTTAATCATCTAGACAATAATCTAGATTATTCCAGATTATTCTAATCCAGATCCAATCGATCTTGATGGACCCTTGGGAGCACCTGGAGCTGGAAATCCTGGATTTTTCCCTTCCAAACTGCAGCAGCAGCAGGAACAAATTTTCCTGGAATTTGCTGGGAAAAATCTGCTTTTCCCACACCAGCACCATTTTCCAAGATCCTTTCACTCCATAGGAATTTGTCATTCCCGGATTTCCCTATCCCGTGATGGATAGAAAGAAGTTTTCCCTGTGAGTCAAGTGGAGGGAAGGAATTCCTTAGGATCAAGAAAACAGGGATGGATTTAAATGGAAACGCCTGGATCCATCCGGGACAAACGTCCTTGATAAATGCAACGCTCCCGACATTCCAAAGAGATTCCCTGCCTGAGATTCCTTGGAAAATGGCTGGGTTTTCTTGGAAAATGGCTGGGTTTTCTTGGAAAATGGCTGGGTTTTCTTGGAAAATGGCTGGATTTGCTTGGAAAATGGCCAGGTTTTCTTGGAAAATGGATGGGTTTCCTTGGAAAATGGACGGGTTTCCTTGGAAAAGGGCTGGATTTTCTTGGAAAAGGGCAGGATTTCCTTGAAAAATGGCTGTATTTCCTTGGAAAATGGCTGTATTTCCTTGGAAAATGGCTGGATTTCCTTGGAAAAGGGCTGGATTTTCTTGGAAAAGGGCTGGATTTCCTTGGAAAAGAGCAGAATTTCCTTGGAAAAATGGCTGGATTTTCTTGGAAAAAGGCTGGATTTCCTCGGTAAATTGCAGGGTTTCCATGGAAAATGGCAGCGTTTCCTTGGAAAATGGCTGTATTTCCTTGGAAAAGGGCTGGATTTCCTTGGAAAATGGCTGGGTTTCCCATCAGAAGACCCTGAGGAAAAGCGGGAATGGTGCGGATGCACACCAGACACCCTGGGAGATGCAGCCTCCACACAGTCCCAGGATGGGCTGGATATTCCCTTTCCTAGGAAAAATGGGAATATTTTGAAGACGGGGAAAGTGGGATTTGCCTGGCGCCCATCAGGAATTTCTACATTTTCCACGGAAATCTGTGCTAATAAATAAGGAATAATCACGGAATAAACGGGAATGTCTCTTTCCGCCGGCACTGGAGAACATTCCCGTGGTTTTCTCCCGGCTGGGAACGCGGTGACGGATCGAAGGCGACAGGTCACCCCCTAATGACCTCCTCTCCCATGGCTTTCCCAAATCCAGCTTTTCCGCAGGAACAGCTCCGGGGCCAGCGCTCCTTGAACTTCGGGAATTGCTGAAGGAATTCCTCGCCGGGACACGGAATTAAATTGGGGCCACGCTGGGATCCTGCCTAATCCCCTCTCCCGGAGGGAAAAACTCATCCCAAAGCGCGTTCCCACTGTGCCGCGGAGCCGGGAGAGGTGAAATTCCCATTTTCCGCCTCCACGCCCGGCTCCGGGACTCGGAGCGTTCCCGGAATGATCCCAAATCCTCCGAGGTTGTGAAGCCACCCCTGAGTAAACCTCAGGAATCCCGTGGGGATGTTTCCGGCCATCCCTTGGGAATGATGGATTGTTGAGCGCGGAATTCCGGGAGCTGGCGGTCAGGGGCTGGTCGGGATCCCGGGATATCCCATTCCCGGTTTTTTCGCTTCCCTGCTCAGCTGGGATGTGTCGGAGCGAGGTTTGAGCCTTCGTTATCCAGGAGAAATGGCAGGAAAAATAGAAATCCGGGTGGGAAAAATGCCGAGGGGAAAACGTTGGGAGAGGAAAACCTGAGGGAAAAGGGAAAAAAAGGGGAAAAGGGGGAAAAAAGGAAAAGAAGGAGAAATAGGGAAAATAAGGGGGAAAGGGGAAAAAAGGGGAAAAAGGGGGAAGAAAAGGAAAAATAAAGGAAAATAAGGGAGAAAAGAAAAAAGGGGAAAATAAGGGAAAAAAGGGGAAAATAAGGGAAAAAAGGGGAAAATAAGGGAAAAAAGGGAAAATAAGGAAAAATAAAGGAAAATAAAGTGGATAAAGAAAAAAGAGGGAAAGGGAAAATAAGGAAAAATAAGGGAAAATAAGGGGGAAAAGGAAAAAAAAAGGGAAAAAGGGAAAAAAGGGGGAAGAAAAGGAAAAATAAAGGAAAATAAGGGAGAAAAAGGAAAAAAGGGGAGAAAAGGGAACAGAGAAAATAAGGAAAAAGATGGAAGAATAAGGGAAAAAAGGGAAAAAAGGAAAAAAAGGGGGAAAGGTGGAAGAAAAGGAAAAACAAGGGAAAATAAAGGGGGAAAAGGGAAAATAAAGTGGGAAAAGGGAAAAAAGGGAAGAAAAGGGAAAATAAAGGGAAAGTAAGGAAAAATAAAGGAAAATACAGGGGATAAAGAAAAAAGAGGGAAAGGGAAAAAATAAGGAAAAATAAGGGAAAATAAGGAGGAAAAGGGGGAAAATATGGAAAAAAAGAAGGGGAAAAAAAGAAAAGGGAAAAAAAGAAAAAAGGAAAAAAAGGGGGAAAAGGGGGAAAGGGTAAAAAGGGAAAAAAGAAAAAAGGGAAAGAGGTGAAAAAATGGGGAAAAGGGAAAAAAAGAGGGAAGAAAATGAAGGGGAGACAAGAGTGGGAATAAAGGGTGGAAAGGAACGGGAATGGGAATTCCATCCCCTGTGCCAGGCCTGGAGAGGCTTTTCCAGGAGGGAATTTTTCTCAATATCCAACCTAAAGCTCCTCTGGAGCGATCTGAGGCTCCCGAACTTCCGGATTATGTGGAAGGATGAAATCCCAAAGCTCCAAGGTCTTATCCACGGAAAATGACAACGATCCCAGAATTTTGGGAAAGCTGACAAGCTGGAAAATAGGGAAAGCAGGAGGAGTTTTGGACTGAGCACCTGGAATTCTGAAGGACTGAATGGTGGAGTGGGATCCTTGATTTCCTGGGAGCAGAAAATCATGGAATGGTTGGCTTGGAAGGGATCTCAAATCCCGTCTAATTCCAACCCCGTCCATGGGCAGGGACAATTCCCACGGTTCCAGGTGGAATTCCAGGCCTTGGGCACTTCCAGAGATCCAGGGACAGCCACAGAAAATCTGGGAATTCCAGCCAGACCAGGAATCCCTTCCCAAGATCTGATTTTAGGGAAGGATTGGTGCTGATGCTCCATCTCCAACTCAAAATTGGGATTTGGGATCAGAAAGGATTATCCCAGACCTCTTCTTTTTTCCAGGACCATGCACTGCACAAATCATTCCCAAATCCCAGAATCCCAGAATGGCTTGGATTGGGAAAAAAACCTTTGGGATCAGTTCATCCCTAAGAATCAAATCTCCCCCAGGGTTTTCCTGCCTGGAACCTTTCCAGGATTTCCCATTAACTCCCGGATTCCCATGGGATTTCTCTCCACGGCGCTTCCCATCCCTTTATTCCCGTGCCAACACCGGCCTTTGGCTCCGATTTCCCTTTGGAGAATTATTCCCAGATGGAATTTTACTCCCCAATGACGTCACCTCTGAATTCCAGCCCTTCCCGTCCCTCCCTTCTCCACGATTCCCTCGGCTCCAACATTCCCAGCTTTGGATTGGGATCCATCCCCTCATTCCCACATTTCTGCCACGGGCGGGAACAATTCCACGGAATTACTGGGAAAGCTCTCCCAGGGCACTCTTAATTCATGGTGATTTGCATATTCTAATTAAGCAGGAGTTAATTAAGGGCCGATCCAATTCCTTTTGGATCAATGGCTGGAAAAATCATTGGGAAGATTCAGCATCTCCAGACCAAAAGGGGATTTTCCATGGATTTTAGGATTTTAGGATCTACTGAAGGAATTCTGCATTCCTTAATTAGGATGAATTCTAACTCTCATTAATTAGAATTGTTAATTGCAGGAATCACACCCCAAACAACCAATCCTCTCTCCCTGTTTTCCCAGGAGCCTGGAAAGCCAGCTGGAATGAGGGAATTTTCCAGGATTTTCCCAAATTTTGGCTAAATCCTGCCTTAAACCACAACAATTCCAAACTGGAATGAAAAATCCCCTCTCGAGTAAAATTCCACTGAAACCCAGCAGGAAAATCCCATTTTTAGAGGGATTTCTTTGGATTTTTTTGGAAAAAAATATCCTGGAAGTTCATCAAAAGGCTTCAGTTATTTATGGATTTTATAAGATCCAAAACAATTAAAAACAAGGATCAAATTCCAGATTTCCCCAGTCTGGAGCCTTGGACTGGCTTAAATTTGGGTTAAACTCAGCACCAACAAATCCTGGTGGAAATTAAGGATTCCTGATGGATGCTGGGATAAAACCCAAGGAACTCACAAATTCAGGAAGAGAAAATTCTCCCTTTCCTTGGGATTTTTTTCCCCTTTGTGATCGGCATAGAAGGAATTTTGTTATTAATTTATGAATTTTGCTTCCTAAAAAAAAAAAAAAAACATATAAAAATCTGACAAAAAGGCTGGGAACGCCCTAAAATTCCAGGAAAAAAACCGGGATTGGGCTTTTCTGCCAGCAGGGATTAGAGGGAAAGGGAATTCTCTTGGAATTGACTTCGTGCCAAGGAGTTCAGGACCTTTTTATCCCCCTCATTGGATTATCCATGGGAAGTTTTCCGGCTCATTAATTCCCTCCAGGAGGTCAAATGGGATTTGCGGCAACTTTAACCTCCCTCAACCCGGGAATTTCAGGCATCGGAGATCTCCGGGATTTTGGGATGGTCCCTGCAAAATTTTAGGGAAAAAAATCCTGTTTTTTTATTGCTTCCATTGAAAAAAATCCCATTTTTTATTGATTTTATCCCTGGAGCTGTGGCTGAGGATTTCCCTGCTTTTTTTTTTTTTTTTTTTTTTGGGATATTTGAGGACTCGGAGCGATTCCTTGGAACTCTGCTGGGAATTTTTTCCAGCCTTGGGATTATCAGGAGCATGGGAAGCATGGCTGAGAAATAGGGAAAAGCTTGGGATGAGAGGTGGGAGAGGAAAATTTGGGAAAGAAGCAAATCCAAGGAGTAAGAGATGCCCTTAAATGGCATCGAATTAATTAAAGCCCTTCATTAGTGATAATTAATTGTCCTGAAGGTGAAACCTTCACCCACCACAGGCAGGGACATTTCCATTATCCTGGGTGGATCCAGCCTGGCCTTGGGCATTCCCAGGGATCCAGGGGCAGCCGGAGGAAATCTGGGAATTGCAGAATCCCAGGCAGGAATTCCTTGCCAAGATCCCAGCCCAATCTCCCCTTTCCCTTGGGAAGCCATTCCCTGGCTCCTGTCCCTGCAGCCCTTGGCCCCAGTCCCTCTCCAGCTCTCCTGGAGCCCCTGCAGGGACTCTCAGCATTCCCTGCATTTTGCCCTTCTCCAGGGGAACATTCCCAGAATTCCCAGAGCAGAGGGGCTCCAGAATCCTGGAATGATTTGGATTGGAAGTGACCTTCAATCCCAACAATTCCACCCCATCCATGTTCAGGGACACCTCCCACCATCCCAGGTGGATCCAATCCCAATGTCCAACCTGGCCTTGGACAATTCCAGGGATCTGCAGCAAATCTGGGAATTCCAGCCCCTCCCCACCCTCCCACTGCAGAATTCCATCCCAACATTCCCACCCATCCCAGCCCTCGGGCAGTTTAAACTCTTCCCCCTCCTCATTAACGCCCCAGCCGGAGGCAGTTCCCGGTGAAATCCAGGACCCCCCTCACACGCTCCGCACTGAGCCGCGTTTTTTTGGCTGGAAAAGCTTTTTTCCAAGATTTCCCCATCTGCATCCCCTGGGTCTCATTCCCATTTTTCCCTTCTCCAGGGGAACATTCCCAGCTCTCCCAGCCTGGCTCCAGAATCCTGGAATGCTTTGGGTGGGAAGGGACCTTCAATCCCATCCCATTCCCACCCCATCCATGGGCAGGGACTTTCCCCTATCCCAGCTGGATCCAAGCCCTGCCCTTGGACATTCCCAGGGATTTGGGGCAGCCCCAGCATTCCCAGGTGCTGTCACTTTCCCTGGATTCTCCCCACATCCCAATAAAGGCAGCTCAGGATTTGGGATTTGGAACAGCCTGTGGAGCTCAGTGGGATCCAATCCTGAATCATCCCAAAACCTCAACGCCCCTCTGGAATCCCATGGCCATTCCCAAGGCTCTGAGTTCTCCCTGGATTTTTCCTTTCTCCAGGGGAACATTCCCAGAATTCCCAGAGCAAAACAACTCCAGAATCCCAGAATGGTTTGGGTGGGAAGTGACCCTAAATCCCATCCCATTCCCAGCCCATCCATGTCCAGGGACACCTCCCACCATCCCAGGCTGCTCCAATCCCAATGTCCCACCTGGCCTTGGACATTCCCTGGATTTTAGCCCTTTCCAGGCCTCCTTTGATGGAACAAACCCATCCAGCTGGGAATTAATTCCAACCCTTCTACCCTTCCCATTCCATCCCAGCTCCGGGATTTATTTATCCCTCTGGGATCTCCCTGAAGCTTTTCCAGAAATCCCAGCGAGGGTTAAATCCCGGGAGGAAGGAAGGAAGGAAGAGAAACTTCTGGAATGTTTAACAGCCGCCACTGAGGGCGATCCAGGGATGAGCGTCAACAATTCCTGACCTGGAAAACTTCACCTCTTCCCAAAAAAAATTCCATCACTCCTTCCGCCATATGAGGGCACAATCTCCTTATTTTTAGGATTCCGAGCGGATCCCACAATGGAGATTGTTGGAAGTGCCTTTCCCGGTGGGAATTCATGGAATGGGATGTGAGGAACCAGAGCAGGATCCAGGGAAGAAAAGGATCCCTAAAGCTGCATGGATATTCCCATTATTTAAGGAAGAACACATTCCCGTGGCTGGATTGCAGGGAATGTCGGGAAAAACGGGAGGAAAGAACCGTTCCCTCCAGACTTTGCTTCCAGAGCCGGTAAAACTCGGGATCTGAATGGATTTGAAAGGAAAACTCTTGGTGCAGGTGCTTGGTTTGTTCCCTTCGGATCCTGGATCTGCCCCACAGATTCCTGAGGATGGATTTCTTGGAGCATCCCTAAAACTGGCAGGAAAAGGTCATTCCATAGCTCCTCGCTCCGAGGAATTCCAGGGATAAGCAGAGATATCCAGGCCCTTTTTTCCTTCCCTCTGGAATCTCCCACTCATTCCTTTGTCAATCATTCCCAGGGTTTGTTTTTTTTCCCTAAAGATTTTTTCTGCTGAATATTCCAGGCCTGTCCAGGGAGCTTCTCCCATGGATTTTCCAGCATTCCCAAGGTTCAGGTGTTTCCTGATCCCGGCTCCCGCACTCACAGAATCATGGGATGGGTTGGGATGGACCTTAGGGGTCATTCCATGGGCAGGGACAGCTCCCACCATCCCAGGTGGATCCAACCTGGCCTTGGGCATTCCCAGGGATCTAGGGATCAGCCCCAGCAAATCTGGGAATTGCAGAATCCCAGGCAGGAATTCCTTGCCAAGATCCCAGCCCAATCTCCCCTTTCCCTTGGGAAGCCATTCCCTGGCTCCTGTCCCTGCAGCCCTTGGCCCCAGTCCCTCTCCAGCTCTCCTGGAGCCCCTGCAGGGACTCTCAGCATTCCCTGGATTTCTCCCTTCTCCAGGGGAACATTCCCAGCTCTCCCAGAGCTGAGGGGCTCCAGAATCCTGGAATGCTTTGGTTTGGAAGGGACCTTAAATCCCAACAATTCCACCCCATCCATATTCAGGGACACCTCCCATTATCCCAAGGTGCTCCATCCACGACCTTCCCCAATCCCAATTTTCTGCTCCATCACCAAGTGTGTCCATGGAAAAAGGAATTGTTCCATTCCAGAGGATTCCTGGGCCTCGGCTGGGTTTGTTCCCAAAATCCCGAAATCCCAAAAGCTTTGAGCATCCTCAGATCCCGTTCCAGTGTTGGTCTGAGGAACGAGGAATGCTCTTCCCTCATGGAGAACGTGGATTTTCCTGGAAAGGCCTCTGGGTCCTGGAATGGAATTCCCAGGGAAGTGAATGTTATCCACAGCCATTTCCCCATTCCCAGAAAAGCTCTGGATGTTCCATCCCTGGAAGCGTCCAAGGCCAGGTCGGACATTGGGGTTTGGATCCACCTGGGATAGGAGAAGGTCCCTGGAGTTGGATCCGGATGGGATTTAAGGGCTCTTCCCACCCAAAGCATTCCCTGATCCCGATTCCCACCACTCTTCCATGGCCTTGCTGAAAGGGAAAGCTTTTTCCTTGGTTTTTCCTCCTGTCCGACAGCATTTTGGGCATTCCATGACATCCCAGCCAGAATTCCATAGCCAAATTCAGGGATCCACAACTTGTCCTCAACTTCTCAAGGCATTGGAAGCACCACCTTGGAATTAGGGCTGGGAATGCTGGAGTGCTCCTTTCCCTTCCCATTTCCCAGGAAAACTCAGGTTGTCCATGGAGCCACATTCACTTCCCGATCCTCGGATTAGGCTCCGGCACAGAAATCAAAGGAAAATCCGGCGTTTTTATTCCAGGTGCTGATTTCTCCTGGATGCAAGGAAAGGGGTAAGGAATTTGCCATTCCCAAATCCCGCTGTTTTCCCAGACCTTTCTCCTGCTTGGCAGGTTCTGGGATTTGACTGGAGCACGGCTGCTCCAAAATTCCGGGATTATTTCTGTTCCCAGCGTGGAAAAGAATTCCATAGGTGGCCTTCGGAGCCCGTGGAGCTCAGGGATCCATGGAAACAGCCGGGATACATCCAGAGGCGGAGATGTGACCCTCGGGAATGGAGGTCAAGGTCTTTCCCAACTTTTTCCATTCCACAGGATCTTGGGAAATGACACCCGGCACTTCCATAATTTTATTCCCTGAAAACGTTTTTGCTTTTTTCCCGCTTTGATTCCAAAGGGATCCCCTTTTCCTCCAGCTGGAATTGGGAATGGGAAGTGGAGAAATAAAATTTTTCTTTTCTTTTTTTTATTTTTTATTTTATTTTTCTATTATTATATAAGTATATAAGTATATAATTATATAATTATATAATTATATAATTATATAATTATATAATATAATTATTATAATATTTATTAACAATAAATACAAGAAATATATTAATAAAATAATAATTATATAATCTAATTAAATAACATAGATAATTATCTAATTATAATTAGAAATAATTATATAATTATAGAATGTATAATATAATTTCATAATAATTATTTTATTATTATAAATTCATTGTTATAAATTCATTATTTAAATGATCAAATTATTTTAATTCATTATTTATTCATTATTACGTTATTATGCATTTTTATTTTTTATTTATTTACTTTATTTTAACTTTATTTTTATTTTGTTAATCATTAATTAAGGGCTTGGCTTTAATTAGGCCTGGAGCACTTAATTAATAATATTAATTAATTAATCATTAATAATTATCCACCGAAGAGACAACAACAATCCTGATAAAATTCCAAGCCGGGAAAGAGAGGAGGGAAAGGCTTCAGGAAGAGAAAAGTCTGGAGATCTTCAGGAATAGCTGGAAAAAATGGGAGAGAAATCATGGAAAAAGGTCCTGGCAGCTGTGGAGGTGGGAAATCAGGAAAATCCGAAGGGAAAGGTTTTAGTAGGAAAAGCATCTGGATAAAATTAGAGCGGAAAAGCGCTCTAGAGAGGGAAAGAGAGGAACAAAAATTTTATGGGATTCACCAACAAATCCCGCTCTGTTTTTCAGGGAAAAAAATCCCAAATCCAGGGGTTATTTTTATCCTCCTTCCCCAAACGAAAGGAGCGAAATTCCAAAAAAAACCCGGAGCAAAAGAAGCAGAGAAAGTTTTTCCTTTCTCCTCGACTCCTGTGGAAAAATCCCCCTGATCCCCACTTTATGAAGCCATAAAAAAACTTGGAATTGTCTCCTGGCAGATGCCGGGAGAGTTGGAGGCTCCGATTTTTTGGGATGAGAGGGTTTGGAAAAGAGCTTGGCTTTGGAATTGTTCTTAAAGGTCAGAAGGGAAAAAGTCGGAGCCGGGAGCTTTTCCCGCTGGATGGAGCCGGGGAGCTCCGGGTGCCTTTTGGAATTCCATCTTGGAATGGTCTCCTACGGAACGGAGAATCCCAGGATGTGATTTTTTTTTGGGAATGGCCAAACCAAGGGATTCCCTTTCATCCAAGGGGCTCAAATCCATCAAATCCATCCAGTCAGTCGGAATTCTGGGCCAAATTCCCTCCGGCTTCTCCTTAAATCCAAGCCTGAGGAGGGAGAGCCCAACCTCATTTTTCCCTCTCCGGGAGCTTTTGGTTTTCCTGTGGAAAGAGAAAATTCCTGATTTTGGTGCCTCACGGCAATTCCAAAGCGGAATTCCATCGTTTATTCCACAGCTCCGATGGATCCTGCGGTGCTTCTCCCTAAAATTTCCTTTGGAAAAGAGGAAAATCCAAGCTCTGGCTCCGAAAGAGAATTCCTCAGGAGGAAAAGCAGGAAAACAGCGGGATCCCTGCGGATAATCAGGGATTGGTTTTTCCAGGGATTGGAGGATTTTTATGGAGACGACGTCGGATTTCAGGTTTCCCGCTCCGAAATAAATGCTCCGGAATCCCAGAGTTGTGGGGAATATGGGATATATGGAATAATCGCCTTCCTTCCCTGCTGGATCCCAAATTCCAGGAGAGACGGAGAAAACAAATCCCAAGGAACAGGAATTCCTTGTGGGAAGAATTCCAGGTAAGGAGAGGCGGGATTTTGTTCCCAGTGAGATTCCAGGAGAGCTGTGCTGGCTTGAGGGGATTGGGAAGTGTTAAATAAAGCTGGGAATTCCCAATGGGATGGGAATTCCTGCCTGGATGCTGCTCCAGGTGCCTGGGATCGGCTGCTTTGAGTTATCCCAGAAGGAGCTGCTGGAAAATTCCAGAGGAGAACCTGGAGCTGCTCCCAGGAATTTGGAGCCTCTCCCGACTCTCCCAATGGTTGTGGTGGAGCGATTCCGGTGGGAAAAGTCAGGAATGGCGCCAAGGAAAAAATAGGAAAAAAAAAATCCTGGAAATTCTGGAAGTGAAATGTTTCCCTGTGGAGAGACAAAGTGAGGGATGGGAAGGAGGAAAAGTGGGAAGAAGGGAAAAGGATCAATTATCCAAACATCACCTTCAAAGGGATTCCGGAATCTGGGAATTGCTGCGGATCTGGCTGGAATTTCAGGGAAATACATCCCTCCTGGAAAAAGGGACCATTCTTTATCCGTGGGTTCCTGTGGAGGAGGAAAAATGCTCCCAGGATTCTGGAGCCAGGCTGGGAGAGCTGGGAATGTTCCCCTGGAGAAGGGCGAAATCCAGGGAATCCTCAGAGTCCCTAAAGGAGCTCCAGGAGAGCTGGAATTTGGGAAAGGGCTGCAGGGACAGGAGCCAGGGAATGGCTTCCAGTGGGAAAGGGGAGATTGGGCTGGGATCTTGGCAAGGAATTCCTGCCTGGGATTCTGCAATTCCCAGATTTGCTGGGGCTGCCCCTGGATCCCTGGGAATATCCAAGGCCAGGCTGGATCCACCTGGGATGGTGGGAGGGAATCTGATTCCATTTCCCACCAAACCAGTTTGGAATTCTGGATTTCCCTAAGTGCAGAGGGGACAAGGGACTGAAATCTGGGATAAATCCATGAAATTAATTTTTCCCACAGGGAATCTGATAGCGGAATAAATATGGATGGAGAAGAGCTTTGGAATTTTTTGAAGGGAAAGGAAACAATGCTCCCTGTAAAAGACAGGGAATGTTTTCTGGAAAATTCAGCCTCTCCTTTTCCTTCAGGAAGTGAATTCCCAGCAATCTGAAAGAGTTTCCCGCACTACGGAAAACCTCCCTAAGGAAAATCCTGAGGCACAATTCCCTTTTCAGCTTCATCAGGATGTGCAAGGAAAAATATCCCTGGAGATGCTCCAGCTGTGGGAATTCCAGGAAGGAACAACCAGGGAGAACCCATGGAATCCTGGAATGGTTTGGCTTGGATGGGAATTCCCCCGGAACATCCAAAGCCTGAGCCTGACGGGGTCCAAGCTTCTGTTTGGAATGAGCTGCGTGGATAAAAGCTGGGAAAAAATGGGGAATAAAAGGGAAAAAATGGGAAAAGAAAATAAAAATATCAAAGACATTCCTTAAATCTCCCAAAATTCCCAATCCGAGGGGGTTTCCAAGGAACAAAATGGGATTTTTAGCTCCTTTCAATCCAAATTTTTGGGTCCTTCTGATCCCACATCCCAAATTCCATCTTTCCCTGGGGTTATTCCCAACCCCTGGAACCAGGAATCCCTCAGCAGCTGCTGTGTGGAATCCTTCGGAAAGCTCCGAGCCGAGGGATTTTTGGGAATGACTGAAATTCCATCACCGCTCTCGGGATGAGGATGTGCGGGATGGTGACTCTTGTTCCCGGGAACAGCCACAGGGAGCTGGAAACCCTTTGGAATGTCTTGGGATTGGAGGAATTCTCTTCCCTCGTGGGAATGGAATGTGGCATTCCCACCCCTTGCTCATCCCTGGTTTTCCTTTGGTCGTGCCGGAATATTTTTTGCTGGGATTTGGGATTCAAATTCCATCCTGAAACTCCTCTCCCAGCCAGAAATCCGAGATTCCTGTGGAAGCAGTTTATCCAACCCAGATTCCAGCTGGGAATCTCCCTAAAGAGGCTCTGGATTTATCCCTGAAAGGAGAAAATCCAGGGAAGCAGCACGAGCCCAGAATTCCTGCTGGAAGCCCGGCCATGCTGGAGCCACCTCCAGGAATTTCTCACCCATTTGAGGAGGGAATGGAGGGAGGGAAAAGGGAATTTTCCCCTCTATCCCGGTGTTTCCTGCATGGATCCCAATCTCCCTCCCAGACCCCATTCCCACCAGGAATCCTCCCAGCCTTTCCCTGCCAGGGATTCTTCCCATCTTTGCCATTCCTGAAATCACAACCAGATGGGCTCGGAGCAGCTCTGACTCAGTCTCCGACATCAGCATCCAAAAATCCGGCTCCCGGAAGGAATTCTCTCCCCCCCGGGACCTCATCCCGCATCCATGAGGAGGTGACTCAGTGCCCGACCATCCGGAGGCTGAGCCAAGCACGGATCCGGGCGGGATGAGGCCAAAGGGCATCCAGAATTCTCTTTCCATGGAAATCCATCCCTTTTTCTCTGAAATCCATATTCTTGGAAAGCCGGCGAGTTTCCCGGGAGCAGCCGGATTTGTCATCCCGAGGATCGTTCCTTTCGTTTTTCTGTCAATCTTTTTGAATATTTTTAATTCTCCTTTCGTTTTCTTTTCCTTGTTTTTGCAGTTCTCTCCATGGGTTCCTTTTCCATGAAAAAAAGCTCGGGAAAAATATTCCTGCTTCTAAAATCTAGGATGAAACTGCAGCTCCTCAACCTCGAATTTCGCTCAGGAACACATTCCAGCTCCGGAGCTTTTAGTCCAGGCCATTTTCCCAGCAAAGCCCGGATTTATTCCCAGAAATCTGGTGATC